>OY856409.1:249486557-250086557 GCA_963693085.1 Alisma plantago-aquatica
AAGTATGAGACAAAGAAGAACACATAGACATATCAAACTTCGTTAAAGATGATAACATAAGAAATAACATAGGCATGATCCCAAAAATTTTCTCCTTGAATCAAACTAATAAATAGAGACTTAGAAACATGACAACATATATGTCATATTGCCAACAAGTAGACAAGAATACTAATTAAGGACATAGTATAAACTTCTTAGATGTGTGATTCTTCCTTGTTCCTTGACATTCCTTCACATAAAATCATCCATCAAAAAGTTTCACACACATAACATATACACATCCACTATTCACATCCTCCTTATTGGCGTGACAATGTAGACATGAACCTACATTGTGTCTCCTTTTTTTGAAAGCTACAGTGTGTCTCCTTGATTTAACCTGATAACCATACATATAGGTCAGTCATAAAATGAATGTCATATTGTTAGTGTTTATTCGACAACAAGTGGGTAGAATTCCAACTAGAGAAAGGACTCAAACCTGTTATATGCAACGGAGAAAACATCAAAATATTGACAATTCTCTGGAAGATACCCACACCTAGGACATACTTGTTGGCTGTCAGGACCATCATCCTTATTCCTATTAGAAGTCTTGTAGTTTGTAAAGGTGGGAATGCCTTCTTGGTTGAACATGACTTGCTCTTTGTGGATCTTTATACCTTTACTAAAGAAATGTTGTGACTTCTCTGACATCTTGAAGTTTTGGTTTACCTTCCTGATATAGTGATATACCAACGATGGAGGCAATAGCTAGTAAAGAACACAGTTGATTATAGTTTGCTGATCAATTCTATTTTCATGGGCTTCACAAGCAACCTTTTTATAGTTTTTGATGCCCTGTTAGGATTTTTTTTATTTACTCATATTGATAGGATATGTTTCTGAAAATGAAAGATGATTGAAAATAAAATGGAAAGAAAACTGGAAATAAAATGTTATTATTTACTATAATTTTGTGGAGAAAACTCTAAAATATTTGAAGACATGAAGCCTCCAACTTAATTTCTACTTCCCAATGATTAAAAATATGTTTTTTATGTATATATACATTGAACACACAAATAAATTAAAATATAATGTTAAGTTTCAAAAAATAGGTGACACCCACTTGGGATGTTTTTCCATAGAAAAATATATATGCGGAAGTTTATAAAGAAAGATATAGTCATATAATTTCAAATGGATGAAAAGTGAACAAGAAAAAAGAATGGATGAATTTTGACAAACAATAAGAAAAGAAAGAAAATACTTCCCTTCCCCTATGTTTGTTCAATGATATTTGAATACATTTGGAATAATAGGAAATATCTAATTGTGTTGAAGTAAATAAATGAACCTTTTTTATTAATTTTTTGTTTCTATATAATGAAAGATAGACTTAGAGATCTGACTATTACTTTCCATCCAAAAACTTACATATAATGGTTATGCATGTTGGAATAGGAAACCCACACCGATGTAGTCTTAGAATGTCCTAGGAGGAATCGATGTGAAAAGATGCTTCATTGTTTCCATATACTATTTTTTATAAAGTAACAATAAATATGATTTCATTCTAGGTTTGAAATTTAACTTGATGCCAAATACTAAATAACAAAAATGTCATATGTAAGGAAAAAATGAGAGATAATGAAAAATAGTTATATAATTTGGCATAATATACATCTGTATATGCATGACATAAGAAGGTTTTTTTATCTTTTTTTATTTTCTGAATGTTTTATTGGCATATTTCATATTTTTTATTGAATTAAATATTTAAAAATGGGAGTGGAACACTGGAGGACTCAAAATTGAATTGATATGAGAAACATGGACTATAATATTTTTTAGATTTTGTAGGCTACATTTTACACGAAAAATGTTGTTTTTATACCTGGTCCTTAGTGAACTAATAAAGTGTGGAGATGCAAGTCATTTATATTAATATAGTGCCAATTCTAACAGAAAAATATTTGTATAGAGTAAGGTTGTTAATTATGCTATTTTCTATTTAAGTTTTATTAGTTTTCACATAGTACAATGTGTAATAAGGGATACCCAAAAACTTGTACACTTTTATTCTTTTTTACTTTAAATAAATGGTAGTGTGGAAATTTATCCCACCTCACTATCATACATACACCATAATAAATATCTTCTATATTAATAATACATTTTGGTAATAAAATATATTCTTTGATGCATTTCAGTTGTAAGTCATAGATCAAAATTTCTATTGATAACTTTTTAATGGATGATTTGGACATACCCTGAATTCTTTGTTGTCCTTTCTTTTAGTGGAATAATTTCACCCTTTCGGTAAAATAGTATGATCAACAAATGAACCTCAAATAAATAGTTAAACACAATGACTTCCAAAAGTACAGTGAAGAGAATGTTTTAAATTGATAAGAGGCCAGATTAAATATGTGCTAACAAAAGGAATTTTTTTAGGAACCAATCTTCCCTATTTTGATTGGCTTCATGGAGAGAAATAAGTAACAAAATATAATAATGCCCAAATCTACGCATATAGTGTCCTTTTGGATGTATTATCCAATTATTTTTATAGAAGATTATCTTCCATATCAACACCAAAGACTTCTTCTAGATGTTTCCCTGTGCATTTTATTAAGTTTATAAAATAAAATAGCCATTTCCAATAAAAAATTCATCTTTGGATATCTAAATATTTTGAAGAGGTCGAATGACATTTTTTTTAAACCAGTGGGTACTTTATTCATCCCATCCCCCTAGTATGGGCAAAATCATCTAAAAGGAAGTATATCTCCTACTTCTAGCAAACACATGTATATTCCCATCAACCCACAAAGGCTCCATAGAGCAAAGAGATCAGAAAGCAAGCAAGAAGCCACAGAAGACCCCAGATCGCTCTGAAAACTACTAGAGGGGGGGTGAATAGAGTTTTATAGATAATTTAACAATTATTGAACTCAAACAACCACAATGAAAATATTGGACAAGGAGACACAAGGTTTAGAGTGGTTCCAACTATAGCAAATACTATAGCCGTCAATCTACTACCCGGTTGCTTACCCAACCGGGATTTGAAAAGAAATTTATTTTAATACCTCGCAAGGAATTTACATAAAATACAATCTCTTTTCCCAAACCCTTCAAGCAGCCTTCACCTAGAAGTAATCGCCAACCTTGAAGCAGCCTTCCCTTGAAGTAGATGCACCAACTCCCGTTGCACCAGCCTTCTGAAGTAGCTTCCCTTGCGATAGCCTTCTTGAAGTAGCTTGAAGTCCCCTTCTCCACCTGTGAAGTCAACCCTCTCCAATCCGCAGCCTCCAACCCTAGGAGTAGCAAGGAGAGTACAAAAGATAAAAAGGAACAAGAAAGAAAAAGGAAATTACAACTTATCCTTTAAGCCTAAGGCTTGATATGCCTAGATCAAGCATATAGATCTCCTAGCCAAGTGTGTGAACTTGTGATTGCTGTGGATAGGAGAATCTAGCCTATAGGACACGAGATTGAGCTAAGGAGAATGTAGACTAATGATCACAGTGCTCAAATTGCTTGCAATAGATTGCTCAAGTATGCTCAAGTGTATTCTCAAGTGTAACAAGTAAATTCTAGTGTCCTATGGCTTGTCCTATTTATAGGAATGACCTACAAGTGCTTAAGGACATTCTAGACACTTTCTAGGGGGTTCTTAGTGCTCAACTAGCCATTATGTGTCCACTAATTGCATTTGCAACGACTAATTAATTGACCCTGAAAAGTGCAGACAGAACTTTTCTTGATCGACAATTTGTCGACCGAGAGTCCTTCTCGGTCGAAGATTTGTCGACCGAGGGACCTCCTGGAGCAAGTGTTTACAACGTTCATTTCCAACTCCCAACCACTTTGTCTGCTGGGTCTAACGGCTAGTAGGGTCTATTCTCGATCGAAGATTTTGTCGACCGAGAGTTTCTCGGTCGAAGATTTGTCGACTGATATTTTCTCGATCGACGATTTGTCGACCGAGAATATTACTGACTCAATGTATTCATTTACTAAGTGTGTGTATCAATGTGCAATTATGATACTATCTTGGGGAATGGCCTATCTAAATGTTGTGAGTGGATAGGGAAGATCTAAACGCTTGATTTTACATGATATATAATTACTTGTACATTATATACTTGTACAAGCATTTACATTTGATTACAATCATGAAAATAAAGCGATTTTATCAAATTGTTTCTTCCAAGTCTTTGTTATCCACCACCTTATATGCTTGTTCCTGAAATACTCAAATAGCACGTTAAAACCACAAGAATGAAATGTTTGTCATTATCAAAACAAAAGGGATTATGCTAATGTCAATTTAGCCAACAATCTCCCCCTTTTTGAAGATGACAAACATTTCCTAAATATAAAATAAAGAAATATAAATCATGTGAGTTTCATACCTGAAGATTACCTTTTGTAGCCATTCTTTTTTTGCAAGTGGATGTTGGCTGAGATATTATGAAACTCATTTTAATTTTATGTTTTTGATTTTATATTATTTCTCCCCCTTTGTAATTTCAAAAAGATATCCACGATAATCATTTAGTATGACTTTTTTATTACTCCCCCTTAATTTTATGCTATGCTCCCCCTTTAAAGAGATATTCAATTTAAAAGCAAAGGATTAATGCAAAGCAATTATTGTTAAATTTAGCCACAATTTATTTCTCAATCATTTGCAAAGGATGTTAAGCCTTGAAATGATATGAGTTCCTTTTAAGTTCATGGCATATGTGTATTGATTTCTCATCCATTTTACAAGGGATGTTAAGCCCGAAAATGAAATGAGAATCCTTTAAGATTAGAGTACATGAAAAGTGTCTCTAACCAAATGCACGGGATGTTAAGCCCAGATTTGTTTAGAGAATTCCATTAAGAACAAGATATATATCACATTTATGAAATTTGTAGATTCCTTTATTTTCATAACCAAGATTAAAAATACTAAGGTCATAACAAGTTTCAAATGATGTTTACAAAGTTTAATCTTATAATCAAAATAGTTTTTGTGAGCTCCCCCTTAATCTTATAATTAAGAGCAATTTAAGGATTCTAAGGTCACTAATGAGATTTGATTTTGACCTTTTATTGGAGCTTTATGTTATGCAATGAACTCATTTTGATTCAAGATACTAAGATTAAGTACATTAAAATGATGTCCAAATAAGCATTTTGTCAAAGCTTATTTTAGGTCGCCCTTGACTACGACCATAGCGCCCCTTGGTCAAATTACATTTTAACCAAGAGGCATAAATTTCAGATTTCCAATTAAGCATTCATATCAATTTTTGATGCGTGTTTAAATGATACTAATCATGAGAACACAATGAATATTTCAAATCTTTTGAAGATACCAATTGGAAACATTGTAATCTTTGCAAGCATTTCTAAGAGATATATCACCGATAAATTCTTTTGCTTGCCTATGTAATGAGAGAACAATAGAATCATGTAATGATAGAACAGAAGTTTTCTTTAAACTAAGAATAATTTTGGTTTTTGACCAAATTCATTTCTCATAATCTTTCAAGAATGATTTCCATAATTGATACTTTATTATACAGTCATTAATCACGAATAGACAACAATTTTGAACAATTTCAAAAGAATTCAGCAATTTTACAGCATTCTGAAAAACAGTGACATGCTCGGTCGACAATTTCTCGACCGAGGTTCACTCGGTCGACAAATTCTCGACCGACCGAATTTCTGGAAAGTGTTCAGAATAAGTACAATATAGACTGTATCTAATTCAATTATTTCAAAGATCAGTTTGAGATAAACATATGAATATCAAAGTAACATTTAGATTATAGCTCAACTAATCATATTCAAAAAAAAAAATTTAAGTTTTGATTAACCTTAATTGATATAAATTTGTTATCCCTATATGTTAAGTTGAGATAGACATAAAGGTATGCAAATTAAAGTCTTTGGTCATATCTCAACTTAGTCTAACCAATTCAATTTGGCGGTTTTGGCACCCATACCAACTCAACATTCTTTTTCTTGTATGGACATGAAAAAGAATAATGTCCAAGACGTGAGCAATAATGGCAACATATAGAATCAACCTCAAGTCTGTTTCTATGGTTTTGTTCTAGGTTGTTCTTTGGTGCAAATGTAGATTGATGTGCTCGTGTCTTTCTCCAACTAGGTTGTTGATGAGATTTCCCTTTGGGCTTATAAACTAGTCCTCTCCTCCCGACCTGATGATAGGAATCATCCAATATTCTATCAAGGATTCCATTGTTGCTTAACCTACTAACTTCTTGTTGCAACTTAGCGATCTCATCCATTCTTTTCTTAATATCTAGTTTTGCTTGATCTAGATTGGATGATAAAGAATTCCTTTCTTTCACTATATTGTCATAATCTACATGGGTGCACAATATAGGTTGTTTTTTAAGATCATTTACTTGAGTCTGCAAATTAGTCTTTTCAAAGGAAAGAAGATTGCAGTTAGCTTCTACTGATTTCAATTTAAGATCACAGTCTTCAATTGCCCTTTTTAGATCGTCATTTTCAGATTCAAGAGCAAGAAGTTTAGTATTTTAATCCTCATTTGTTTTATTCGATTTCTTAAGTTTCTTCTTGCACTCAACATATTTATTATGTGTCTCTTCAAGACTAGCAATTAGATCTTCTTTAGGTAAATCAAAAAGGCTTACCTCTTTTTCTTCTTCCTCACTTATTGTAGCAATGAGACACTCTTTATGTGCATCTTCCTTCTTTGACCTCCATGGACAGAAATATGTCGTGTGCCTTGTTCCTAAGCACCAATTGCAACTTGTTGAAGGTTTGTCCATGCTTTTCCTTTCCTTGAGGTTGTTGACGCTATCACCCTCCTTTCTTCAAGACCTTGTTAGGGCTCCTTGAAGCCTGCTCTGATACCAATTGAAAACTACTAGAGGGGGGGTGAATAGAGTTTTATAGATAATTTAACAATTATTGAACTCAAACAACCACAATGAAAATATTGGACAAGGAGACACAAGGTTTAGAGTGGTTCCAACTATAGCAAATACTATAGCCGTCAATCCACTACCCGGTTGCTTACCCAACCGGGATTTGAAAAGAAATTTATTTTATTACCTCGCAAGGAATTTACATAAAATACAATCTCTTTTCCCAAACCCTTCAAGCAGCCTTCACCTAGAAGTAATCGCCAACCTTGAAGCAGCCTTCCCTTGAAGTAGATGCACCAACTCCCGTTGCACCAGCCGTCTGAAGTAGCTTCCCTTGCGATAGCCTTCTTGAAGTAGCTTGAAGTCCCCTTCTCCACCTGTGAAGTCAACCCTCTCCAATCCGCAGCCTCCAACCCTAGGAGTAGCAAGGAGAGTACAAAAGATAAAAAGGAACAAGAAAGAAAAAGGAAATTACAACTTATCCTTTAAGCCTAAGGCTTGATATGCCTAGATCAAGCATATAGATCTCCTAGCCAAGTGTGTGAACTTGTGATTGCTGTGGATAGGAGAATCTAGCCTATAGGACACGAGATTGAGCTAAGGAGAATGTAGACTAATGATCACAGTGCTCAAATTGCTTGCAATAGATTGCTCAAGTATGCTCAAGTGTATTCTCAAGTGTAACAAGTAAATTCTAGTGTCCTATGGCTTGTCCTATTTATAGGAATGACCTACAAGTGCTTAAGGACATTCTAGACACTTTCTAGGGGGTTCTTAGTGCTCAACTAGCCGTTATGTGTCTACTAATTGCATTTGCAACGACTAATTAATTGACCCTGAAAAGTGCAGACAAAACTTTTCTCGATCGACAATTTGTCGACCGAGAGTCCTTCTCGGTCGAAGATTTGTCGACCGAGGGACCTCCTGGAGCAAGTGTTTATAACGTTCATTTCCAACTCCCAACCACTTTGTCTGCTGGGTCTAACGGCTAGTAGGGTCTATTCTCGATCGAAGATTTTGTCGACCGAGAGTTTCTCGGTCGAAGATTTGTCGACCGATATTTTCTCGATCGACGATTTGTCGACCGAGAATATTACTGACTCAATGTATTCATTTACTAAGTGTGTGTATCAATGTGCAATTATGATACTATCTTGGGGAATGGCCTATCTAAGTGTTGTGAGTGGATAGGGAAGATCTAAACGCTTGATTTTACATGATATCTAATTACTTGTACATTATATACTTGTACAAGCATTTACATTTGATTACAATCATGAAAATAAAGCGATTTTATCAAATTGTTTCTTCCAAGTCTTTGTTATCCACCACCTTATATGCTTGTTCCTGAAATACTCAAATAGCACGTTAAAACCACAAGAATGAAATGTTTGTCATTATCAAAACAAAAGGGATTATGCTAATGTCAATTTAGCCAACACGCTCAACAGACATCAACAAACTGAAAACCCACCACTCTTCTAATAGTTCTTCTTCTTGATTACGACATGCGGGGTCCTCCTTTTTTCTAGGATCATCATCCCTCGAATACAATGTGGTAGGACTCTAGCAATATCCGAGCAGACTTACGTCTCGCTCATGTCTCTTCCCATCTGTCTATCGCATTAGGTATCGAGATCGCAACCTTGTATACAACTGAGCCCATAATGTCCTTACTCTTGAGCTCCTCCCTAAAGTCAATGACGTACATCGAGGCTCTCCAGGGCTCCTCGGCCTCCCTCACAGCACCTTGTAGGTGTAATCATCATTTACCTCAATATTGGAAATGTTAAGCATCTGATCATCTGCCATCACGAGTCCAACCATACAAGCTTGCAAGTAGGCCAAATCATACGCTTAGGTCTTGAGCCATGCCCGGAAAGCTAGGCATACCTCAGCGTTGTGGTTGCGGACGACCCCCGCCAACCATCTACTCATATTTCCATTAGGGTCCTTACTTCTGCCGATAGAAATATTCAGCTTGAGGTTGTGTAAGTTCGGAGGTACCCACCTGATCAAGCTAACTTCCCTCAATCTCATCCTCGGCTAGGTCGAATGATATGTGATTCAAAAGTACAATTCGATTTCATTTTATATTTCTTGATGAAGTTACTTTTTTATTATATAATATGGTATGTCAGACAAAATAAAAGGAATAATAGCAACATTGAATTATTTTAAATTACTTAAAAATCACTAATGAGATAAAGAAAACAAACCAACCAGTCTTATTTTTTATAAAAATATCCATAATATTTTTTATAAATACTATAAAGTTATTTGAACTACTTATTTTAAAAATGTTAAGAAAAAATAGTCTATGTTCCCCACCATCACAATGATAATACAAAGATGCCAATGCAAATGTGTGGGAAACAAATTGGGTTGTCAGTCCTTTCAGAATGGTGAAGCCTACAGATCATAATAGGTCCATATTCTTTTTGTCTGCATATCAAACATTTTACAATGTAGAATATGATTGTTGTTGCTCATTGGAAAGCATTTTTCACTTTATCTACATAAACATAAAGAATTGATAAGAAACATTTTTTTGCACTCGAATTAGATAATTTTTTTAAGTCTATTAATTATATACAACCTAGAAAGATAATACTCTTAATTTTTTAGTTAAATGACGGGCACTTGCAACATTAGTTGTTTTTCTTATATTCAAAAATTAAAAATTACGATTCTAATAAAGATTTAAAAGACATTCTTTGAAGTCATATGATTTTTTTATATTATATCGTCGCATGAATGATAATGAAGGTCATAAAACCATTTTTGCACCTATATCACAAACAATGTTCTTAAATAAATTTATAATGGGTTTAACTATTTTGATGTAGATTCATAGGTTATTAAAAAACAACTCTTTCTATTTCTATAAGTATGTTAACCATAATAATGATTAATTATTTGTTCCTATCAAAGTGAGTGAATTTGAAGTACATTGGATCTCCATGTAGAATTAGATGTGTATATCCTCATTGAAATGATGGTCTAATGTGTTTTATCTTAAATATTTTAAACTTTTCATATCAGTGGAAATCAAACAATATGGAGTTGTATTCCATAAATAAAACAAATAAAGACATTAATAAAATAAATAAAGACATAAATAAAATAAATATATCACCATTAATATTCCATAACTTACTTTTTTGGGGGTTGAATTTGATAATGAAATTTGTTCATATAGATCCGTTGTAAAACAATATGGAGTCAAAACTTTATATTAACCACAATAAAATGCTTGGATATTTTATTGAATGTAACATTTAAATCACTAAGACATCAATGAAAATATTGGTGTAGTCTTTTTTTATTCTTTGATTGTCATGTACAAGATCTACTAATCCACTCCAAAAGATGAAAAGTTAAAATTTATTAGCAAATTGGAGAATTCATGTGAACGTGCGGATAAACCCATATGACAATGTAGGAAATACATTTTATTTTTTATTAACTATTGTTTTTTAAATATTAACTTTGAGATGGTAATTGCAGCAAATATGAACATTATATATTTATATTTAATTAATGTAAGATGTTACCTTGTTGTGCCAAAATAGTCCTAGTTTAAATGTGTACATTCTTAGAAGATATGGACTATGTGTTGTTATTTAACAAACACACTTATTATGGTAGTTCCTTTAGTATTGTTCTTAAAACATTTTTTCATTTTACATAGATCAATACAAACAATGGACAATCGACTTTATTTTATACTCCGCATGAAACTTTTCCTAACTTGATAAATTGAAAATGGCATAGTTATGTAACTCTATTATTTTACACTAGCACACTTGTGGGTTTTGACATCGGTCATTTTATGCCTTTAGTGTCAGTTAAAATGCAACATGTAGGTTGGGGACGCTGTTGATAAATGACTATGACATCTATTTACCGAGAAAGATAAAACTGACGTCATATAATAGGGAGGCAGTTTACGGAAGCGACGTCTAGGATAGTAAGAACCTATGTGAAAGACTTGCCAGCAAAAAAAATTATCTGATAAGGACATCAATTTATTCTGACTATTTCACATATGTCTAGAATGGTATATTTCACACGTGTGTTTCTTTTGAGTTTCTCAGTCAAATCCAAAATAATTTTGCTTTAGAACAGCAACTTCAAGATTAGGAGTTTTGACGCACACAATCTCTCCACGAAATTGTGGGCTAATGTAGAAATGTTTTCATAAGAAACCCTCAGATATTCATGTATTTTATGCATCTTGTACCTAGATAGACAGAATTAGCTATTACGCATCCATTTTGTCTTATTCTAATGTATTTGGTTTGAAATTATATATTTTATGATAGTCTAAAGTATTGTTTACTTTATTGTAGAGAAATCAAATACACACTAGAGACAGTCAGCACCACAACTAGTACCAGTACCCCAGATAAGATTAAAAGGAAGGACTTGTCATAGGGAAATCTCAGTATCACCAAGATGGGGCTCCATACCACTAATATGTCAAGATCATGCCCCTGACGGTCAACTCATTTTTTCTAGTAAAAGAGATCACAAAGACTTAGTGGAATCTCAATACCAAGTGCAATTTACTAGATAACACTAAGATAGTCTGCCATATTCATGAAAAAAGATAGCTCGATGGCACTATCTTCCAATTAGGTGTCACGACGATTTTCCAGATGACCATGATAAACAAAGTCAACATCCAACAGTTCATTAGATAAGTTATCTTTTAGCCTCTTCCTTAAAAACCTAAATGGACAAATAGAGAGGGGACATCAACCATTGTACTAGAGATTAGAGACCTAATGAGAAGGAGACACTGATTCATGGGGAAAGGTTCATCCAAACACCTCCAATGAGAAGTATGATGGTCAAATTGTTATCCAATTTGTGACGATCTTCAAAGGGATCAGACTTACACCACATTACATGGGTTTTCTTCATTCTCTATGTTCTTTATCTCCTACAAACCTTTTTTATATCATGTCAAGCATGAGAGGATAAATCCCCTGCTCTTTGGGACCCTAGAGCAGCATGATGTTGAAACAATGCATGTTTATTTGTAGTATAATATATATTGTCTTTGCTTCATATTTTAACACTGGAAGCTCATAATTTTGTTATTATGCTTGATCACCATGTATATGTGTTAGATCTATTAGAGTGGTATTAATAATCAAGAAAATATATTATCAACATGGTGAATAATGTGCTATGAGAGTGGGATAACCACTATGAGGTAGATTGTCCAGAGAGTTTGTATTGTTTAGCTTTCCATATTGACACTATTGGACATAGTTAGTAATTAGGTTATATAGTATACTACTCAACTATAGTGGATAGTACAAGATATAGACGTTGAAACCTAAGAAGCAAGATAATTTATCATATTTGGACAAAATAAATGCATAGCTCACACTTTGGTGAAACATGTATCCTAAATATCGAATTAATGTGATCCTTAAACCATTTTAATTCTTTCATATTTAATTTCAATTCATCATTTAATCACTCAATCAATTCTTTTTTTGTCTAGCTGATCTGTTTTAGTTGGTAGTAGTCCCTTTCCCAGGACAAGCTAAATAGAGGTATCAGAGTGTGGTTCATGACTAATAGTTGAAAATAACTAGGCAATCGGAGATCTGGGGAGCTGTAGGATCTATCCATATTTTCTCCTCTCTTGTATTCAATTTCACCTATAACATAATCATAGAATCCATATTCGTCAAGGCTATCATCCATTCTACCATCATCCATCAAATTAGGAATCATTCTTTAATATACATTCAAGATGCTAGCGTAAAGACCATGTCATTTTAGTTGGAGATAGCCACACCGTCAAGTTATTCCCTAGTATTATTTTTTCAAAAGACACTAAAATTTTCCCATACTGTTAATAAGAAGAAGAAAAAAATTGATTTATTTGGAATACATCACAACACTCTATATCAAACTTATTCTTCCACCTTCTTCTATGTTATCACTCTTTTAATCATAAGTAGAACCATATACTTGGGAATTGATCTCATATTTAACATTGTTGAAGTAGACATATCCTATCTTCAAACGTGTTCTTTTGTATTTTCATGTGTACATAAGAACACCCTTTATCTTTCTAAAATCATTCCTAACCATAAGGATTACTTTGTGTCATTCGTCTCCTCTTCTTTCCCCACTTGCTTATTCATTTTGGTCTAGTCTCAATTCCAAGGATAGGTATCTACAACGGGAACACCTATTCAATCTTGAATATTTAAATAAACATAGGTTGTGTTGTTCAATTATAGGAAAATATATGGTGATCCTTACATACCATGATCAAAGTTTGAAACTTCTTCTCTTTTATTTTTCTTAATTTGAACTAGAATAAGCTTGTAATTCTAGTTTTTTATTGGGTGGGACCACGGGGCCAATTTTTCCTTTGGTAACATGATCCTAAGCATTTGAAATTGTATTTTCTAAATTTCTTTTTTAATTGATTGATTTTTATTTTTATTTTTTCTTTAGTTTTCATAAAAATATAAAGGAGAATATTAATTACTTTTGAAGTACAATTCCCTCTTCAATTTTCATTCTCCATCGACTTGCTTCTTGGCCTTGTGTTAGGAAGAAAATAAAAAGGATAGATTTATGTGTTAAACTAATTCTTCTAAGTTATAATTAATGAAGACAATATATTTTTATTAGGGTACTAATTATTTTTTGCATCAATTGTTTTATATACAACATTGAGTAAATCCATATTGGATGACTACAGTCTTATTAAAATGATTGATGAAAATAGAGGAAATACTCTCCTAGATGAAACATCTTATCCAAGTAATAATATACATGAACAGTCCTTGTGTAGTAACCTATGGATAAATGTTTCCACTTACTTTTAAATTAACATACTTTCATATAGTTACTTATAGGAGATACCTTTCTATCGTAGGATTTCCAAACTCAATTACATCATCGATTTCTATGTTTGAGAATATATCGTCCATTTGTTTATGACTAATTCATTATATATTGTTAGTTTTTCCTCTAGAAAGATGTTAACTTATTTACAAGTCTCTATTCTCTTTTAGTATTTGCATAATCATTTCTAGTAATCATTTCTAGATATTGAGTGGTGAAGGTTACTATAACTATTTTACTACATGTGCCTAATTTTTTAGCACTAGAATATTGTTTAACTAGTTGGATATAAAATTTTTGGTAACCAATGGATGATGTAAAAGGAATTATTTCTACAAAAGAAACCCCTTGTATTTTTGTATATAATCAATTAATTTCAATCTAAATGACTAGGAACAAATTATTATTTCTCTCCCGTACTAAATAGATCATATTTTTGAAAGGTTCTTAAGTCATATGATTTTATTATTCATGTGTGACCTATATTTTCATAGATCTAAAATATTCTTTGAAAATATTTCAAACACAAAAAATCATTAACATTATTTATTTCTATTACTTCAAGATGTAATAAAAAGATTTGTTGAGTGTATAATTTGATGCTAGAAAAGAGATTTTGAGATAAAATAGTCAACTATATCTTCCTATGAGACACTTTTGTCACTCTAAGAGTCACGTGAATTAGTGAATTCATATACAAGGTCAAAGAGTGATATAGAGTACTAAATTCATATACACACAACATGGTCATTGTAGATTATTATCAAATTAGACACATTCAAGTCCATTGTTGGCATTCATTGTTTTTATGAACTTCTACATTTACTTTTCCCTAAATTTATTTTGTAATTTGTTTTTATTGATGCATCGTTAGAATTAGTAAAAAGCTATCAAAATCAAAGAAACCCATTGTAACAATCAATCAACAAAGCAATGGGACATTAGGGCTTTTCGTAGGGGACCTGGAATGGGAAGGAGATGGTGTTGTCAAGAGAAAATTATTAAAATGTTTTGTTTTGTAATTTGTGCATGGGTAAAGGGAGAGGGATGGGGACAACTTTTAAAAATATAATTTGTTACAAGCGTATGGGGACGGCGAGGAGGGATATGTTTATAGAAAACACATTGTACAAGTATGTATCCTATTTATTTGAATTCTTTCCATTTGTATAAATGAGTAGTGGACACTTCAGAAGAACTCTTTATCATTCACCAAGATTTTCCATGGTGACAAAAATGTATAAAATTTCTCTGCAGATTCCCTATGAAATATTTCCCCTTCCCAATAACCATGGCATACAAACAACATATTTTATTTCTCTACCATTCACCTCTCCATGATCCACCATGTTACAAACACAACCTAGGAGTAAATGGAAAACTCTATCATTAAAATATACCTTTTTACCATTTATCCTACACATATATTTGAGTGGGTAAGTCCTCAATATGAGGAAATCCAAACTAAGCACGTTTGTCTTTTATTAAAATGAAAGAATGATATTTCACAAGTATTGAACTTCATTAAGGATGATAACATAAGAAATAACATAGACATGATCCCAAAATGTCTCTCCTTGACTCAAACTAATAAATCGAGACTTATAACAATGACTGCATATATGTCATATTGCCAACAAGTAGACAAGAATGCTAATTAAGGACACAATATAAACCTCCTAAGAGCATGATTCTTCCTTGTTCCTTGACATTCCTTCACATAAAATCACCCATCAAAAAGTTTCACACACATAATACATGCACCTCAACTATTTGTTTCATCTTCCCCCTTATTGGCGTGACAATGTAGACATGAACCTACATTGTGTCTCCTTGATTTAACCTGATAACCATACATATAGGTCAGTCATACAATGAATGTCATATTGTTAGTGTTTATTCGACAACAAGTGGGTATAATTCCAACTAGATAAAGGACTCAAACCTATTAGATGCAGTGGAGAAAACATCAAAGCATTGACAATTCTCTGGAAGATACCCACACCTAGGACATACTTGTTGGCTGTCAGGACCATCATCCTTATTCCTATTAGAAGTCTTGTAGTTTGTAAAGGTGGGAATCCATTCTTTGTTGAACATGACTTGCTCTTTGTGGATCTTTCTATCTTTACCAATGAAATGTTGTGGCTTCTCTGACATCTTGAAGTTTTGATTTACCTTCCTGGTGTAGTGATATACCAACGATGGATGCAATAGCTAGCAAAGAACAAAGTTGATTTTATTTTGTTGATCAATTGTGTTTTTGTGGGATTCACGAGCAACCATTTTATAGTTGTTGATGCCCTACTAGGATTTTTTGGTTGTCTCCTATTGATAGGATATGTTACCAAAAATGAAAGATAATTGAAAAGAAAATTGGAAGAAAACTGGAAATAAAATGTTAGTATATTCGATAAATCTGTGAAGGAGAACTCAAAAATATTTGAAGACATAAAATGTCCAACTTAATTTATTCTCCCCAACGATAAGAATCTATCTTTTTAATGTATATTTTAATTGAACACACCTATAAATTAAAAGAAATTAATATTATGTTTCAAAAAATAGGTGACACCCACTTGTGATTTTTTCCATAGAAAAATATATATGCAGAAGTATATAAAGAAAGATATAACCATGTAATTTCAAATGGATGAAAAGCGAATAATAAAAAAGAATGGATGAATTTTGACAAACAATAAAAAAAATACTTCCCTTTCCTTTGTTTGTTCAATTATATTTGAATCCATCAGGAATAATAGGAAACATCTCATTGTGTTGAAGTAATTAAATGCATTTTTTTATTATTACTTTTTTGCTTCTAGATAGTGAAAGATAGACTTAGATAGAGATATGATTATTACTTACCATCCAGAAACTTACATAAAATGGTTATACATGTTGGAATAGGAAACCCACACCCAATGTAGTCTTAGAATATCCTAGGAGGAATCGATGTGAAAACACTCTTTATTATTTCTACATACTATTTTTTTATAAAGAAATAATAAATGTCATTTCTTTCTAGTATTGAAATTCAACTTGACACTAAATACTAAATAACAAACATGTCATATGTTAGGAAAAAAATGAGAGATAATGAAAACTAGTTGTATAATTTTGAATAATATATACATATAGGCATGATATAAGAAGGTTTTTTATCTTTTTTTATTTCTGAATGTTTTTATTGGCATATTTCGTATTTTTTATTGAATTAAACATTTAAAAATGGGAGTGGAACACTAAAGAACTCAAAATTGAATTGATATGAGAAACGTGGAGTATAATATTTTTTAAGATTTTTTAGGCTACACTTTACACGACAAATGTTGTTTCTATACCTAGTCCTTAGTGAACTAATAAAGTGTGGAGATGCAAGCCATTTATATTAATATAGTGCCATTTATAATAGAATAAATATTTGTATAGAGTAAGGTTTTTAGTTATGCCATTTTCTATTTAAATTTTGTTAGTTTTCACAAGGTACAACATGTAACAAGGATACACAAAAACATTTACACTTTTTATTCTTTTTTACTTTAAATAAATGGTAGTGTGAAAATTTAACCCACCTCAATATCAAATGTACACCATAATAAATATCCTCTAAATTAATAATATAGTTTGGTAATAAAATATATGATTCATTTCTGTTGTAAGTCGTAGATCAACATTTCTGGTGAAAACATTTTAATGAATGACTTGTACATACCTTGAATTCTTTATTGTCATTTCTTTTGGTGGAATAATTTCAACCATTCAGTAAAATAGTATGATGAACAAATGGACCTCAAATAAATATATAAACACAATAACTTCCAAAAGTACAGTGAAGAGAATGTTTTAAATTGATAAGATGCCAGAATAAAAATCCATTAACAAAAGGAAATTTTTTAGGAACCAATCTTCCTTATTTTGATTGGCTACGTGGAGAGAAATAATTAATTAAATATGATGATGCCCAAATCTTTGCATATAGTGTCCTTTTTGAATCTATTATCCAATTATTTCTTCTAGATATTTCCCAATGCATTTTATTAAGTTTATAAAATAAAATAGCCATTTCTAATAACAAATTCATCTTTAGATATATAAATATTTTGAAGAGGTCGACCGACATGTGATTCAAAAGTATAATTTGATTCCATTATATATTTCTTGATGAAGTTAATTTTTTTGTTATAGAATATGGTATGTCACACAAAATAAAAGGAAAAATAACAACATGGAATTATTTTAAATTACTTAAAAATCACTAATGGGACAAAAAAATCAACCAATCTTTTTTTAATAAAAATATCCATACCATTTTTATAAAAACTATAGAGTTATTTTAGTCCCTAGTAGTCCCTTTTGGAGGACAAGCTAAATAGAGGTATCAAAGTGCGGTTCATGACTAATAGTTGAAAATAACTAAACAATCAAAGATATGGAGAGTTGTAGGATATGTCCATATATTCTCCTCTCTTGTATTCAATTTCATCTAGAACATAATTATAGAATCCATATTCATCAAGACTATCATTGATTCTACCTCTATCTATCAAATTAGGAATCATTCTTTGATATCTAGTCAAGAATGCTAGCTTGAAGACCGTGTCATTTTAGCTGGATACAACCACACCATCATGTCATACCTTAGTATTATTTTTTCACAAGTGACTAAATTTTCCCATATTGTTAATAAGAAAAAAAAATTATTTGGAATACATCACAACTCTCTCTATATCAAACTTATTCTTCCATCTTATTCTATGGTATCACTCTTTTAATCATAAGTAGAACCATATACTTGGGAATTGATCTTATATTTAACATTATTTAACTACACATCTTCTATCTTCAAAAGTCTTACTTTGGATTTCCATGTGTAAGTAAGAACACCCTTTATCTTTGTAAAATCATTCCTTTCCATAAGAATTACTTTGTGTCATTCATTTCCTCTTCTCTCCCTACTGGCTTATTCATTTGGTCTAATCTCAATTCCAAGGATAGGTATCTACAATGGGAACACCTATAAAATCTTGAAGATTTAAATAAGCATAGGTCGTGTTGTTCAAGGATAGGAAAATATATGGTTATCCTGACGTGACATGATCAATAGTTTGAAACTTCTTCTCTTCTATTTTTCTTAATTTGAACTAGAATAAGCTTGTAATTCTTGTTTTTAATCGGGTGGGATCACAGGGCCAACTCTTCCTTTGGTGACATGATCCTAATCATTAGAAATTATATTTTCTACATTTCTTTTTTAATTGAATGGTTTTTATTTTGTATTTTCTTTAGTTTTCATAAAAATATAAAGGAGAATATTAATTATTTTTGAAGTATCATCCCCTCTTCAATTTTTCATTCTCCATTGACTTGCTTCTTGGCCTTGTGCTAGTGAAGAAAATGAAAAGGACATATTTATGTGAAACGAATTCCTCTAAGTTATAATTATTGAAGACAATATATTTGTATTGGGGTACTAATTATTTTGCATCAGTTGTTATATATACAACATTGGGTAAATCCATATTGGACCACTACGTTGTTATTAAAATGATAGATGAAAGTATAGTAAATACTCTCTTACATGGAACATATTATCCAAGTAATAATATACATGAACATTCCTTGGGTAGTAACCTATGGATACATGTTTACATTTACTTTTAAATTAACATACTTTCATATAGTTACTTATAGGAACCCCTTTCCACCGTTTGATTTCCAACCAATACCAAGATATGTTCATATTAAATTATAAATTGCTTGGTAAACTGAATTATGTAATCCATCTCTATGTTTGAGAATATATCATCTATTTGGTTATGACTACTTCATTATATATTGTTAGTTTTTCCTCTAGAAAGATGTTATGTAACTTATTTACTTGTCTCTATTCTCTTTGAGCATTTGCATAATCATTTGTTGTAATCATTTCTAGATATAGAGTGGTGAAGGTTACTATAACTATTTCACTGCTTGTGCCTAATTTTTTAGCAATAGAACATCCTGAATATAAAACATCTGGTAAATAATGTATGGTGTAAAAGGAATTATTTTCTACAAAATAAACCCCTTGTATTTTAGCATATAATCAAATAATTTAAATCTAAATGACTAGGAACACATTGTTATTTCTCTCTCATACTAATTAAATCATATTTTAGAAAGGTTCTTAGGTCCTATGATTTTTGTCTTCTTGTGGTGACCTATATTTCATAGATCTCATATATACTTTTAAAATATTTTGAACACAAAAAATCGTTAGCTTTATTTATTTCTATTACTTTAAGATGTAATAAAAAGATTAATTGAGTGTTTGATTTGATGCTAGAAAATATATTTTGAGATAAAATAGTCAAATGTATCTTCCTATGAGACACTTTTGTCACTCTAAGAGTCACATGAAGTAGTTAATTCATATACAAGGTTAACTAGTGATATAGAGTAATGAATTTATATACAACGTCAAACAGTAATATAGAGTAGTGAATTCATATACACATGGCATGGTCATTGTGGGTTACTATCACATTAGACACATTCAAGTCCGTTGTTGGCATTCATTATTTTTATGAACCTCTACATTTACTTTTGCATATATTTTGTTTTTTAATTTATTTTTATTAATTCATCATTGGAATTAGTATAATCTTATCAAAATGAAATAAACTCATCTTAGCAATCAATCAACAGAGCAATGGGACGTTATGGTTTGTGGTAGGGGACATGGAATGGGAAGGAGATGGTGTTGTCAAGTGAAAATTATTAAAATATGTTGTTTTGTAATATGTGCATGGGTAAAGGAAGAGGGATGGAAAAACATAAAAAATATTTGTACAACGGTATTGGGATGGTGAGGGGGGGTTTGTTTATAGAAAACACATTGTACAAGTATGTATCCAATTTATTTGAATTCTTTTTCCATGTGTCTAAATTAGTAGTGGACACTATTAAAAAATTCTTTATGATTCACCAAGATTTTCCATGGTGACAAAAACATACAAAATCTCCATTATTTCCCAATGAAATATTTCCCCTTCCCAATAACCATGGCAAACAAACAACATATTTTATTTTCATACCATTCACCTCTCCATGACCCACCATGTTACAAACACAACCTAGGAGTAAATCGAAAACACTATCATTACAATATAATTTTTTGCCATTTATCTTATACACATATTTGACCGGACATCTCATGAATATGAGAAAATCCAAATTAAGCATGTTTGTCATTTATCAAAATGAAACAAAGATATTTCACAAGTACGATATAAAGAATAACACATAGACAAATTGAACTTCAGTAAGGACGATAACATAAGAAATAATATAGACATGGTCCCAAAATGTTTCTCTTTGACTCAAACTAATAAATAGAGACTTATAACAATGACTGCATATATGTCATATTTCCAACAAGTAGACAAGAATGCTAATTAAGGACACAATATAAACCTCTTAGATGTCTGATTCTTCCTTGTTACTTGACATTCCTCCACATAAAATCATCCATCAAAAAGTTTCACACACAAAACACATGCACCTCAACTATTCGCCTCATCCTCCTTATTGGCGTGACAATGTAGACATGAACCTATATAATGTCTCCTTGATTTAACCTTATAACCATATGTATAGGTTAGTCATAAAACGAATGTCATATTATTAGTGTTTATTAGACAACAAGTAGGTATAATTCCAACTAGATAAAGAACTCAAACATGTTAGATGCAATGGAGAAAACATCAAAGCATTGACAATTCTCTGGAAGATACCCACACCTAGGACATACTTGTGGGCTCTCAGGATTATCATCCCTATTCCTATTAGAAGAGTTGTAGTTTGTAAAGGTGGGAATGCATTCTTGGTTGAACATGACTTGCTCTTTGTGGATCTTTTTATCTTTACCAATGAAATGTTGTGACTTCTCTGAATTCTTGATGTTTTGATTTACCTAGCTACTTAATGTTGTGATATACCAATGACAGATGCAATTGCTAGTAAGAACAAAGTTTATTTTAGTTTGTTGATCAATTGTGTTTTCGTGGGCTTCATGAGAAACCTTTTTATAGTTGTTGATTCCCTACTAGGATTTTTTGGTTGTCTCTTATTGATAGGATATGTTTCCAAAAATAAAAGATGATTGAAAAGAAAATGGAAAGAAAACTAGAATTAAAATGTTAGTTTTTTCAATAATGTTGTTAAGGAGAACTGAATTATTTGAAGACATGAAATGCCCAACCAAATTTCTTCCTCCCAACGATAAGAATCTATCTTTTTAATGTATATTTACATTGAACGCACCAATAAATTAAAATAAAATAATATTATGTTTCAAAAAATAGGTGGCACCCACTTGGGATTTTTTTTCCATACAAAAAAATATATGTTGAAGTTTATAAAGAAAGATATAGCCATGTAATTTCAAAGGGATGAAAAGCGAACAAGAAAAAAGAATGGATGAATTTTGGCAAAAAATAAGAAAAGAAAGAAAATACTTCCCTTTCCTATGTTTGTTCAATTATATTTGAATGCATTTGGAATAATAAGAAACGTCTCATTGTGTTGAAGTAAATAAATGTATTTTTTTATTATTAATTTTTTGCTTTTAGATAGTGAAAGATAGACTTAGATAGAGATGTGATTATTACTTACCATCCAGAAACTAACATAAAATTTTTATGCATGTTTGAATAGGAAACCCACACCCGATATAATCTTAGAATATCCTAGGAGGAATCAATGTGAAAACACTCTTTTTTGGTTCCACATACTATTCTTTTATAAAGAAACAATAAATGTCATTTCTTTCTAGTATCGAAATTCAACTTGACGCTAAATACTATATAACAAACATGTCATATGTAAGGAAAAAATGAGAGATAATGAAAACCAGTTATATAATTTGGAATTATATATATATATATATGTATGTATGTATGTATGTATAAATTGCTTAGTAACATACTTTCATATAGTTACTTATAGGAACCCTTCCACCGTATGATTTCCAACCAATACCAAGATATGTTCATATTAATGTATAAATTGCTTAGTAAACTCAATTATGTAATCCATCTCTATGTTTGAGAATATATCATCTATTTGGTTATGACTACTTCATTATATATTGTTAGTTTTTCCTCTAGAAAGATGTTATGTAACTTATTTACTTGTCTCTATTCTCTTTTAGTATATGCATAATCATTTGTTGTAATCATATTTCTAGATATAGAGTGGTGAAGGTTACTATAACTATTTTACTACTTGTGCCTAATTTTTTTAGCACTAGAATATCATGAATATAAAAATTATGGTAACCAACGTATGATATAAAGGGAATTATTTTCTACAAAATAAACCCCTTGTATTTTAGTATATAATCAAATAATTTAAATCTAATGACTAGGAACATATTGTTATTTCTCTCTCATACTAAATAAATCATATTTTTGAAAGGTTCTTATGTACAATGATTTTAGTCTTCTTGTGGTGACCTATATTTTCATAGATCTCATATATACTTTTAAAATGTTTCGAACACAAAAAATTGTTAGTGTTATTTATTTCTATTACTTCAAGATGTAATAAAAAGAGTAATTGAGTGTATAATTTGATGCTAGAAAATAGATGTTGTGATAAAATAGTCAAATGTATCTTCCCTATGAGACACTTTTGTCACTCTAAGAGTCACATGGAGTAGTTAATTCGTATACAAGGTCAACTAGTGATATAGAGTAGTGAATTTATATTCAATGTCAAATAGTGATATAGAGCAGCTAATTCATATACACATGGCATGGTCATTGTGGGTTACTATCACATTAGACACATTCAAGTCTGTTTTTAGCATTCATTATTTTTATGAACCTCTAGATTTACTTTTCCATATATTTTGTTTTGTAATTTATTTTTATTGATTCATCATTAGAATTAGTAAAATCATATCAGAATGAAATAAACCCATCTTAACAATCAATCAACAAAGCAATGGGGTGATAGGGGACATGGAACGGGAAGGAGATGGTGTTGTCAAGCAAAAATTATTAAAATATATTGTTTTGTAATATGTGTATGGGTAAAGGAAGAGGGATGGAAAAAAACTAAAAAAATATCTTTTATAATGGTATTGGGATGATGAGGGGGGATTTGTTTACAGAAAACATATTGTACAAGTATGTATCCTATTTATTTGAATTCTTTTTCTATGTTTCTAAATGAGTAGTGGACACTATTGAAAAAGTCTTTATGATTCACCAAGATTTTCCACGGTGACAAAAACATACAAAATTTCTCCATTATTTCCCTATGAAATATTTTTCCTTCCCAATAACCATGGAAAACAAACAACATATTTTGTTTTCCTGCCATTCACCTCACCATGATCCACCATGTTACAAACACAACCTAGGAGTAAATTGAAAACTCTATCATTACTATATAATTTTTTGCAATTTATCTTGTACACATATTTGACCGGATAAGTCATGAATATGAGCAAATCCAAACTAAGCATGTTTGTCTTTTATCAAAATGAAACAAAGATATTTCACAAGTATGAGACAAAGAAGAACACATAGACATATCGAACTTCATTAAAGATGATAACATAAGAAATAACATAGGCATTATCCCAAAAAAAAATTCCTTGACTCAAACTAATAAATAGAGACTTAGAAACATGACAACATATATGTCATATTGCCAACAAGTAGACAAGAATGCTAATTAAGGACACAGTATAAACTTCTTAGATGTTTGATTCTTCCTTGTTCCTTGACATTCCTTCACATAAAATCATCCATCAAAAAGTTTCACACACATAACAGATACACATCCACTATTCGCATCCTCCTTATTGGCGTGACAATGTAGACATAAACCTACATTGTGTCTCCTTGATTTAACCCGATAACCATACATATAGGTCAGTCATAAAGTGAATGTCATATTGTTAGTGTTTATTCAAAAACAAGTGGGTAGAATTCCAACTAGAGAAAGGACTCAAACCTGTTATATGCAATGGAGAAAACATCAAAGCATTGACAATTCTCTGGAAGATACCCACACCTAGGACATACTTGTTGGCTGTTAGGAGCATCATCCTTATTCCTATTAGAAGTCTTGTAGTTTGTAAAGGTGGGAATGCCTTCTTGGTTAAACATGACTTGCTATTTGTTGATCTTTATACCTTTACTCAAGAAATGTTGTGACTTCTCTGACATCTTGAAGTTTTGGTTTACCTTCCTGGTGTAGTGATATACCAACGATGGAGGCAATAGCTAGTAAAGAACACAGTTGATTTTAGTTTGTTGATCAATTAAGTTTTTGTGGGTTTCACGAGCAACCTTTTTATAGTTTTCGATGCCCTATTAGGATTTTTTTATTTACTCATATTGATAGGATATGTTTCCAAAAATGAAAGATGATTGAAAATAAAATGGAAATGAAACTGGAAATAAAATGTTAGTATTTACTATAATTTTGTGGAGAAAACTCTAAAATATTTGAAGACATGAAGCCTCCAACTTAATTTCTTCTTCCCAATGATTAAAAATATGTTTTTAATGTATATATACATTGAACACACAAATAAATTAAAAAATAATGTTATGTTTCAAAAAATAGGTGACACCCACTTGGGATATTTTTCCATAGAAAAATATATATGCGGAAGTTTATAAAGAAAGATATAGTCATATAATTCCAAATGGATGAAAAGTGAACAAGAAAAAAGAATGGATGAATTTTGACAAACAATAAGAAAAGAAAGAAAATACTTCCCTTCCCCTGTGTTTGTTCAATTATATTTGAATCCATTTGGAATAATAGGATATATCTCATTGTGTTGAAGTAAATAAATGAACTTTTTTTAATTAACTTTTTGCTTCTAGATAGTGAAAGATAAACTTAGAGATGTGACTATTAATTTCCATCCAGAAACTTACATATAATGGTTATGCATGTTGGAATAGGAAACCCACACCGATGTAGTCTTAGAATATCCTAGGAGGAATCGATGTGAAAACACTCTTCATTGTTTCCACATACTATTTTTTATAAAGTAACAATAAATATGATTTCATTCTAGGTTTGAAATTTAACTTGATGCCAAATAGTAAATAACAAACACATCATATGTAAGGAAAAAATGAGAGATAATGAAAAGCAATTATATAATTTGGCATAATATACATCTGTATATGCATGATATAAGAAGGTTTTTTTATCTTTTATTTATTTTTTGAATGTTTTATTGGCATATTTCATATTTTCTATTGAATTAAACATTTAAAAATGGGAGTGGAACACTGGAGGACTCAAATTGAATTGATATGAGAAACATGGACTATAATATTTTTTTTTATTTTGTAGGCTACATTTTACACGAAAAATGTTATTTCTATACTTGGTCCTTAGTGAACTAATAAAGTGTGGAAATGCAAGTCATTTATATTAATATAGTTCCAATTCTAACAGAAAAATATTTGTAAAGAGTAAGGTTGTTATTTATGCTATTTTCTAATTAAATTTTATTAGTTTTCACATAGTACAATGTGTAACAAGGGACACACAAAAACTTGTACACTTTTATTCTTTTTTACTTTAAATAAATGGTAGTGTGAAAATTTATCCCACCTCACTATTATACATACATCATAATAAATATCCTCTATATTAATAATACATTTTGGTAATAAAATATATTCTTTGATTCATTTCAGTTGTAAGTCATAGATCAAAATTTCTATTGATAACTTTTTAATGGATGACTTGGACATATCCTGAATTCTTTGTTGTCCTTTCTTTTAGTGGAATAATTTTACCATTTCGGTAAAATAGTATGATCAACAAATGAACCTCAAATAAATAGCTAACACAATAACTTCCAAAAGTACAGTGAAGAGAATGTTTTAAATTGATAAGAGGCCAGAATTAAAATATGTTAACAAAAGGAATTTTTTTAGGAACCAATCTTCCCTATTTTGATTGGCTACATAGAGAGAAATAAGTAATAAAATATGATAATGCCCATATCTATGCATATAGTGTCCTTTTGGATCTATTATCCAATTATTGTTATAGAAGATTATCTTCCATATCAACACCAAAGACTTCTTCTAGATGTTTCCTCGTGCATTTTATTAAGTTTATAAAATAAAATAGCTTTTTCCAAAAAAAAAAATCATCTTTGGATATCTAAATATTTTGAAGAGGTCGAATGACATTTATTTCTAAACCAGGGGGGTACTTTATTCATCCCATCCCCCTAGTATGGGCAAAATCATCTAAAAGGAAGTACATCTCCTACTTATAGCAAACGCAGGTATATTCCCATCAACCCACAAAGGCTCCACAGAGCAAAGAGATCAGAAAGCAAGCAAGAAGCCACGGAAGACCCCAGATCGCTCAATAGACATCAAAAAATAGAAAACCCATCACTCATCACTCCTCTAACAGATCTTCTTCTTGATGATGACATACGGCGTCCTCCTTTTTTCTAGGATCATCATCCCTCGAATACGAGGTGGTAGGACTCTAGCATCCGAGCAGACGAACGTCTCACTCATGTCTTTTCCCCATCTGCCTACCGCATTAGGTATCGAGATCGCAACCTTGTGCACAACTGAGCCTGTAATGTCCTTACTCTTGAGCTCCTCCCTAAAGTCTCTGACGTACGTCGAGGCTCTCCATGGCTCCTCGGCCTCCCTCACAGCACGTTGTAGGTGTAATCATCATCTACCTCAATAATGGAAATGTTAAGCATCTGATCATATGCCATCATGAGCCCAACCATACAAGCTTGCAAGTAGGCCAAATCATACGCTGAGGTCGTGAGCCATGCCCGGAAAGCTAGGCATACCTCAGCGTTGTGGTTGCGGACGACCCCTGCCAACCATCTACTCATATTTCCATTAGGGTCCTTACTTCTGCCGATAGAAATATTCAGCTTGAGGTTGTGTAAGTCCGGAGGTACCCACCTGATCAAGCTAACTTCCCTCAATCTCGTCCTCGGCTAGGTTGAATGATATGTGATTCAAAAGTACAATTCGATTTCATTTTATATTTCTTGATGAAGTTACTTTTTTTATTATATAATATGGTATGTCAGACAAAATAAAAAGAATAATAGCAACATTGAATTATTTTAAATTACTTAAAAATCACTAATGAGATAAAGAAAAAACCCAACCAGTCTTATCTTTTATAAAAATATCC
Organism: Alisma plantago-aquatica; assembly: GCA_963693085.1. Classification (NCBI taxonomy): domain Eukaryota; kingdom Viridiplantae; phylum Streptophyta; class Magnoliopsida; order Alismatales; family Alismataceae; genus Alisma; species Alisma plantago-aquatica. Next base: position 249,514,589 of record OY856409.1, read on the forward strand.
ATAATATTTTTTATAAAAACTATAAATTTATTTGAACTACTTATTTTAAAAATGTTAAGAAAAAATAGTTTATGTTCCTCACCATCACAAAGATACTACAAACATGCCAACGCAAATGTGTGGGAAACAAATTGGGTTGTCAGTCCTTTCAGAATGGTGAAGCCTACAGATCATAATAGGTCCATAATCTTTTTTTCTGCATATCAAACATTTTACAATGTAGAATATTATTGTTGTTGCTCATTGGAAAGCATTTTTCATTTTATCTACATAAACATAAAGAATTGATACGGAACTTTTTTTTGTGCTTGAATTAGATATTTTTTTAAGTCTATTAATTATATACAACCTAGAAGGATAATACTCTTAATTTTGTAGTTAAATGACGGACACTTGCAACATTAGTTTTTTTTCTTATATTCAAAAATTAAAAATTACGATTCTAATAAAGATTTATAAGACATTCTTTGAAGTCATATGATTTTTTTATATTATATCATCGCATGAATGATAATGAAGGTCATAAAATCATTTTTACACCTATATCACAAACAATATTCTTAAATAAATTTATAATGGGTTTAACTATTTTGATGTAGATTCATAGGTTATTAAAAAATAGCTCTTTCTATTTCTATAAGTATGTTAACCATAACAATGATTAATTATTTATTCCTATCATAGTGAGTGAATTTGAAGTACATTGGATCTCCATGTAGAATTAGATGTGCATATTCTCATTGAAATGATGGTCAAAGGTGTTTTATCTTAAATATTTTAAACTTTTCATATCAGTGGAAATCAAACAATATGGAGTTGTATTCCATAAATAAAGCAAATAAAGACATTAATAAAATAAATAAAGACATAAAAAAATAAATATATCACCATTAATATTCCATAACTTACTTTTTTGGGGTTGAATTTAATAATGAAATTTGTTCATATAGGTCCGTTGTAAAACAATATGGAGTCAAAACTTTATATTAACCACAATAAAATGCTTGGATATTTTATTGAATGTAACATTTAAATCACTAAGACATCAATGAAAATATTGGTGTAGTCTTTTTTTATTCTTTGATTGTCATGTACAAGATCTACTAATCCACTCCAAAAGATGAAAAGTTAAAATTTATTAGCAAATTGGAGAATTCATGTGAACGTGCGGATAAACCCATATGACGATGTAGGAAATACATTTTATTTTTTATTAACTATTATTTCAAAATATTAACTTTGAGATGGTAATTGCAGCAAATCTGTAAATTATATATTTATATTTAATTAATGTAAGATGTTACCTTGTTGTGCCAAAATAGTCCTTGTTTAAATGTGTACATTCTTAGAAGATATGGACTATGTGTTGTTATTTAACAAACACACTTATTATGGTAGTTCCTTTAGTATTGTTTTTAAAATATTTTTTCATTTTACATAGATCAATATAAATAATGGACAATTGACTTTATTTTATACTCCGCATGAAACTTTTCCTAACTTGATAAATTGATAATGGCATAGTTATATAACTCTATTATTTTACACTAGCACACTTGTGGGTTTTGACATCGGTCATTTTATTCCTTTAGTGTCAGTTAAAATGCAACTTGTAGGTTGGGAACGTTGTTGATAAATGACTATGACATCAATTTACTGAGAAAAATAAAACTGACATCGTATAATAGGGAGGCAGTTTACGGAAGCGACATCTAGGATAGTAAGAACCTATGTGAAAGACTTGCTAGTAAAAAAAATTATCTGATAAGGACATCAATTTATTCTTACTATTTCACACATGTCTAGAATGGTAGATTTTACACGTGTGTTTCTTTTGAGTTTCTCAATCAAATCCAAAATAATTTTTCTTTAGAAGAGAAACTTCAAAATTAGGAGTTTTGACGCACACAATCTCTCCACGAAATTGTGGGCTAATGTAGAAATGTTTTCATAAGAAACCCTCTGATATTCATGTATTTTATGTATCTTGTGCCTAGATAGACAGAATTAGCTATTACGCATCCATTTTGTCTTATTCTAATGTATTTGGTTTGAAATTATGTATTTTATGATAGTCTAAAGCATTGTTTACTTTATTGTAGAGAAATATAATACACACTAGAGACAGTCAGTACCACAACTACAACCAGTACCCCTGATAAAATTAAAAGGAAGGACTTGTCATAGGGAAATCTCAGCATCACCAAGATGAGGCTCCATACCATGAATATGTCAAGTTCGTGCCCCTAACGGTCAGCTCAATTTTTCTAGTAAAAGAGATCACAAAGACTTAGTGGAATCTCAATACCATTGATAGTTTACTGGATGACACTAAGATAGTCTTCCCTATTCATGAAAAAAGATAGCTCGATGGCACTGACTTCCAATTAGGTGTCACGACGATTTTCCAGATGACCATGATAAACAAAGTCAACATCCAACAGTTCATTAGATAAGTTATCTTTTAGCCTCTTCCTTAAAAACCTAAATGGACAAATAGAGAGGGGACATCAACCATTTTACTAGGGATTAGAGGCCTAATGAGAAGGAGACACTGATTCATGGGGAAAGGTTCATCCAAACACCTCCAATGAGAAGTTTGATGGTCAAATTGTTATCCAATTTGTGACGATCTTCAAAGGGATCAAACTTACACCTCATTACATGGGTTTTCTTCATTCTCTATGTTGTTTATCTCCTACAAACCTTTTTTATATCATGTCAAACATGAGGGGATAAATCCTCTGCTCTTTGGGACCCTAGAGTAGCATGATGTTGAAACAATGCATGTTTATTTGTAGTATAATATATATTGTCTTTGCTTCATATTTTAACAGTGGAAGCTCATAATTTTGTTATTATTCTTGATCACCATGTATATGTGTTAGATCTATTAGAGTGGTATTAATAATCAATAAAATATATTATCAACATGGTGAATAATGTGCTATGAGAGTGGGATAACCACTATGAGGTAGATTGTCCAGAGAGTTTGTATTGTTTAGCTTTCCATATTGACACTATTAGACATAGTTAGTAATTTGGTTATATAGTATACTACTCTACTATAGTGGATAGTACAAGATATAGACGTTGAAACCTAAGAAGCAAGATAATTTATCATATTTGGACAAAATACATGCATAGCTCACACTTTGGTGAAACATGTATCCTAAATATCTGATTAATGTGATCCGTAAACCATTTTAATTCTTTCATATTTAATTTCAATTCTTCATTTAATCACTCAATCAATTCATTCTTTTTCTAGATGATCTATTTTAGTTGGTAGTAGTCTCTTTCCCAGGACAAGCTAAATAGAGGTATCAGAGTATTATTCATGACTAATAGTTGAAAATACCTAGGCAATCATAGATCTGGGGAGCTCTAGGATTTGTCCATATTTTCTCCTCTCTTGTATGCAATTTCACCTATAACATAATCATAGAATCCATATTTTTATCAAGGCTATCATCCATTCTACCATCATCCATCAAATTAGGAATCATTCTTTAATATACGTTCAAGATGCTAGTATAAAGACCATGTCATTTTAGTTGGAGATAGCCACACCCTCAAGTCATTCCTTAGTATTATTTTTTCAAAAGACACTAAATTTTCCCATATTGTTAATAAGAAAAAAATTGATTTATTTGGAATACATCACAACACTCTATATCAAACTTATTATTCCACCTTCTTCTATTTTATCACTCTTTTAATCATTAGTTGAACCATGTACTTGGGAATTGATCTCATATTCAACACTGTTGAAGTAGACATATCCTATCTTCAAAAGTGTTCTTTTGTATTTTAATGTGTACGTAAGAACACCCTTTATCTTTCTAAAATCATTCATAACCATAAGGATTACTTTGTGTCATTCATCTCCTCTTCTTTCCCCACTTGCTTATTCATTTTGATCTAGTCTCAATTCCAAGGATAGGTATCTACAACGGGAACACCTATAAAATCTTGAATATTTAAATAAACATAGGTCGTGTTGTTCAATGATAGGAAAATATATGGTGATCCTTACATACCGTGATCAAAGTTTAAAACTTCTTCTCTTTTGTTTTTCTTAATTTGAACTAGAATAAGCTTGTAATTCTAGTTTTTTATTGGGTGGGACCACGGGGCCAACTTTTCCTTTGGTAACATGATCCTAAGTGTTAGAAATTATATTTTCTAAATTTCTTTTTTAATTGTCTGATTTTTATTTTATATTTTATTTAGTTTTCATAAAAATATAAAGGAGAATATTAATTACTTTTGAAGTACAATTCCCTCTTCAATTTTCATTCTCCATCGACTTGCTTCTTGGCCTTGTGTTAGGAAGAAAATCAAAAGGATAGATTTATGCATTAAACTAATTCTTCTAAGTTATAATTAATGAAGACAATATATTTTTATTAGGGTACTAATTATTTTTTGCATTAGTTGTTTTATATACAACATTGAGTAAATCCATATTGGACGAATACAGTTTTATTAAAATGATTGATGAAAATAGAGGAAATACTCTCCTACATGAAACATCTTATCCAAGTAATAATATACATGAACAGTCCTTGGGTAGTAACCTATGCATACATGTTTCCACTTAATTTTAAATTAACATACTTTCATATAGTTACTTATAGGAGATACCTTTCCATTGTAGGATTTCCAACCTTGGTAAACTCGATTACATCATCGATTTCTATGTTTGAGAATATATCATCCATTTGTTTATGACTAATTCATTATATATTGTTAGTTTTTCCTCTAGAAAGATGTTATGTAACTTATTTACTAGTCTCTATTCTCTTTTAGTATTTGCATAATCATTTCTAGATATTGAGTGGTGAAGGTTACTATAACTATTTTACTACGTGTGCCTAACTTTTTAGCACTAGAATATCATTTACCTAGTTGGATATAAAATTTCTGGTAACCAATGGATGATGTAAAACGAATTATTTCCACAAAAGAAACCCCTTGTATTTTAGTATATAATCAATTAATTTCAATCAAAATGACTAGGAACATATTATTATTTCTCTCTCGTACTAAATAGATCATTTTTTGAAAGGTTCTTAAGTCCTATGATTTTAGTGTTCATGTGGTGACCTATATTTTCATAGATCTAATATATTCTTTGAAAATATTTCAAACACAAAAAATCGTTAACATTATTTATTTCTATTACTTCAAGATGTAATAAAAAGATTTGTCGAGTGGATAATTTGATGCTAGAAAAGAGATTTTGAGATAAAATAGTGAAATGTATCTTCCTATGAGACACTTTTTTCACTCTAAGAGTCACGTGGAGTAGTTAATTCACATACAAGGTCAAAGAGTGATATAGAGTACTGAATTCATATACACACAACATGCTCATTGCAGATTATTATCAAATTAGACACATTCAAGTCCACCGTTGGCATTCATTGTTTTTGTGAACTTTTACATTTACTTTACCATAAATTTATTTTCTAATTTATTTTCATTGTTTTTGTGAACTTCTATGTTTACTTTTCCATAAATTTATTTTGTAATTTATTTTTATTGATTCATCATTAGAATTAGTAAAAAGCTATCAGAATCAAAGAAACCCATTGTAACAATCAATCAACAAAGCAATGGGACATTAGGGTTTTTGGTAGGGGACATGGAATGGGAAGGAGATGTTGTTGTCAAGAGAAAATTATTAAAATATGTTGTTTTGTAATATGTGCATGGGTAAAAGGAGAGGGATGGGGAAACTTAAAAAAATATAATTTCTTACAAGGGTATGGGGATGGCGAGAAGGGATCTGTTTATAGAAAATATGTTGTACAAGTATGTATCATATTTATTTGAATTATTTCCATGTGTCTAAATGAGTAGTGGACACTTGAGAAGAACTCTTTATGATTCACCAAGATTTTCCATGGTGACAAAAATGTATAAAATTTCTCCATAGAGTCCCTATGAAATATTTCCCCTTCCCAATAACCATGGCATACAAACAACATATTTTATTTCTCTACCATTAACCTCTCCATGATCCACTATGTTACAAACACAACCTAGGAGTAAATGGAAAACTCTTTCATTACAATATACCTTTTTACCATTTATATTGTACAAGATATCTTGTACATATATCTATAGGAGCTTTCCCAAATCTGGAGATGATGCAACGTTCCAAAGATACAAGCAAGCAAAGAAAGAAACTAAAAAGGTGGTTCGGGAGGCAAGGTCTAGATACTTTGATGATATGTATAAGAAGATGGACACTAGAGAAGGGGAAAAAGATATATATAAAATGGCTCGTATAAGAGAAAGGAAAGGAAGAGACTTGAGTCAAGTAAAATGCATAAAGAATGAAGATGGTAGAGTATTGGTGAAGGACGATGATATCAAAAACCAGTGGAGAAATTACTTCCATAAGCTTTTCAATGGAGATATTGCATATAATGTCAGCGACTCGTGTGACATGAATACAAGAGATATCATTTACACACGACGAGTTTCACCATTTGAGGTCAAGAATGCTTTGAAAAAGATGAAAATGAGAAAGGCATGCGGACCAGACAATATTCCCATTGATGTATGGAAGAGTATGGGGGATGAGGGAGTTACATGGTTAATAAATTTCTTTAACAAGTTTATGAAGACCAAGAATATGATGGATGAGTGGAGACATAGTATTATAGTCCCAATCTACAAGAACAAAGGTGACGTTCAAAGCTATACAAACTATAGAGGTATCAAGTTTATGAGTTACACGGTGAAGCTTTGGGAGAGGATTATTGAGCAGAGGTTAAGATCTATAACGCAGGTATCAAACAACCAATTTGGTTTCATGCATGGAAGATCAACAACAGAGGCTATTTTTCTGATAAGGAGGCTTATTGAGAAGTGTAGACAAAGCAAAAGAGATCTTCATATGGTGTTTATCGATCTAGAGAAGGCTTATGATTGAGTACCCAGAGAAGTGTTATGGATGGTTTTGAAGAAAAAGGGTGTGTTTATCCAATACATTGACTTGATCAAAGTCATGTATGATAGCTCTACTGCAAGTGTCAAGACTCCTGGAGGAGAGACACTAACTTTTCCTATTACAGTTGGGGTACACCAAGGATCCACACTCAGCCCATATCTATTCGTTCTGGTTATGGATGAGTTAACAAAGAATGTTCAGGATGATATTCCTTGGTGTATGTTATTTGCTGATGATATTGTTTTGATTGACGAAACAAAAGATGGATTGAATGATAAAGTTGAATGTTGGAGAAAGGCATTGGAATCAAATGGATTGATGATTAGCAGGAGCAAAACTGAGTATATGCATTGCAATTTTAGCCAATCTCACAGTGTGAATGATGGAGCCAAGTTGGACAGAGTAGATATACCAAAATGTGACAAATTTTGTTACTTAGGTTCTATTATTCAAATAGACGGGGATGTCCAAAATGATGTTTGTCACCGGATCACTATAGGATGGTTGAAATGGAGGAGTGCAACTGGAGTTTTATGCGATCAGAAGATCCCTCTCAGGTTAAAAAGTAAGTTTTATAGAACAACTATGCGACCAACCATGCTCTATGGGAGTGAATGTTCGGCAGTGAAGAAACAAGGTCTCAACAAGATGAACGTGGTTGAAATGCGTATGCTGGGATGGATGTGTGGGAAGACAAGAAAAGATCATTTGAGAAATGACTATATCAGGAATAAAGTGGGGGTGGCGAGCATTGAGGACAAGTTGTGTGAGGGCCAACTCAGATGGTACGGACATGTGCAACACAAACCTACTAGTACGCCTATACGAAGCAATTCTATTGAGCCAAACACTATAAATAGAAGAAGAGGAAGGCCTAAATTAACATGGGATGAGCTTATAAAGAGAGATTTTGAATCTCTACATCTCAATCAGAATATGACCCATGATAGAGCTGAATGGAAACGAAGGATCCATGTAGCCGACCCCAACTTAGTTGGGATTGAGGCCTAGATGATGATGATGATGATGATGATGATGATGATGATGATGATGATGATGATATATTTGACTGGACAAGTCCTCAATATGAGGAAATCCAAACAAAGCATGTTTGTCTTTTATCAAAATGAAACAAAGATATTTCACAAGTACGATATAAAGTAGAACAAACAGGCATATTGAACTTCATTAAGGACGATAACATAAGAAATAACATAGACATGATCCCAAAATGTTTCTCCTTGACTCAAACTAATAAATAGAGACTTATAACAATGACTGCATATATGTCATATTGCCAACAAGTAGACAAGATTGCTAATTAAGGACACAATATAAACCTCCTAAACACATGATTCTTCCTTGTTCCTTGACAATCCTTCACATAAAATCACCCATCAAAAAGTTTCACACACATAATAGATACACATCCACTATTCGCATCCTCCTTATTGGCGTGACAATGTAGACATGAACCTACATTGCGTCTCCTTGATTTAACCTGATAACCATACATATAGGTCATTCATAAAATGAATGCCATATTGTTAGTGTTTATTCGACAACAAGTGGGTAGAATTCCAACTAGAGAAAGGACTCAAACCTGTTATATGCAACAAAGAAAACATCAAAGCATTGACAATTCTCTGGAAGATACCCACACCTAGGACATACTTGTTGGCTGTCAAGACCATCATCCTTATTCCTATTAGAAGTCTTGTAGTTTGTAAAGTTGGGAATGCATTCTTGGTTGAACATGACTTGCTCTTTGTGGATCTTACTACCTTTACCAAAGAAATGTTGTGACTTCTCTAACATCTTGAAGTTTTAATTTACCTTCCTGATGTAGTGATATACCAACGATGGAGGCAATAGCTAGTAAAGAACACAGTTGATTTTAGTTTGCTGATCAAATATTGTGTTTTCGTGGGCTTCACGAGCAACCTTTTTATAGTTTTCGATTCCCTATTAGGATTTTTTGATTTACTCATATTGATAGGATATGTTTCCGAAAATGAAAGATGATTGAAAATAAAATAGAAAGGAAACTGGAAATAAAATGTTAGTATTTACTATAATTTTGTGGAGAAAACTCTAAAATATTTGAAGACATGAAGCCTCCAACTTAATTTCTTCTTTCCAATGATTACAAATATATTTTTAATGTAAATTTACATTGAACACACAAATAAATTAAAATATAATGTTAAGTTTCAAAAAATGGGTGACACCCAGTTGGGATGTTTTTCCATAGAAAAATATGCATGCCGAAGTTTATAAAGAAAGATATATAGCCGTGAAATTTCAAATGGATGAAAAGTGAACAAGAAAAATGAATGGATGAATTTTGACAAACAATAAGAAAAGAATGAAAAGACTTCTCTTCCCCTGTGTTTGTTCAATTATATATGAATCCATTTGGAATACTAAGAAATATATCATTGTGTTGAAATGAACATTTTTTATTATTTTTTTGCTTCTAGATAGTGAAAGATAGACTTAGATAGAGATGTGATTATTACTTGCCATCCAGAAACTTACATAAAATGGTTATGCATGTTGGAATAGGAAACCCACACCGATGCAGTCTTAGAATATCCTAGGAGGAATCGATGTGAAAACACTCTTTATTGTTTCCACATACTATTTTTTATAAAGTAACAATAAATATGATTTCATTCTAGGTTTGAAATTTAACTTGATGCCAAATACTAAATAACAAACATGTCATGTGTAAGGAAAAAAAGAGAGATAATGAAAAGTAGTTATATAATTTGGCATAATTCATATATGTATATGCATGATATAAGAAGGTTTTTTTATCTTTTTTATTTTTTGAATGTTTTATTTGCATATTTCGTATTTTTTATTGAATTAAACATTTAAAAATGGGAGTGGAACACTTAAGGACTCAAAATTGATTTGATATGAGAAAAATAGACTATAATATTTTTTTTCAGATTTTGTAGGCTGCATTTTACATGAAAAATGTTGTTTCTATACTTGGTCCTTAGTGAACTAATAAAGTGTGGAGATGCAAGTCATTTATATTAATATAGTGCCACTTCTAATAGAAAAATATTTGTATAGAGTAAGGTTGTTAGTTATGCTTTTTTCTATTTAAATTTTATTAGTTTTCACAAGGTACAAAATGTTACAAGGGATACACAAAAACTTTTTTACTTTTATTCTTTTTTACTTTAAATAAATGGTAGTGTGAAAATTTATCCCACCTCAATATAATATATACACCATAATAAATATCCTCTATATTAATAATACATTTTGGTAATAAAATATATTCTTTGATTCATTTCTGTTGTAAGTCGTTGATCAAAATTTCTATTGATAACTTTTAATGGATGACTTGTACATACCTTGAATTCTTTGTTGTCCTTTCTTTTAGTGGAATAATTTCACCCATTCAGTAAAATAGTACGATCAACAAATGAACCTGAAATAAATAGCTAAACACAATAACTTCCAAAAGTACAGTGAAGAGAATGTTTTAAATTGATAAGATGCCAAAATAAAAATACGTTAACAAAAGGATTTTTTTAGGAATCAATCTTCCCTATTTTGATTGGCAATGTGGAGAGAAATCATTAATAAAATATGATAATGTCCAAATATATACAAATAGTGTCCTTTTGGATCTGTTATCTAGTTATTTTTATAGAAGATTATCTTCCTTGTCAACATCAAAGACTTCTTCTAGATGTTTCCCCGTGCATTTTATTAAGTTTATAAAAAAAATAGCATTTTCCAATAGCAAATTCATCTTTGGATATCTAAATATTTTGAAGAGGTCAAGCGACATGTGATTAAAAAGTACAATTTGATTTCATTTTATATTTCTTTATAAAGTTATTCTATTGTTATATAATATGGTATGTCTGACAAAATAAAAGGAATAATAGCAACATTGAATTATTTTAAATTACTTAAAAATCACTAATGGGATAAAGAAAAAAAATCAACCAGTCTTATTTTTTACAAAAATATCCAAAATATTTTTAAAAAAAACTATACAGTTATTTAGAACCACTTATTTTAAAATTTTTAAGAAAAAATAGTCTATGTTCCCCACCATCACAAATATACTACAAAGATGCCCACGCAAAAGCATGGGAAACAAATTGGGGTGTCAATACTTTTAGAATGGTGAAGCATATAGATCATAATAGGTCCATATTCTTTTTGTCTGCACATCAAACATATTATAATTTATAATATTATTGTTGTTGCTCATTGGAAAGCATTTTTCACTTTATCTGCATAAACATAAAGAATTGGTAAGAAACTTTTTTTTGCACTCAAATTAGATAATTTTTTAAGTCTATTAATTATATGAAACCTCGAAAGATAACACTCTTAATTTTGTAGTTAAATGATGGGCACTTGCAACATTAGTTATTTTTCTTATATTTAAAAATTAACAATTACAATTCTAATAAAGATGTAAAGGGCATTCTTTGAAGTCATATGATTCTTTTATATTAAAATGTCGCATCAATGATAATGAAGGTCATAAAAACATTTTCACACATGTATCACAAACTATATTCTTAAATATATTTATAATGGGTTTAACTATTCCGATGTAGATTCATAGGTCATTAAAAATGGTTCTTTCTATTTCTATAAATATGTTAACCATAACAATGATTAATTATTTGTTCCTATAACAGTGAGTGAATTTAAAGTACATTGGATCTCCACATAGAATTAGATGTGCATATTCTTATTCAAATTATGGTCAAAGGTGTGTTATCTTAAATATTTTTAACTTTTCATATAAGTGGAAGTCAAACAATATGGAGTTATATTCCATAAATAAACAAATAAAGACATATATAAAATAAATATATCACCTTTAGTATTCGATAACTTACTTTTTTGGGGTTGAATTTGATAAAGAAATTTGTTCATATAGGTCTGTTGTAAAACAATACGGAGTCAAAACATTATATTAACCACAATAAATTGCTTGGACATTTTATTGAATGTAACATTTAAATCACTAAGACATCGATCAAAATATTGTTGTAGTATTTTTTTATTCTTTGATTGCCATGCACAAGATCTACTAATCCACACCAAAATATGAAAAATTTAAAATTCATTAGCAAATTGAAGATTTCATCTGAGCGTGTGGATGGACCATATCACGATGCGGGAAATACATTCTATTTTTTAATAACTATTATTTCAAAATATTAACTTTGAGATGGTAATTGCAGCAAATCCAAACATTATATATTTATATTTAATTGGTGCAAGTTGTTACCTTGTTGTGTCAAAATAGTCCTTTCTTAAAGGTGTACATTCTTAGAAAATGTGGACTATGTATTGTTATTTAACAAACACACTTATTATGATAGTTCATTTAGTGTTGTTTTTTAGAAAAAATCATTTTATGTAGATCAATACAAACAATGGACAATCAACTTTATTTTATACTCTGCATGAAACTTTTCCTAACTTGATAAATTGAAAATGGTATAGTTATATAACTCTATTATTTTACACAAGTACACTTGTGGGTTTTGACATCGATCATTTTATGCCTTTAGTGTCCGTTAAAATGAAACTTGTACGTTGGGGACGCTGCTAATAAATGACCATGATGTCAATTTATTGAGAAAGGTAAAACTGACGTGGTATAATAGGGAGGCAGTTTACAGAATTGACGTCTAGGATAGTAAGAACCTATGTGAATGACTTGCCAGTAAAACAATTTTATCTGATTAGGACATCAATTTCTTCTTACTATTTCACATATGTCTAGAATGATATAATTCTGTTTCTTTTGAGTTTCTCAGTCAATTCCAAAATATTTTTTCTCGAGAAGAGCAACTTCAAGCTTAGGAGTTTTGACGCACACGATCTCTCCACGAAATTATGGGATAATGTAGAAACGTTTTCATAAGAAACCCTCTGATATTCATGTATTTGTATGTTTCTTGTGCCTAGATAGAAAAATTAGCTATTATGCATCTATTTTGTCTTATTCTAATGTATTTGGTTTTGAAATTATGTATTTTGTTATAGTCTAAAGCATTCTTTGCTTTATTGTAGAGAAATCAAATACACACTAGAGATAGTCAACACCACAACTACTACCAGTACCCCAGACAAGATAAAAATAAGGCCTTGTCATAGAGAAATCTCAATAACACCAAGATGAGGCTCCATACCACTAATATGTCAAGTCAGTGCCCCTGACGGTCAGCTCAATTTTTCTAGTAAAAGATATCACAAAGACGTAGTAGAATCTCAATACCATTGACAGTTTACTTGATGATAGTAAGATAGTTTGCCCTATTCATGGAAAAAGATAGCTCGATGGCATTAACTTTCAATTAGGTGTCACGAAGATTTTTCAGATGACCATGATAAACAAAGTCAACATCCAAAAGTTCATTAGATAAGTTATATTTTCATCTCTTCCTTAAAAACCTAAATGGACAAATAGAGAGAGGACATCAATCATTTTACTAGAGATTAGAGACCTAATGAGAAGGAGGCACTCATACATGGGGAAAGGTTCATCCAAACACCTCCAGTGAGAAGTTTGATGGTCAAATTATTATCCAATTTGCGTAAATCTACAGAGGGGATCAGCCTTACACCTGATTACATGGGTTTTCTTCATTCTCTACGTTGTTTATCTCCGACAAACCATTTTTATATCATGTCAATCATGAGGGGATAAGGCCCCTGCTCTTTGGGACCCTAGAGCAGCCTGATGTAGAAACAATGCATGTTTATTTGTATAATAATATATATTGTCTTTGCTTCATATTTTAACAATGGAAGCTCATAATTTCATTATTTATGCTTGATAACCATGTATATGTGTTAGATCTAATAGAGTGGTATTAATAATCAAGAGAATATATTATCAACATCATGAATAATGTGCTACGAGAGTGGGATAACCAATATGAGGTAGATTGTCCAGAGAGTTTGTATTGTTTAACTTTCCATATTAACACTACTGGACATAGTTAGTAATTAGGTTATATAGTATATTGCTCTACTATAGTGGATATTATAAGATATAGACGTTGAATCCTAAGAAGCAAGATAATTTATCATATTTGGCCAAAATACATGCATAGGTCACACTTTGGTGAAACATGTATCCTAAATATCTGATTAATGTGATCCTTAAACCATTTTAATTCTTTCATATTTAATTTCAATTCTTCATTTAATCACTCAATCAATTCTTTTTTTTGGCCTAGCTGATCTGTTTTAGTTGGTAGTAGTCCCTTTCCCAGGACAAGCTAAATAGAGGTATCAGAGTGTGGTTCATGACTAATAGTTGAATATAATGAGGGAATCAGAGATCTGGGGAACTTTAGGATTTGTCCATATTTTCTCCTCTCTTGTATTCAATTTCACCTATAACATAATCATAGAATCCATATTAGTCAAGGCTATCATCCATTCTACCATCATCCATCAAATTAGGAATCATTCTTTAATATACATTCAAGAATCTAGCGTAAAGACCATGTCATTTTAGTTGAAGATAGCCACACCGACAAGTCATTCCTTAGTATTATTTTTTCAAAAGACACTAAATTTTCCATATTGTTAATAAGAAAAAAATTTGATTTATTTGGAATAAATCACAACACTCTATATCAAACTTATTCTTCCACCTTCTTCTATGCTATCACTCTTTTAATCATAAAAAGAACCATATACTTGGGAATTGATCTCATATTTAACACTGTTAAATTAGACACATCCTATCTTCAAAAGTGTTCTTTTGTATTTTCATGTGTACGTAAGAACACACTTTATCTTTCTAAAATCATTCCTTACCATAAGGATTACTTTTTGTCATTCATCTCCTCTTCTTTCCCCACTTGCTTATTCATTTTGGTCTAGTCACAATTCCAAGGATAGGTATCAACAACGGGAACACCTATAAAATTTTGAAGATTTAAATAAACATAGGTCGTGTTATTCAATGATAGGAAAATATATGGTGATCCTTACATACCATGATCAATAGTTTGAAACTTCTTTTTTTTTCTTAATTTTAACTAGAATAAGCTTGTAATACTAGTTTTTTATTGGGTGGGACCACGGGGCCAACTCTTCCTTTGGTAACATGATCCTAAGTGTTAGAAATTATATTTTCTATTTTTTATTGATTGATTTTTATTTTTATATTTTATTTAGTTTTCATAAAAATATAAAGGAGAATATTAATTACTTTTGAAGTACAATTCCCTATTCAATTTTCATTCTCCATCGACTTGCTTCTTGGCCTTGTGTTTGGAAGAAAATCAAAAGAATAGATTTATGTGTTAAACTAATTCTTCTAAGTTATAATTAATGAAGACAATATATTTTTATTAGGGTACTAATTATTTTTGCATCAGTTGTTTTATATACGATATTGAGTAAATCCATATTGGACGACTATGATTTTATTAAAATGATTGATGAAAATAGAGAAAATACTCTCCTAGATGAAACATCTTATCCAAGTAATAATATACATGAACATTACTTGGGTAGTAACCTATGGATACATGTTTCCACTTACTTTTAAATTGACATACTTTCAAATAGTTACTTATAGGAGATCCCTTTCCATCATAGGATTTACAACCTTGGTAATCTCGATTATGTCAATGATTTCTATGTTTGAGAATATATCATCCATTTGGTTATGACTAATTCATTATATATTGTTAGTTTTTCCTATAGAAAGATGGTATGTAACTTATTTACTAGTCTCTATTCTCTTTTAGTATTTGCATAATCATTTCTAGTAATCATTTCTAGATATTGAGTGGTGAAGGTTACTATAACTATTTTATTACATGTGCCTAATTTTTTAGCACTAGAATATCATTCACCTATTTGGATATAAATTTTTTGGTAACCAATGGATGATGTGAAAGGAATTATTTTTACAAAAGAAACTCCTTGTATTTTCGTATATAATCAACTAATTTCAATATAAATGACCTTTGAACATATTGTTATTTCTCTTTCGTACTAAATAGATCATATTTTTAAAAGGTTCTTAAGTCCTATGATTTTAGTGTTCTTGTGGTGACCTATATTTTCATAGATCTAATATATTCTTCGAAAATATTTCAAACACAAAAAATCATTAACATTATTTATTTCTATTACTTCAAGATGTAATAAAAAGATTTGTCGAGTGTATAATTTGATGCTAGAAAAGAGATTTTGCGATAAAATAGTCAAATGTATCTTCCTATGAGACACTTTTGTCACTCTAAGAGTCATGTGGAGTAGTGAATTCATATACAAGGTCAAAGAGTAATATAGAGTACTGAATTCATATACACACAACATGGTCATTGTAGATTATTATCACATTAGACACATTCAAGTCCACTATTGGAATTCATTGTTTTTATGAATTTCTACATTTATTTTTCCATAAATTTATTTTGTAATTTGTTTTTATTGATTTATCGTTAGAATTAGTAAAAAGCTATCAGAATCAAAGAAACTCATTGTAAAAATCAATCAACAAAGCAAAGTGACATTAGGGTTTGTGGTAGGGGACATGGAATGAGAAGGAGATGGTGTTGTCAAGAGAAAATTATTAAAATGTGTTGTTTTGTAATATGTGCATGGGTAAAGGGAGAGGGATGGGAAAAACTTAAAAAAATTATAACTTGTTACAAGCGTATGGGGATGGCGAGGAGGTATCTGTTTATAGAAAACACATTTTACAAGTATGTATCCTATTTATATGAATTCTTTTTCCATGTGTCTAAATGAATAGTGGACACTTGAGAAGAACTCTTTATGATTCAC
Source organism: Alisma plantago-aquatica (assembly GCA_963693085.1). NCBI lineage: Eukaryota > Viridiplantae > Streptophyta > Magnoliopsida > Alismatales > Alismataceae > Alisma > Alisma plantago-aquatica. Next base: position 249,531,390 of record OY856409.1, read on the forward strand.
CAAGATTTTCCATGGTGACAAAAATGTATAAAATTTCTCTATAGATTCCCTATGAAATATTTCCCCATCCCAATAACCATGACATACAAACAACATATTTTATTTCTATACCATTCACCTCTCCATGATCCACCATGTTACAAATACAACCTAGGAGTAAATTGAAAACTCTATCATTATAATATACATTTTTACCATTTATCTTGTTCATATATTTGACTAGAAAAGTCATCAATATGAGGAAATCCAAAATGAAACAAAGATATTTCACAAGTACGATATAAAGAAGAACAAACAGACATATTAAATTTCATTAAGGATGATAACATAAGAAATAACATAGACATGGTCCCAAAATGTTTCTCCTTAGCTCAAACTAATAAATAGAGACTTATAACAATGACTGCATATATGTCATATTGCCAACAAGTAGACAAGAATGCTAATTAAGGACACAAAATAAACCTTTCTTCCTTGTTCCTTGACATTCCTCCACATAAAATCACCGATCAAAAAGCTTGACACACATAACACATGCACCTCAACTATTCACCTCATCCTCCTTATTGGCGTGATAATGTAGACATGAACCTACATTGTGTCTCTTTGATTTAACATGATAACCATACATATCGGTCAGTCATACAATGAATGTCATATTGTTAATGTTTATTCGACAACAAGTGGGTAGAATTCCAACTAGATAAAGGACTCAAACCTGTTAAATGCAGTGGAGAAAACATAAAAGCATTGGCAATTCTCTGGAAGATACCCACACCTAGGACATACTTGTTGACTGTCAGGACCATCATCCTTATTCCTATTAGAAGTCTTATAGTTTATAAAGGTGTGAATGCATTCTTTGTTGAACATGACTTGCTCTTTGTGGATCTTTCTACCTTTACCAAAGAAATGTTGTGACTTCTCAGACATCTTGAAGTTTTGATTTACCTTCCTAATGTAGTGGTATACCAGCGAGGGATGCAATATCTAGCAATGAACAAAGTTGATTTTATTTTGTTGATCAATTGTGTTTTTGAGGGCTTCACAAGCAACCATTTTATAGTTGTTGATGCCGTACTAGGATTTTTTGGTTGTCTCCTATTGATAGGATATGTTTCCAAACATGTCATATGTTAAGAAAAAATGAGAGATAATGAAAACTAGTTATGTAATTTGGAATAATATATACATATAGGCATGATATAAGAAGGTTTTTTTTATCTTTTTTTGTTTCTAAATGTTTTTATTTGCATATTTCGTACTTTTTATTTAATTAAACATTTAAAAATGGGAGTGGAACACAAAAGAACTCAAAATTGAATTGATATGAGACACATGGAGTATAATAAATTTTTTAAGATTTTGTAGGCTACATTTTACACGAAAAATGTTGTTTGTATACATGGTCCTTAGTGAACTAATAAAGTGTGGAGATGCAAGTAATTTATATTAATATAGTGCCACTTATAATAGAATAAATATTTGTATAGAGTAAGGTTTTTAGTTATGCTATTTTCTATTTAAATTTTGTTAGTTTTCACAAGGTACAACATGTAACAAGGGATACACAAAAGCATTTACACTTTTTATTCTTTTTTACTTTAAATAAATGGTAGTATGAAAATTTATCCCACCTAAATATCATATATACACACCATAATAAATATACTCTATATTAATAATACATTTTTGGTAATAAATATATTCTTTGATTCATTTCTGTTGTAAGTCGTAGATCAACATTTATGGTGATAACATTTTAATGAATGACTTGTATATACCCTGAATTCTTTGTTGTCATTTCTTTTGGTGGAATAATTTCAACCATTCGTTAAAATAGTATGATGAAAAAACGGATCTCAAATAAGTAGCTAAACACAATATCTTCCAAAAGTACAGTGAAGAGAATGTTTTAAATTGATAAGATGCCAGAATAAAAATCTGTTAACAAACAAATTTTTTTAGGAACCAATTTTCCCTATTTTGATTGGCTACGTGGAGAGATATAAATAATTAAATAATATATTGCCCAAATCTATGCATATAGTGTCCTTTTGGATCTATTATCCAATATTGTTATAGAAGAGTATCTTCCATATCAACACCAAAGACTTCTTCTAGATGTTTGCCCATGCATTTTATTATTTTATAAAATAAAATAGCCATTTCTAATAACAAATTCATCTTTGGATATATAAATATTCTGAAGAGGTCGACCGACACATGATTCAAAAGTACATTCGATTCCATTATATATTTCTTGATGAAGTTATTTTTTTGTTAAAGAATATGGTATGTCATACAAAATGAAAGGAAAAATAACAACATTGAATTATTTTAAATTACTTAAAAATCACTAACGGGACAAAGAAAAAAATCAACCAGTATTATTTTTTATAAAAATATCCATATCATTTTTATAAAAAATATAGAGTTATTTAGAACAACTTTTTTAAAAAAGTTTAAGAAAAATTAGTCTATGTTCCCCATCATCACAAAGATACTACAAATATGCCAACACAAAAGCATGGAAAACAAATTGGGCTGCGAGTACTTTCAGAATGGAAAAGCCTATAGATCTTAATAGGTCCACATTTTTTTAATGTGCATATCAAATGTATTAAAATTTAGAATAGTATTGTTGTTGTTCTTTGGAAAACATTTTTCACTTGACATACATAAGCATACAGAATTGTGAAGACACTTTTTTTCCCGCTCGAATTAGATAATTTTTTAAGTCTAATAATTATATACAACCTAGTAAGATAATACTCTTCATTTTGTAGTTAAATGATGGACACTTGCAACATTAGTTGTTTTTCTTATATTCAAAAACTAACAACTATGATTCTAATAATGATGTAAAAGGCATTCTTTGAACTCATATGATTTTTTTTATTATATCTTCACATGAATGATAATGAAGGTCATAAAACCATTGCCTCACATGTATCAAAAACTATATTCTTAAATATATTAAAAATGCATTTAACTATTTTGATGTAGTTTCATAGGTTATCAAAAACAACTCTTTCTATTTATATAAGTATGTTAACAATAATAATAATTAATTATTTGTTCCTATCACAGTGAGTAAATTTGAAGTACATTGGATCCCCATTTAGAATTAGATGTGCATATTATTATTGAAATGATAGTCAAAGGTGTGTTATCTTAGATATTTTTAACTTTTCATATAATCGAAAGTCAAAATTACATAAAAAACCATAAATAAAATAAATATATCACCATTAAAATTTTGTAACTTGCTTTTTGGGATTGAATTTGATAAAGAAATTTGTTCATATAGGTCTATTGTAAAACATTAGAGAGTCAAAACTTTATATTAACCACAATAAATCGATTGGACATTTTTTGTAATATGTGCATGGGTAAAAGAAGAGGGATGAAAAAAACTAAAAAAATATTTGTTACAACGGTATTGGGACGGTGAGGGAGGATTTGTTTATAGAAAATACATTGTGCAAGTATGTATCCTATTTATTTGAATTCTTTTTCCATGTGTCTAAATGAGTAGTGGACAGTATTGAAAAAGTTTATATGATTCACCAAGATTTTCCACGGTGACAAAAACATACAAAACTTCTCCATTATTTCCCTGTGAAATATCTCCCCTTCCCAATAACCATGGAAAACAAACAACATATTTTATTTCCCTACCATTCACCTCTCCATGATCCACCATGTTAAAAATATAAGCTAGGAATAAATTGAAAACTCTATCATTACAATATTTTTTTTTGCAATTTATCTTATACACATATTTGACCAGACAAATCATGAATATGAGCAAATCCAAACTAAGCATGTTTGTCTTTTATCAAAATGAAACAAAGATATTTCACAAGTATGAGACAAATAAGAACACATAGACATATCGAACTTCATTAAAGATGATAACATAAGAAATAACATAGGCATGATCCCAAAAAATTTCTTCTTGGCTCAAACTAATAAATAGAGACTTAGAAAAATGACTACATATATGTCATATTTCCAACTAGTAGACAAGAATGCTAATTAAGGACATAGTATAAACATCTTAGATGTATGATTCTTCCTTGTTCCTTGATATTCCTTCACATAAAATCATCCATCAAAAAGTTTCACACAAATAACAGATGTGCATCCACTATTCGCATCCTCCTTATTAACCTGATAACCATACATATAGGACATACTTGTTGGCTGTCAGGACCATCATCCTTATTCCTATTAGAACACAGTTGATTTTAGTTTGCTAATCAATTGTGTTTTTGTGGGCTTCACGAGTAACCTTTTTATAGTTGTTGATGCCCTATTAGGATTTTTTGGTTTACTCATATTGATAGGATAACTTTCCAAAAATGAAAGATGATTGAAAACAAAATGGAAAGGAAACTGGAAATAAAATGTTAGTATTTACTATAATTTTGTTGAGAAAACTCTAAAATATTTGAAGACATTAAGCCTCCAACTTAATTTCTTCTTCTCAATGATTAAAAAATATGTTTTTAATGTATATATACATTGAACATACAAATAAATTAAAATATAATGTTAAGTTTCAAAAAATAGGTGACACCCACTTGGGATGTTTTTCCATAGAAAAATATATATGTGAAAGTTTATAAAGAAAGATATAGTCGTGCAATTTCAAATGGATGAAAAGTGAACAAGAAAAAAGAATGGATGAATTTTGACAAACAATAAGAAAATAAAGAAAATACTTCCCTTCCCCTGTGTTTGTTCAATTATATTTGAATCCATTTGGAATAATAGGAAATATCTCATTGTGTTGAAGTTAATAAATGAACTTTTTTTATTATTTTTTTGCTTCTAGATAGTGAAAGATAGACTTAGAGATGTGACTATTACTTTCCATCTAGAAACTTACATAAATGGTGATGCATGTTGGAATAGGAAACCCACACCGATGTAGTCTTAGAATATCCTAGGAGGAATCGATGTGAAAGCACTCTTCATTATTTCCGCATACTATGTTTTATAAAGTAACAATAAATATGATTTCATTCTAGGCTTGAAATTTAACTTGACGTCAAATACTAAATAACAAACATGTCATATGTAATGAAAAAATGAGAGATAATGAAAAGCAGTTATATAATTTGGGATAATATACATATGTATATGCATGATATAAGAAGGTTTTTTTATCTTTTTTTATTTTCGGAATGTTTTATTGGCATATTTCATATTTTTTTATTGAATTAAACATTTAAAAACGTGAGTGGAACACTGAAGGACTCAAAATTGAATTGATATGAGAAACATGGATTATAATATTTTTTTCAGATTTTGTAGGCTACATTTTACACAAAAAATGTTGTTTCTATACTTGGTCCTTAGTGAACTAATAAAGTGTGCAGATGTAATTCATTTATATTAATATAGTGCCACTTATAATAGAAAAATATTTGTATATAGTAAGGTTGTTAGTTATGCTATTTTCTATTTGAATTTTATTAGTTTTCACATGGTACAACATGTAACAAGGGATACACAAAAACGTGTACACTTTTATTCTTTTTCACTTTAAATAAATGGTAGTGTGAAAATTTATCCCACCTCAATATCATACATACACCATAATAAATATCCTTTATATTAATAATATATTTTGGTAATGAAATATATTCTTTGATTCATTTCAGTTGTAAGTCGTAGATCAAAATTTCAATTGATAACTTTTTAATGGATGACTTGGAGATACCCTGAATTCTTTGTTGTCCTTTATTTTAGTGGAATAATTTCACCCATTCGGAAAAATAGTATGATCAATAAATGAACCTCAAATAAGTAGCTAAACACAATAACTTCCAAAAGTACAATGAAGAGAATGTTTTAAATTGATAAGATGCCAAAATAAAAATCCATTAACAAAAGGAATTTTTTTAGGAACCAATCTTCCCTATTTTGATTGGCTACGTGGAGAGAAATAATTAATAAAATATGATAATGCCCAAATCTATGCATATAGTGTCCTTTTGGATATGTTATCCAATTATTGTTATACAAGATTATCTTCCATATCAACACCAAAGACTTCTTCTAGATGTTTCCCTGTTCATTTTATTAAGTTTATAAAACCAAATAGCCTTTTCCAATAACAAATTCATCTTTAGATATCTAAATATTTTGAAGAGGTCGATCGACATGTGATTCAAAAGTACAATTCGATTTCATTTTATATTTCTTGATGAAGTTACTTTTTTTGTTATATAATATGGTATATCAGACAAAATAAAAGGAATAATAGCAACATTGAATTATTTCAAATTATTTAAAAATCACTAATGGGACAAAGAAAAAAATCAACCAGTCTGGTTTTTTACAAAAATGTCCATAATATTTTTTATAAAAGCTATAAATTTATTTGAACTACTTATTTTTAAAATGTTAAGAAAAAATAGTCTATGTTCCCCACCATCACAAAGATACTACAAAGATACTACTTTATCTGCATAAACATAAAGAATTGATAATAAACTTTTTTTTGCGCTCGTAAGTCTATTAATTATATACAACCTAGAAAGATAATACTCTTAATTTTATAGTTAAATGATGGGCACTTGCAACATTAGCTATTTTTCTTATATTCAAAAATTAACAATTACGATTCTAATAAAGATGTAAAAGGCATTCTTTGAAGTCATATGATTTTTTTATATTATATCGTCACATGAATGATAATGAAGGTCATAAAACCATTTTCACACATGTATCACAAACAATATTCTTAAATACATTTATAATGGGTTTAACTATTCTGATGTAGATTCATAGGTTATTAAAAAATAGCTCTTTCTATTTCTATAAGTATGTTAACCATAACAATGATTAATTATTTTTTCCAGTCACATTGAGTGAATTTGAAGTACATCGGATCTCCATGTAGAATTAGATGTGCATATTCTCATTGAAATGATGGTCAAAGGTGTGTTATCTTAAATATTTTTAACTTTTCATATAAGTGGAAATCAAATGATATGGAGTTGTATTCCATAAATAAAACAAATAAACACATTAATAAAATAAATAAAGACATACATAAAATAAATATATCACCATTAATATTCCATAACTTACTTTTTTGGGGTTGAATTTGATAAAGAAATGTGTTCATATAGGTCTGTTGTAAAATAATATGGAGTCAAAACTTTATATTAACCACAATAAATTGCTTGGATATTTTATTGAATGTAACATTTAAATCACTAAGACATCAATCAAAATATTGGTGTAGTCTTTTTTTATTCTTTGATTGCCATGTACAAGATCTACTAATCCACTCCAAAAGATGAAAAAGTTATAATTCATTAGAAAATTGGAGAATTCATGTGAACGTGTGGATAAACCCATATGACGATGCATAAAATACATTTTATTTTTTATTAACTATTGTTTCAAAATATTAACTTTGAGATGGTAATTGCAGCAAATCTGAATATTATATATTTATATCTAATTAGTGCAAGATGTTACCTTGTTGTGCCAAAATAGTCTTTGTTTAAATGTGTACATTCTTAGAAGAAATGGACTATGTGTTGTCATTTAACAAACACACTTATTATGGTAGTACCTTAAATGTTGTTTTTAAAACATTTTTTCATTTTACATAGATCAATACAAACAATGGACAATCGACTTTATTTTATACTCCGCATGAAACTTTTCCTAACTTGATAAATTGAAAATGGCATAGTTATATAACTCTATTATTTTATATTAGCACACTTGTGGGTTTTGACATCAATCATTTTATGCCTTTTGTGTCAGTTAAAATGTAACCTGTAGGTTGGGGACGTTGTTGATAAATGACTATGACGTCAATTTATCGAGAAAGATAAATCTAACGTGGTATAATAGGGAGGCAATTTATGGAATCGACGTCTAGGATAATAAGAACCTATTTGAATGACTTTCCAATAAAAAAAATTATCTGATAAGGACATCAATTTCTTCTGACTATTTCACATATGTCTACAATGGTATATTTCACACGTGTGTTTCTTTTGAGTTTCTCAATCAAATCCAAAATAATTTTGCTCGAGAAGAGCAACTTCAAGCTTAGGAGTTTTGACGCACACAATCTCTCCACGAAATTGTGGGCTAATGTAGAAATGTTTTCATAAGAAACCCTCTGATATTCATGTATTGTATGTACCTTGTGCCTAGATAGATAGAATTAGCTATTACGAATCCATTTTGTCTTATTCTAATGTATTTGGTTTGAAATTATGTATTTTATGATAGTCTAAAGCATTGTTTGCTTTATTGTAGAGAAATCAAATACACACTAGAGACAGTTAGCACCACAACTACTACCATTACCCCAAATAAGATTAAAAGGAAGGCCTTATCATAGGGAAATCTCAATATCACCAAGATGAGGCTCCATACCACTAATATGTCAAGTTAGTGCCCCTGACGGTTAGCTCATTTTTTCTAGTAAAAGAGATCATGAAGACTTAGTGGAATCCCAATACCATTGATAGTTTATTGTATGATACTAAGATAGTCTGCCCTATTCATGAAAAAAGATAGCTCAATGGAACTAACTTCCAATTAGGTATCACGATGATTTTTTAGATGACCATGATAAACAAAGTCAACATCCAACAGTTCATTAGATAAGTTATCTTTTAGCCTCTTCCTTAAAAACCTAAATGGACAAATAGAGAGAAAAACCTAAATGGACAAATAGAGAGGGGACATCAGCCATTTTACTAAAGATTAGAGACCTAATGAGAAGGAGACATTGATACATGGGGAAAGGTTCATCCAAACACCTCCAATGAGAAGTTTGATGGTCAAATTGTTATCCAATTTGTGATGATCTTCAGAGGGGATCAGCCTTACACCTCATTACATGGATTTTCTTCATTCTCTATGTTGTTTATCTCCTACAAACCTTTTTTATATCATGTCAAGTAATGTGAACAAATCATATCATCTTTTGGATCATGTTTGGTTGTATATCCATGTTGTTTTGACTCAATTATCACTATCATTCATGCTAGATTCTATATTTTTAGCTATTCTTACTTGTCTCATGGTTAGGATTGTAGGTACTACATTTTGTAATGAATTTATGAGGAAAATATCATATTATCACTTATTGGATCACTCCTCAAGTATCTACATGTTTTGGGGTTTGAAACTACACAAATGTCACTTTTTACGACATGTAAATCGGACATACACGCTGAAAGTTATGAGCAGAATACACAACAGCCCAGAACAGTCAGGTGCACGCCGTGCACCTGGGAGCGTCAAGCAGACCATAGTTTCTGGAAAGTTACACGACGTGCACTTTAGGTGCACGACGTGCACCTGGTAGTTTCAGCATTTTGAAAAATACGAGTTTTTATTTAAAATGAAGTGGGAACATAATGGGCGTTTAGGCTCGGTCATTTGTGTCAGTTCCCTCATCCCAGAGAAATCTTAGAGTAGAGGAGGATGATTTGGAGGATAAAAGAGGTGGTTCCTTGTCAAAGAACCTCCATTCTTCTTCTCTTCTTCTCCAAGCTTCTTCTCCAAGGTGCAACAGAGCTTCTTCACTCCACCAAGCTTCTTGGGAGAAAGGTTTGCACGGTTTGGAGCAGCTATAGAAGTGGGATTTCATCCTTAAATTGGAATTCTACCTTTATTTGGTTACACCTTGGGATTGCTTAGCTTTTCCTTCTCTAAACCATGTTAAACTCTGAAATTTTTGCACATTTTCTTCTGTACATCATTATGGATGAGTAGACTCTTTTTCTTGGGCATGGGAGAGTAACTCTCATGTCATATCTTGTATGAATATATGAATTTCGTACTAAGTATTAGTTTCTTGCATGTTCTAAGAGTTGTTTCAGATCTGAAATGCTTGTTTGTGTGATTGGCCATCATACTTGATATTTTATGCTTTCTTTCATAATCTGAGAAGATGTGTTTGAGAGTATGGAGTTACTCTTTTGGCAACTTGTCCTTGACCGCGAGAGTGGCTGAGATTATGTTGAGTAAGGTTTGTGATTTGAAATCAAATACATACACGAGAGTGATGTATGGAGTTAAAATTGTCATCACTTCACCGGGAGGTGAGCGATGACTACAAACCTCCTTTGCAAGTTAATTAACATGTTTAAATTCATATTTTAATACAAGCTATGATGTGATAGTGAAATCCCAAGTCTAAGATCCTTCCAAATCTGAATCTTAACCTTTATTAAGTGATAATTTACTATTTTGTTTTAAATCTATAATTTAGTTATTCTAATCCAATCATCTTATGTACAATGATCTAGATTATTGAAAATCATAACTCTTGTGCCTAACTAACCAACGCTCCTTGTATTCGACCTCGACTACAACTACTCTTGTATACTTGCAGGATATAGCTAGTTGAGTAAAAGATCATTCTTATGATTGAAACTCATTAGTGTAAACAACCAACATCAAGCATGAGGGGAAAAGGCCCCTACCCTGGGGGACCCTAGAGCAGCATGATGTTGAAACAATGCATGTTTATTTGTAGTATAATATAGATTGTCTTTACTTCATATTTTAACAATGGATAGTAAGAACCTATGTGAATGACTTGCTGGTAAACAAAATTTGTCTAATAAGAACATCAATTTCTTTCAACTATTTCACATATGTCTGGAATGATATAGTTCACAGGAGTATTTCTTTTGAGTTTTTCAGTCAAATACAAAATAATTTTGCTCAAGAAGAGCAACTTCGATCTTAGTAGTTTTGACACACACAATCTCTCCACAAAATTATAGGCTAATGTAAAAATGTTTTCATAAGAAACCCTCTAATATTCATGTATTTTCTGTTTCATGTATCTAGATAGATAGAATTAGCTATTATGCATCCATTTTGTCTTATTCTAATGTATTTGATTTGAAATGATGTATTTTATGATAGTCTAAAGCATTCTTTGCGTTAGAGAAATCAAATAGACACTGGAGAAAGTCGGCACCCTAACTACTGTTAGTACCCCATATAAGAGAAAAAGAAGGCCTTATCATAGAGAAATCTTAGTATAACCAAGATGAGGCTCCATACCACTAAGATGTCAAGTCAGTTCACCTGACGGTCAGCTCAATTTGTCTAGTAAAAGAGATCACAAAGCCTTACTAGAATCTCAATACCATTGACAATCTACTCGATGATAGTGAGATAATCTGCCCTATTCAAGAAAAAAGATAGCTCGGTGGCATTCACTTCCAATTAGGTGTCACGAAGATTTTTCAGATGGCCATGATAAACAAAGTCAACATTCTAACAGTTCATTAGAGAAGTTACGTTTTCACCTCTACCTTAAAACCTAAAAGGATAAATAGAGAGGGGACATCAGCCATTTTATGAGAGATTAGAGACCTAATGAGAAGGAGACACCAATACATGGGGAAAGGTTCATCCAAACACCTCAAATGAGAAGTTTGACGGTTAAATTGTTGTCCAATTTGCAACGATCTTCAAAGGGGATCAACCTTACACCTCGTTACATGAGTTTTCTTCATTCTCTATGTTGTTTATCTCCTAAAAACCTTTTTAATATCATGTCAAGCATGAGGGACTAAGGCCACTTCTCTTTGGGACCCTAGAGAAGCATGGTGTTGAAAGTATGCATGTTTATTTGTAGTTTAATATAGATTGTATTTGTTTTATATTTAACAATGGAAGCTCATAATTTCTTATTTATGCCTGATCACTATGTATATGTGTCAGATCTATTCGAGTGTCATTAATAATCAAGAGAATCCATAACCAACATGGTGAATAACGTGCTATGAGAATGGGATAACCACTATAACGTAGATTGTCCAAAAAGTTTATATTGATTTACTTTCCTTATTGACACTACTGGACATAGTCAGTAATTAGGTTAAATAGTATACTACTCTATGATAGTGGATAGTACAAAATATAGACGTTGAATCCTAAGAAGAAAGATAATTTATCTTATTTGAAGAAAATACATGAATATGTAACACTTTGGCGAAACATGTATCCTAAATATTTCATTTATGTGATCCTTAAACCATTTTAATTCTTTAATATTCAATTTCAATTTTTATTTTAATCACTCAATCAATTTTTTTTGGTCTAACAGATCTGTTTTAATTAGTAGTAGTCCCTTTCTGAGGACAAGCTAAATTGAGGTATCAAAGTGTGGTTCATGACTAATAGTTGAACTAAACAATCAAACATCTAGGGAGTTGTAGGATCTGTCCATATATTCTCCTCTCTTGTATTCAATTTCATCTAGGAAATAATTATAGAATCCATATTCATCAAAGCTGTCATCGATTCTACCGCCATCCATCAAATTTGGAATCATTTTTTGATATCCAGTCAAGAATGCTAGCCTAAAGACGATGTCATTTTAGCTGGACACAACAACACCATCATGCCATACCTTACTATCAAGAGATTAAATTTTCCCATATTGTTTATAAGAAAAAAATTTGTTTATTTGGAATGCATCACAACTCTCTTTATCAAACTTATTCTTCCATCTTATTCTATGTTATCACTCTTTTAATCATAAGTAGAACCATATACTTGGGAATTGATCTTATATTTAACATTGTTTAACTACACATCTCCTATCTTCAAAAGTGTTATTTTGTATTTCCATGTGTAATAAGAACACCTTTTATCTTTGTAAAATCATTCCTTTCCATAAGAATTACTTTGTGTCATTCATTTCCTCTTCTCTCCCTACTTGCTTATTCATTTTGATCTAGTTTCAATTCCAAGGATATGTATCTACAACGGGAACATCTATAAAATCTTAAAGATTTAAATAAACATAGGTCATGTTGTTCAAGGATAGGAAAATATATGGTTATCCTGATGTACGATGATCAATAGTTTGAAGCTTCTTCTCTTTTGTTTTTCTTAATTTGAACTAGAATAAACTTGTAATTCTTGTTTTTAATCAGGTGGGACCACATGGCTAACTCTTCCTTTGGTGACATGATCCTAAACATTAGAAATTATATTTTCTACATTTCTTTTTTAATTGATTTATTTTTATTTTGGATTTTCTTTAGTTTTCATAAAAATATAAAGGAGAATATTAATTATTTTTGAAGTACCATCCACTCTTCAATTTTCATTCTCCATCGGCTTGCTTCTTGGCTTGTGCTAGCGAAGAAAATCAAAAGGATAGATTTATGTGTGAAACTAATTCCTCTAAGTTATAATTAAAGAAGACAATATATTTTTATTGGGGTACTAATTATTTTGCATCAATTGTTATATATACAACATTGGGTAAATCGATATTGGTCCACTATGTTGTTATAAAAATTATAGATGAAAGTAGAGTAAATGCTCTCCTATATGGAACATATTATCCAAGTAATAATATACATGAACATTCCTTGGGTAGTAACCTATGGATATCTGTTTACATTTATTTTTAAATTAACATACTTTCATATAGTTACTTATAGGAACCCCTTTCCACCGTATGATTTCTAACTAATACCAAGATATGTTCATTTTAAATTATAAATTGCTTGGTAAACTCAATTATGTAATCCATCTCTATGTTTGAGAATATATCATCTATTTGGTTATGACTACTTCATTATATATTGTTAGTTTTTTCTCTAGAAAGATGTTATGTAATTTATTTACTAGTCTCTATTCTCTTTTAGTATTTGCATAATAATTTGTGGTAATCATTTCTAGATATTGAGTGTGAAGGTTACTATAACTATTTTACTACTTGTGCCTAATTTTTTAGCACTAGAATATTTCTGGTAACCAATGTATGATGTAAAATGAATTATTTTCTACAAAAGAACCCCTTGCAGTTTAGTATATAATGAAAACATTTCAATCTAAATGATAGGAACATATTGTTATTTCTCTCTCATATTAAATAAATCATATTTTTGAAAGGTTCTTAGGCCCTATGATTTTAGTCTTCTTGTGGTGACCTGTATTTTCATAGATCTAATATATACTTTTAAAATATTTCAAAAACAAAAAATCATTAACAATATTTATTTCTATTACTTCAAGATGTAATAAAAAAATCAATTGAGTGTATAATTTGAAGCTAGAAAATAGATTTTGAGATAATATAGTCAAATGTATCTTCCTATGAGGCACTTTTGTCACTCTAAGAGTCACATGGATTAGTGGATTCATATACATGGTCAAATAGTGATAAAGAGTAGTGAATTCATATACAAGGTCAAATAGTGATATAAAGCAGTGAATTCATATACACGCGGCATGGTCATTGCAGGTTACTGTTGACGTTCATTGTTTTTATGAACTTCTACATTTACTTTCCATATATTTTATTTTGTAACTTGTTTTTATTGATTCATCATTGGAATTAGTAAAAAGCTATCAGAATGAAAGAAGCCCATCATAACAATCAATCAACTAAGCAATGGGACATTAGGATGTGTGGTAGGGGACATGGAACATGAAGGAGATGGTGTTGTCAAGCGAAAATTATTAAAATATGTTGTTTTGTAATATGTGCATGGGTAAAGGGAAAGCGATGGGGAAAACTTAAAAAATATTTGTTACAATGGTATGGGACGGAGAGGGGGGATTTGTTTATAGAAAACACATTGTACAAGTATGCATCCTATTTATTTGAATAATTGAATTCTTTTTCCATGTGTCTAAATGAGTAGTGGACACATGGGAAAAAGTCTTTATGATTCACCGAGATTTTTCATGGTGTCAAAAACATACAAAATTTCCCCATATATTCCTTATGAAATATTTCCCCTTCCCAATAACCATGGCAAACAAACTACATATTTTTTCCCTACCATTCACCTCTCCATGATCCACCATGTTACAAACACAACCTAGGAGTAAATTGAAAACTCTATCATTACAATATAACTTTTTGCCATTTAACTTGTACCCATGTTTGACTGGACAAGTCATCAATATGAGCAAATCCAAACTATGCATGTTTGACTGTTATCAAAATAAATAAAGACATAAACAAAACAAATATATCACCATGAATATTCCATATCTTACTCTTTGGGTTGAATTTGATAAAGAAATTTGTTCATATAGGTCTGTTGTAAAACAATATGGAGTCAAAACTTTATATTAACCACAATAAATCACTTGGACATTTTATTGAATGTAACATTTAAATCACTAAGAGATCAAACAAAATATTGGTGTAGTCTTTTTTTATTCTTTGATTGCCATGTACAAGATATACTAATCCATACCAAAAGATGAAAAAGTTAAAATTCATTAACAAATTGGAGAATTCATGTGAACGTGCGGATAAACCCATATGATGATGCAGGAAATACATTCTATTTTTTATTAACTATTATTTTTAAATGTTAACTTTGAGATGGTAATTGCAGCAAATCTGAACATTATATATTTATATTTAATTGGTGCAAGATGTTACCTTGTTGTGCCAAAATAGTCCTTATTTAAATGTGTACATTCTTAGAAGATGTGGACTATGTATTCTTATTTAACAAACACATTTATTATGGTAGTTCCTTTTGTGTTAAAAAAATCATTTTAGGTAGATCAATACAAATAATGGACAATTGACTTTTTTTGAAAATAGCTCAATATCATTAAAAGTAAGCCATACGGCATCTACAAGATAGACATCTCAGAACAAATAACCAAGCAGCAACTTCTATTGCAGAAAGACATAGCACAAGGCTCAAATTGGGATGCGAAAGGTACATTTCTGCTCCGTCCACCTCTTGTAGTGGCTGTCTCAAACAGCTATCTGGGATGGAATTCGTCAATCTACAAGAGCCTATGAGTACATCGGATAGGAGTTTGCATAGCCGTTGGAAGAGATTACCATCATGAAGACAACGAATGGTCACCTGAAAAAGAGCTTGACCACCAAGAACCAACACAATCACAGCACCCCACAAACTAGATAAGAGACACAACTACCGACTAAGAAAACAAAAGGAAAAACAAGCACAGGACAAACGTCGAGTACTAGGAGTGCACCAACCAGGAGACCCGAGAAGGAGGTCAAACCCCAACTGTGCATATACAAAGGAAGGATGGCACATGCGGGTACAACGATGGGGGGTAGAGGGTGCCGGGAACCCACCACCACTCCCGACCACCACTGTGAGCAGGGACCGGAAGACCCGCACGAAACACAAAACTCAGCTTCCTCCTCCTCTGCCTAAAGTACTAAGGGGCTCCCGCTCCCCGTCCGCCCATGAAGGAACCCGAGGCACGACGACACAGAACACCAACAACCTAGACAGGTGAAGACCGAAAGAAAAACAACACAAAAGCAAATGCAAAGAACAACTCCCCAAACCTACGACTACAACCAAACCGAACAGACTCACAAACAGAAAGTAAGAAGGGGAAGAAACAACACCCACACCCACGGAGAACAACGTTCCAGAAAACCATACAAAGCTACCTCCTCGCACCGAAGAACGATGCCGACGCCAGGAAACGAAACCACGCTCTGGGACACCTCCTCGCACCCAAGAGACCATGAACCAGATCTGGATCTGGGACGCCGTCCAGCAAGGAGAAGGGAAGGTGTGAAGGCGAGGAAGCGGCGACCAAACTTTATTTTATACTACGCATGAAACTTTTCCTAACTTTATAAATTGAAAATGGCAGAGTTATATAACTCTATTATTTTACACTAGTACACTTGTGGGTTTTGACATTGATCATTTTATGCCTTTAGTATCTGTTAAAATGCAACATGTAGGTGAGAGATGATGTTGATAAATGACCATGACGTCAATTTACTGAGAAAGATAAAACTGATGTGGTATAATAGGTCGGCGGTTTACAAAAACTGACATCTAGGATTGTACGAATCTATGTGAATGACTTGTCGATAAAAAAAAAATCTGATAAGGAAATCAATTTCTTCCAACTATTTCACATATGTATAGAATTATATAGTTGACACATGTATTTCTTTTGAGTTTTTCAGTCAAATCTAAAATAATTTTGCTCGAGAAGAGCAACTTCAAGCTTAGGATTTTTGACGCACACAATATCTCCACGAAATTGTGGGCTAATGTAGAAATGTTTTCATATGAAACCCTCTGATATTCATGTATTTCATGTTTATTGTGCCTAGATAGACAAAGTTAGCTATTATGCATCCATTTTGTCTTACTCTAATGTATTTGGTTTGAAATTATGCATGTTATGATAGTCTAAAGCATTCTTTGCTTTATTGTAGAGAAATCAAATACACACTAGAGACAGTCAGCACCACAACTATTATCAGTACCCCAGATAAGAGATAAAGAAGGCCTTATCATAGAGAAATCTCAATATCACCAAAATGAGGCTCCATACCACTAATATGTCAAGTCAGTGCCCTTGACGGTCATCTCGATTTTTTTGGTAAAAGAGATCACAAAGATTTAGCAGAATCTCAATACCATTGACAGTTTACTCGATGATAGTAAGATAGTCTACCCTATTCATGAAAAAAGATAGCTAGATGGCACTGACTTCCAATTAGGTGTCACGAAGATTTTCCAGATGACCATGATAAATAAAGTCAACATCCAACAATTCATTAGATAAGTTATGTTTTAGCCTATTACATAAAAACCTAAAAGGACAAATAGAGAGGGGACATCAGCCTTTTTATGAGAGATTTGAGACCTAATGAGGAGGTGACACCGATACATGGGGAAAGGTTCATCCAGACACCTCCAATGAGAAGTTTGATGGTCAAATAGTTATCTAATTTGTAATGATCTTTAGTGGGGATCAACCTTACACCTCGTTACATAGGTTTTCTCCATTCTCTATGTTGTTTATCTTTTACAAACCTTTTTGATATCATGTCAAGCATGAGGGGCTTAGGCCCCTTCTCTTTGGGATCCTAGAGCAACATGATGTTGAAACTATACATGTTTATTTGTAGTTCAATACAGATTGTCTTTGCTTCATATTTTAACAATGGAAGCTCATAATTTCGTTATTTATGCTTATCACCATGTATATGTGTCAAAGCTATTAAAGTGGTATTAATGATCAAGAGAATATATTATCAACATGGTGAATAATGTGCTATGAGATTGGAATAACCACTATGAGGTAGATTCTCCAGAGAGTTTGTATTGTTTAACTTTCCATATTGACACTACTAGACATAGTTGAGATTAAGAGAGAAAGATTTCTCCCCACTCTCCCACACCCGTGGCAGAGGCCGAACACCCGGAAGGGGGGTAAATTAAGACAACAACTGGGATTCAAAATGGGTCCCTTCATGAGGAGACAACGTGCTTGACCATTTGAGCCACTCCTTGTCGGCACTGGACATAGTTAGTAATTAGGTTAAATAGTATACTACAAGATATAGACGTTGAATCCTAAGAAGCAAGATAATTTATCATATTTGGACAAAATACATGCATAGGTCACACTTTGGTGAAAGATGTATCCTAAATATCTCATTAATGTGATCCTTAAATCATTTTAATTTTTTATATAATTTCAATTCTTCATTTAATAACTCAATCAATCATTTGTCTTTTTAGGTCTAGCTGATCTATTTTAGTTGGTAGTAGTCCCTTTCCCAGGACAATCTAAATAGAGGTATCAGAGTGCGATTCATGACTAATAGTTGAAAATAACAAGGCAATCAGAGATCCGGGGAGCTGTAGGATTTTCCCATATACTCTCCTCTCTTGTATTCAATTTCATCTAGAAGATAATTATAGGATCCATATTTGTCAAGGCTATCATCCATTATACCATCATCCATCAAATTAAGAATCATTCTTTGATATACATTCAAGAATGCTAGTGCAGAGATCATGTTGCTTTAGTTGGAGACAACCGCACCGTTAAGTCATTCCTTAGTATTATTTTTTCAAAAGACACCAAATTTTCCCATATTGTTAATAACAAAAAAAAATTATTTATTTGGAATACATCACTACTCTCTATATCAAACTTATTCTTCCACCTTCTTATATGTTATCACTCTTTTAGTCATAAGGACAACCATATACTTGGGAATTGATCTTATATTTAACATTGTTGAAACTACACATATCCTATCTTCAAAAGTGTTATTTTATATTTCGATGTGTACGTAACAACACCCTTTATCTTTCTAAAATCATTCCTTGCCATAAGGATTACTTTGTGTCATTCATCTCCTCTTCTATCATGACTTGCTTATTCATTTTGGTCTAGTCTCAATTCCAAGGATAGGTATCTACAATGGGAACACCTATAAAATCTTGAAGATTTAAATAAACATAGGTTGTGTTGTTCGATGATCAGAATATATATATGGTGATCCTTACATACCATGATCAATAGTTTGACACTTCTTATCTTTTGTTTTTCTTAATTTGAACTAGAATAAGCTTGTAATTCTAGCTTTTTATTGGGTGGGACCACAAGGTCAACTCTTCCTTTGGTAACATGATCCTAAACGTTAGAAATTATATTTTCTACAATTCTTTTTTAATTGATTGATTTTTATTTTTGTATTTTCTTTAGTTTTCATAAAAATATAAAGGAGAATATTAATTACTTTTGGTGTACCATTCCCTCTTCAATTTTCATTCTCCATCGACTTGCTTCTTGGCCTTGTCCTAAAGAAGAAAATCAAAAGGATATATTTATGTGTGCAACTAATTCCTCCAAGTTATAATTAATGAAGACACTATATTTTTATTAGGGTACAAATTATTTTTGAATGAGTTGTTTTATATACAACATTGGGTAAATCCATATTGGACCACTATAGTTTTATTAAAATGATTGGTGAAAATAGAGGAAATACTCTCCTAGATGGAACATCTTATCCAAGTAATAATATACATGAACATTCCTTGGGTAGTAACCTATGGATACATGTTTCCACTTACTTTTAAATTAACATACTTTCATATAGTTTCTTATAGAAGATCCCTTTCCACTGTATGATTTCCAACCTAGGTATACTCAATTACATCATAGATTTCTATGTTTGAGAATATATTGTCCATTTGGTAATGGCTACTTCATTACATATTTTCAGTTTTTCCTCTATAAAGATGTTGTGTAACTCATTTACTAGTCTCTATTCTCTTTTACTATTTGCATAATCATTTCCAGTAATCATTTCTAGATATTGAGTGGTGAAGGTTACTATAACTATTTTACTACCTGTGGCTAATTTTTTAGCACTAGAATATCCTTTACCTAGGTGGATATAAAATTTTTGGTAACCAATGGATGGTGTAGAAGGAATTATTTCTACAAAAGAAACCCCTTATATTTTAGTATATAATAAATTAATTTCAATCTAACTCACTAAAATCATATTGTTATTTCTCTCTCATACTAAATAGATCATATTTTTGAAAGGTTCTTAAGTCCTATGATTTTAGTGTTCTTGTGGTGACCTATATTTTCATATATCTAATATACTCTTTGAAAATATTTCAAACACAAAAAATTGTTAACATTATTTATTTCTATTACTTCAAGATGTAATGAAAAGATTTGTCAAGTGTATAACTTGATGCTAGAAAAGAGATTTTGAGACAAAATAGTCAAATGTATGTTAGTATGAGACACTTTTGTCACTTAAGAGTCACGTGGAGAAGTGAATTCATATAGAAGCTCAAAGAGTGATATAGAGTACTGATTTCATATACACACAACATGGTCATTGCATGTTATTATCACATTAGACACATTCAAGTCCACTGTTGGCATTCATTGTTTTTATCAATTTCTACATTTACTTTTCCATAAATTTATTTTGAATTTTTTTTATTGATTCATAGTTGGAATTAGTAAAAAGCTATAAAAATGAAAGAAACCCATCATAACAATCCATCAGCAAAGCAATGGGACATTAGGGTTTGTGGTACAGGATATGGAATGGGAAGGAGATGGTGTTGTCAAGAGAAAATTATTAAAATGTGTTTTTTTGTAATATGTGCATGGGTAAAGGGAGATGGATGGGGAAAAATTAAAAATATAATTTGTAACAAGGGTATGGGGATAGAGAGGAGGGATTTGTTTATAGAAAACACATTGTACAAGTATGTATCCTATTTTTTTGAATTCTTTTCCCATGTGTCTAAATGAGTAGTGGACACTTTAAAATAACTCTTTATGATTCACTAAGATTTTTCATGGTGACAAAAATGTACAAAATTTCTCTGTAGATTCCCTATGAAATATTTCCCCTTCCTGATAACCATGGAAAACAAAAAACATATTTTATTCTCTACCATTTACCTCTCCATGATCCACCATGTTACAAACACAACCTAGGAGTAAATTGAAAACTCTATCATTACAATATACCTTTTTGCCATTTATCTTGTACACGTATTTGACAGGATGAGCCATCAATATGAGCAAATATAAACTAAGCATGTTTGTCATTTATCAAAATGAAACAAAGATATTTCACAAGTACGCTATAAAGAAGAACACATAGACATATTGAACTTCAGTAAGGATGATAACATAAGAAAAAACATAGACATGGTCCCAAAATGTTTCTCCTTGACTCAAAATAATAAATAGAGACTTACAACAATGAATGCATATATGTCATATTTCCAACAAGTAGACAAGAATGCTAATTAAGGACACAATATAACCCTCTTAGATGTTTGATTCTTCATTGTTGCTTGACATTCCTCCACATAAAATCATCCATCAAAAAGTTTCACACACATAACACATGCACCTCAACTATTCGTCTCATCCTCCTTCTTATTGGTGTGACAATGTAGACATGAACCTATATAATGTCTCCTTGATTTAACCTTATAACCATATGTATAGGTCAGTCATAAAATGAATGTCATATTGTTAGTGTTTATTAGACAACAAGTGGGTATAATTCCAACTAGATAAAGAACTCAAACATGTTAGATGCAATGGAGAAAACATCAAAGCATTGACAATTCTCTGGAAGATACCCACACCTAGGACATACTTGTTGGCTGTCAGGATTATCATCCTTATTCCTATTAGAAGTCGTGTAGTTTGTAAAGGTGGGAATGCATTCTTGGTTGAACATGACTTGCTCTTTGTGGATCTTTCTACCTTTACCAATGAAATGTTGTGACTTCTCTGACTTCTTGGAGTTTTGATTTACCTAGCTACCTGATGTAGTGATATACAAATGACAGATGCAATTGCTAGTAAGAACAAAGTTTATTTTAGTTTGTTGATCAATTGTATTTTCGTGGGCTTCATGAGCAACCTTTTTATAGTTATTTATGCCCTACTAGGATTTTTTGGTTGTCTCTTATTGATAGGATATGTTTCCAAAAATGAAAGATGATTGAAAAGAAAATGGAAAGAAAACTAGAATTAAAATGTTAGTTTTTTCAATAATGTTGTGAAGGAGAACTCAATTATTTGAAGACATGAAATGTCCAACCAAATTTCTTCCTCCCAACGATAAGAATCTGTCTTTTTAATGTATATTTACATTGAAAGCACCAATAAATTAAAATAAAATAATATTATGTTTCAAAAAATAGGTGGCACCCACTTGGGATGTTTTTTACATACAAAAAAATATATGCAGAAGTTTATAAAGAAAGATATAGCCATGTAATTTCAAAGGGATGAAAAGCGAGCAACAAAAAAGAATGGATGAATTTTGGCAAACAATAAGAAAAGAAAGAAAATACTTCCCTTTCCTATGTTTGTTCAATTATATTTGAATCCATTTGGAATAATAAGAAACATCTCATTGTGTTGTAGTAAATAAATGTATTTTTTTATTATTAATTTTTTGCTTTTAGATAGTGAAAGATAGACTTAGATAGAGATGTGATTATTACTTACCATCCAGAAACTAACATAAAATTGTTATGCATGTTGGAATAGGAAACCCACACCTGATGTAGTCTTAGAATATCCTAGGAGGAATCAATGTGAAAACACTCTTTTTTGGTTCCACATACTATTCTTTTATAAAGAAACAATAAATGTCATTTCTGTCTAGTATTGAAATTCAACTTGACGCTAAATACTATATAACAAACATGTCATATGTAAGGAAAAAATGAGAGATAATGAAAACCAATTATATCATTTGGAATCATATATATATATATATATATATATATATATATATATATATATATATATATATATATATATATATATATAGATATAGATATATATATATACATATATATATATATATTAATGTATAAATTGCTTAGTAACATACTTTCATATAGTTACTTATAGGAACCCTTCCATCGTATGATTTCCAACCAATACAGAGATATGTTCATATTAATGTATAAATTGCTTGGTAAACTCAATTATGTAATCCATCTCTATGTTTGAGAATATATCATCTATTTGGTTATGACTACTTCATTATATATTGTTAGTTTTTCCTCTAGAAAGATGTTATGTAACTTATTTACTTGTCTCTGTTCTGTTTTAGTATTTGCATAATCATTTTTTGTAATCATATTTCTAGATATAGAGTGGTGAAGGTTACTATAACTATTTTACTACTTGTGCCTAATTTTTTAGCACTAGAATATCATGAATATAAAAATTCTGGTAACCAACGTATGATGTAAAGGGAATTATTTTCTACAAAATAAACCCCTTGTATTTTAGTATATAATCAAATAATTTAAATCTAAATGACTAGGAACATATTGTTATTTCTCTCTCATACTAAATAAATCATATTTTTGAAAGGTTCTTATGTACAATGATTTTAGTCTTCTTGTGGTGACCTATATTTTCATAGATCTCATATATACTTTTAAAATGTTTCGAACACAAAAAATTGTTAGTGTTATTTATTTCTATTACTTCAAGATGTAATAAAAAGAGTAATTGAGTGTATAATTTGATGCTAGAAAACAGATGTTGTGATAAAATAGTCAAATGTATCTTCATGTGAGACACTTTTGTCACTCTAAGAGTAACATGGAGTAGTTAATTCATATACAAGGTCAACTAGTGATATAGAGTAGTGAATTTATATACAAGGTCAAATAGTGATATAGAGCAGTTAATTCATATACACATGGCATGGTCATTGTGGGTTACTATCACATTAGACCATTCAAGTCCATTTTTGGACTTCATTATTTTTATGAACCTCTAGATTTACTTTTCCATATATTTTGCTTTGTAATTTATTTTTATTGATTCATCATTGGAATTAGTAAAATCATATCAGAATGAAATAAACCCATCTTAACAATCAATCAACAAAGCAATGGGACATTAGGGTTTGTGGTAGGGGACATGGAAGGGGAAGGAGATGGTGTTGTCAAGTGAAAATTATTAAAATATATTGTTTTGTAATATGTGCATGGGTAAAGGAAGAGGGATGGAAAAACTTAAAAAAATATTTGTTACAACGGTATTGGGACGGCGAGGGGGGATTTGTTTATAGAAAACACATTGTACAAGTATGTATCTTGTTTATTTGAATTCTTTTTCCATGTTTCTAAATGAATAGTGGACACTATTGAAAAAGTCTTTATGATTCACCAAGATTTTCCACGGTGACAAAAACATACAAAATTTCTCCATTATTTCCCTATGAAATATTTTCCCTTCCCAATAACCATGGAAAACAAACAACATATTTTGTTTTCCTACCATTCACATCTCCATGATCCACCATGTTACAAACACAACCTGGGAGTAAATTGAAAACTCTATCATTACTATATATTTTTTTGCAATTTATCTTGTACACATATTTGACCGGACAAGTCATGAATATGAGCAAATCCAAACTAAGCACATTTTTCTTTTATCAAAATGAAACAAAGATATTGCACAAGTATGAGACAAAGAAGAACACATATACATATCAAACTTCGTTAAAGATGATAACATAATAAATAACATAGGCATGATCCCAAAAATTTTCTCCTTGAATCAAACTAATAAATAGAGACTTAGAAACATGACAACATATATGTCATATTTCCAACAAGTAGACAAGAATACTAATTAAGGACATAGTATAAACTTCTTAGATGTGTGATTCTTCCTTGTTCCTTGACATTCCTTCACATAAAATCATCCATCAAAAAGTTTCACACACATAATAGATACACATCCACTATTCACATCCTCCTTATTGGCGTGACAATGTAGACATGAACCTACATTGTGTCTCCTTTTTTTGAAAGCTACAGTGTGTCTCCTTGATTTAACCTGATAACCATACATATAGGTCAGTCATAAAATGAATGTCATATTGTTAGTGTTTATTCGACAACAAGTGAGTAGAATTCCAACTAGAGAAAGGACTCAAACCTGTTATATGCAACGGAGAAAACATCAAAATATTGACAATTCTCTAGAAGATACCCACACCTAGGACATACTTGTTGGTTGTTAGGACCATCAT
This sequence comes from Alisma plantago-aquatica, assembly GCA_963693085.1. NCBI lineage: Eukaryota > Viridiplantae > Streptophyta > Magnoliopsida > Alismatales > Alismataceae > Alisma > Alisma plantago-aquatica. Next base: position 249,556,801 of record OY856409.1, read on the forward strand.
CCTTATTCGTATTAGAAGTCTTGTAGTTTGTAAAGGTGGGAATGCCTTCTTGGTTGAACATGACTTGCTCTTTGTGGATCTTTATACCTTTACTAAAGAAATGTTGTGACTTCTCTGACATCTTGAAGTTTTGGTTTACCTTCCTGATATAGTGATGGAGGCAATAGCTAGTAAAGAACACAGTTGATTATAGTTTGCTGATCAATTCTGTTTTCATGGGCTTCACGAGCCACCTTTTTATAGTTTTCGATGCCCTGTTAGGATTTTTTTATTTACTCATATTGATAGGATATGTTTCTGAAAATGAAAGATGATTGAAAATAAAATGGAAAGAAAACTGGAAATAAAATGTTAGTATTTACTATAATTTTGTGGAGAAAACTCTAAAATATTTGAAGACATGAAGCCTCCAACTTAATTTCTTCTTCCCAATGATTAAAAATATGTCTTTTATGTATATATACATTGAACACACAAATAAATTAAAATATAATGTTAAGTTTCAAAAAATAGGTGACACCCACTTGGGATGTTTTTCCATAGAAAAATATATATGTGGAAGTTTATAAAGAAAGATATAGTCATATAATTTCAAATGGATGAAAAGTGAACAAGAAAAAAGAATGGATGAATTTTGACAAACAATAAGAAAAGAAAGAAAATACTTCCCTTCCCCTATGTTTGTTCAATTATATTTGAATACATTTGGAATAATAGGAAATATCTAATTGTGTTGAAGTAAATAAATGAAACTTTTTTTATTAATTTTTTGTTTCTATATAATGAAAGATAGACTTAGAGATGTGACTATTACTTTCCATCCAAAAACTTACATATAATGGTTATGCATGTTGGAATAGGAAACCCACACCGATGTAGTCTTAGAATATCCTAGGAGGAATCGATGTGAAAAGACGCTTCATTGTTTCCATATACTATTTTTTATAAAGTAACAATAAATATGATTTCATTCTAGGTTTGAAATTTAACTTGATGCCAAATACTAAATAACAAAAATGTCATATGTAAGGAAAAAATGAGAGATAATGAAAAATAGTTATATAATTTGGCATAATATACATCTGTATATGCATGATATAAAAAGGTTTTTTTATCTTTTTTTATTTTCTGAATGTTTTATTGGCATATTTCATATTTTTTATTGAATTAAATATTTAAAAATGGGAGTGGAACACTGGAGGACTCAAAATTGAATTGATATGAGAAACATGGACTATAATATTTTTTAGATTTTGTAGGCTACATTTTACACGAAAAATGTTGTTTCTATACCTGGTCCTTAGTGAACTAATAAAGTGTGGAGATGCAAGTCACTTATATTAATATAGTGCCAATTCTAACAGAAAAATATTTGTATAGAGTAAGGTTGTTAATTATGCTATTTTCTATTTAAGTTTTATTAGTTTTCACATAGTACAATGTGTAATAAGGGATACCCAAAAACTTGTACACTTTTATTCTTTTTTACTTTAAATAAATGGTAGTGTGGAAATTTATCCCACCTCACTATCATACATACACCATAATAAATATCTTCTATATTAATAATACATTTTGGTAATAAAATATATTCTTTGATGCATTTCAGTTGTAAGTCATAGATCAAAATTTCTATTGATAACTTTTTAATGGATGATTTGGACATACCCTGAATTCTTTGTTGTCCTTTCTTTTAGTGGAATAATTTCACCCTTTCGGTAAAATAGTATGATCAACAAATGAACCTCAAATAAATAGTTAAACACAATAACTTCCAAAAGTACAGTGAAGAGAATGTTTTAAATTGATAAGAGGCCAGAATAAATATGTGCTAACAAAAGGAATTTTTTTAGGAACCAATCTTCCCTATTTTGATTGGCTTCATGGAGAGAAATAAGTAACAAAATATAATAATGCCCAAATCTATGCATATAGTGTCCTTTTGGATGTATTATCCAATTATTGTTATAGAAGATTATCTTCCATATCAACACCAAAGACTTCTTCTAGATGTTTCCCTGTGTATTTTATTAAGTTTATAATATAAAATAGCCATTTCCAATAAAAAATTCATCTTTGGATATCTAAATATTTTGAAGAGGTCGAATGACATTTTTTTTAAACCAGTGGGTACTTTATTCATCCCATCCCCCTAGTATGGGCAAAATCATCTAAAAGGAAGTACATCTCCTACTTATAGCAAACGCATGTATATTCCCATCAACCCACAAAGGCTCAATAGAGCAAAGAGATCAGAAAGCAAGCAAGAAGCCACAGAAGACCCCAGATCGCTCAACAGACATCAACAAACTGAAAACCCACCACTCTTCTAATAGTTCTTCTTCTTGATTACGACATGCGGGGTCCTCCTTTTTTCTAGGATCATCATCCCTCAAATACAACGTGGTAGGACTCTAGCAATATCCGAGCAGACTTACGTCTCGCTCATGTCTCTTCCCATCTGTCTATCGCATTAGGTATCGAGATCGCAACCTTATGTACAACTGAGCCCATAATGTCCTTACTCTTGAGCTCCTCCCTAAAGTCACTGACATACGTCGAGGCTCTCCAGGGCTCCTCGGCCTCCCTCACAGCACATTGTACGTGTAATCATCATTTACCTCAATATTGGAAATGTTAAGCATCTGATCATCTGCCATCACGAGTCCAACCATACAAGCTTGCAAGTAGGCCAAATCATACGCTTAGGTCTTGAGCCATGCCCGGAAAGCTAGGCATACCTCAGCGTTGCGGTTGCGGACAACCCCCGCCAACCATCTACTCATATTTCCATTAGGGTCCTTACTTCTGCCGATAGAAATATTCAGCTTGAGGTTGTGTAAGTCCGGAGGTACCCACCTGATCAAGCTAACTTCCCTCAATCTCATCCTCAGCTAGGTCGAATGATATGTGATTCAAAAGTACAATTCTATTTCATTTTATATTTCTTGATGAAGTTACTTTTTTATTATATAATATGGTATGTCAGACAAAATAAAAGGAATAATAGCAACATTGAATTATTTTAAATTACTTAAAAATCACTAATGAGATAAAGAAAACAAACCAACCAGTCTTATTTTTTATAAAAATATCTATAATATTTTTTATAAATACTATAAAGTTATTTGAACTACTTATTTTAAAAATGTTAAGAAAAAATAGTCTATGTTCCCCACCATCACAATGATAATACAAAGATGCCAATGCAAATGTGTGGGAAACAAATTGGGTTGTCAGTCCTTTCAGAATGGTGAAGCCTACAGATCATAATAGGTCCATATTCTTTTTGTATGCATATCAAACATTTTAAAATGTAGAATATGATTGTTGTTGCTCATTGGAAAGCATTTTTCACTTTATCTACATAAACATAAAGAATTGATAAGAAACTTTTTTTTGCACTCGAATTAGATAATTTTTTTAAGTCTATTAATTATATACAACCTAGAAAGATAATACTCTTAATTTTTTAGTTAAATGACAGGCACTTGCAACATTAGTTGTTTTTCTTATATTCAAAAATTAAAAATTACGATTCTAATAAAGATTTAAAAGACATTCTTTGAAGTCATATGATTTTTTTATATTATATCGTCGCATGAATGATAATGAAGGTCATAAAACCATTTTCGCACCTATATCACAAACAATATTCTTAAATAAATTTATAATGGGTTTAACTATTTTGATGTAGATTCATAGGTTATTAAAAAACAACTCTTTCTATTTCTATAAGTATGTTAACCATAATAATGATTAATTATTTGTTCCTATCATAGTGAGTGAATTTGAAGTACATTGGATCTCCATGTAGAATTAGATGTGTATATCCTCATTGAAATGATGGTCAAATGTGTTTTATCTTAAATATTTTAAACTTTTCATATCAGTGGAAATCAAACAATATGGAGTTGTATTCCATAAATAAAACAAATAAAGACATTAATAAAATAAATAAAGACATAAATAAAATAAATATATCACCATTAATATTCCAAAACTTACTTTTTTGGGGTTGAATTTGATAATGAAATTTGTTCATATAGATCTGTTGTAAAACAATATGGAGTCAAAACTTTATATTAACCACAATAAAATGCTTGGATATTTTATTGAATGTAACATTTAAATCACTAAGACATCAATGAAAATATTGGTGTAGTCTTTTTTTATTCTTTGATTGCCAAGTACAAGATCTACTAATCCACTCCAAAAGATTAAAAAGTTAAAATTCATTAGTAAATTGGAGAATTCATGTGAACGTGCGGATAAACCCATATGACGATGCAGGAAATACATTTTATAATTTATTAACTATTGTTTTTTAAATATTAACTTTGAGATAGTAATTGCAGCAAATATGAACATTATAAATTTATATTTAATTAATGTAAGATGTTACCTTGTTGTGCCAAAATAGTCCTAGTTTAAATGTGTACATTCTTAGAAGATATGGACTATGTGTTGTTATTTAACAAACACACTTATTATGGTAGTTCCTTTAGTATTGTTTTTAAAACATTTTTTCATTTTACATAGATCAATACAAACAATGGACAATCGACTTTATTTTATACTCCGCATGAAACTTTTCCTAACTTGATAAATTGAAAATGGCATAGTTATATAACTCTATTATTTTACACTAGCACACTTGTGGGTTTTGACATCGGTCATTTTATGCCTTTAGTGTCAGTTAAAATGCAACATGTAGGTTGGGGACGCTGTTGATAAATGACTATGACATCAATTTATCGAGAAAGATAAAACTGACGTCGTATAATAGGGAGGCAGTTTACGGAAGTGACGTCTAGGATAGTAAGAACCTATGTGAAAGACTTGCCAGCAAAAAAAATTATCTGATAAGGACATCAATTTATTCTGACTGTTTCACATATGTCTAGAATGGTATATTTCACACGTGTGTTTCTTTTGAGTTTCTCAGTCAAATCCAAAATAATTTTGCTTTAGAAGAGCAACTTCAAGATTAGGAGTTTTGGCGCACACAATCTCTCCATGAAATTGTGGGCTAATGTAGAAATGTTTTCATAAGAAACCCTCAGATATTCATGTATTTTATGCATCTTGTACCTAGATAGAAAGAATTAGCTATTACGCATCCATTTTGTCTTATTCTAATGTATTTGGTTTGAAATTATATATTTTATGATAGTCTAAAGTATTGTTTACTTTATTGTAGAGAAATCAAATACACACTAGAGACAGTCAGCACCACAACTAGTACCAGTACCCCAGATAAGATTAAAAGGAAGGACTTGTCATAGGGAAATCTCAGTATCACCAAGATGGGGCTCCATACCACTAATATGTCAAGTTCGTGCCCCTGATGGTCAACTCATTTTTTCTAGTAAAAGAGATCACAAAGACTTAGTAGAATCTCAATACCAAGTGCAATTTACTAGATAACACTAAGATAGTCTGCCATATTCATGAAAAAAGATAGCTCGATGGCACTATCTTCCAATTAGGTGTCACGACGATTTTCCAGATGACCATGATAAACAAAGTCAACATCAAACAGTTCATTAGATAAGTTATCTTTTAGCCCTCTTCCTTAAAAACCTAAATGGACAAATAGAGAGGGGACATCAACCATTGTACTAGAGATTAGAGACCTAATGAGAAGGAGACACTAATTCATGGGGAAAGGTTCATCCAAACACCTCCAATGAGAAGTATGATGGTCAAATTGTTATCCAATTTGTGATGATCTTCAAAGGGATCAGACTTACACCACATTACATGGGTTTTCTTCATTCTCTATGTTCTTTATCTCCTACAAACCTTTTTTATATCATGTCAAGTATGAGGGGATAAATCCCCTGCTCTTTGGGACCCTAGAGCAGCATGATGTTGAAACAATGCATGTTTATTTGTAGTATAATATATATTGTCTTTGCTTCATATTTTAACAGTGGAAGCTCATAATTTTGTTATTATGCTTGATCACCATGTATATGTGTTAGATCTATTAGAGTGGTATTAATAATCAAGAAAATATATTATCAACATGGTGAATAATGTGCTATGAGAGTGGGATAACCACTATGAGGTAGATTGTCCAGAGAGTTTGTATTGTTTAGCTTTCCATATTGACACTATTGGACATAGTTAGTAATTAGGTTATATAGTATACTACTCAACTATAGTGGATAGTACAAGATATAGACGTTGAAACCTAAGAAGCAAGATAATTTATCATATTTGGACAAAATAAATGCATAGCTCACACTTTGGTGAAACATGTATCCTAAATATCGAATTAATGTGATCCTTAAACCATTTTAATTCTTTCATATTTAATTTCAATTCGTCATTTAATCACTCAATCAATTATTTTTTTTGTCTAGCTGATCTGTTTTAGTTGGTAGTAGTCCCTATCCCAGGACAAGCTAAATAGAGGTATCAGAGTGTGGTTCATGACTAGTAGTTGAAAATAACTAGGCAATCGGAGATCTGGGGAGCTGTAGGATCTGTCCATATTTTCTCCTCTCTTGTATTCAATTTCACCTATAACATAATCATAGAATCCATATTCGTCAAGGCTATCATCCATTCTACCATCATCCATCAAATTAGGAATCATTCTTTAATATACATTCAAGATGCTAGCGTAAAGACCATGTCATTTTAGTTGGAGATAGCCACACCGTCAAGTTATTCCTTAGTATTATTTTTTCAAAAGACACTAAATTTTCCCATACTGTTAATAAGAAGAAGAAAAAAATTGATTTATTTGGAATACATCACAACACTCTATATCAAACTTATTCTTCCACCTTCTATGTTATCACTCTTTTAATCATAAGTAGAACCATATACTTGGGAATTGATCTCATATTTAACATTGTTGAAGTAGACATATCCTATCTTCAAACGTGTTCTTTTGTATTTTCATGTGTACATAAGAACACCCTTTATCTTTCTAAAATCATTCCTAACCATAAGGATTACTTTGTGTCATTCGTCTCCTCTTCTTTCCCCACTTGCTTATTCATTTTGGTCTAGTCTCAATTCCAAGGATAGGTATCTACAACGGGAACACCTATTCAATCTTGAATATTTAAATAAACATAGGTTGTGTTGTTCAATGATAGGAAAATATATGGTGATCCTTACATACCATGATCAAAGTTTGAAACTTCTTCTCTTTTATTTTTCTTAATTTGAACTAGAATAAGCTTATAATTCTAGTTTTTTATTGGGTGGGACCACGGGGCCAATTTTTCCTTTGGTAACATGATCCTAAGCATTTGAAATTGTATTTTCTAAATTTCTTTTTTAATTGATTGATTTTTATTTTTATATTTTCTTTAGTTTTCATAAAAATATAAAGGAGAATATTAATTACTTTTGAAGTACAATCCCCTCTTCAATTTTCATTCTCCATCGACTTGCTTCTTGGCCTTGTGTTAGGAAGAAAATAAAAATGATAGATTTATGTGTTAAACTAATTCTTCTAAGTTATAATTAATGAAGACAATATATTTTTATTAGGGTACTAATTATTTTTTGCATCAATTGTTTTATATACAACATTGAGTAAATCCATATTGGATGACTACAGTTTTATTAAAATGATTGATGAAAATAGAGGAAATACTCTCCTAGATGAAACATCTTATCCAAGTAATAATATACATGAACAGTCCTTGTGTAGTAACCTATGGATAAATGTTTCCACTTACTTTTAAATTAACATACTTTCATATAGTTACTTATAGGAGATACCTTTCCATCGCAGGATTTCCAAACTCAATTACATCATCGATTTCTATGTTTGAGAATATATCGTCCATTTATTTATGACTAATTCATTATATATTGTCAGTTTTTCCTCTAGAAAGATGTTAACTTATTTACAAGTCTCTATTCTCTTTTAGTATTTGCATAATCATTTCTAGTAATCATTTCTAGATATTGAGTGGTGAAGGTTACTATAACTATTTTACTACATGTGCCTAATTTTTTAGCACTAGAATATTGTTTAACTAGTTGGATATAAAATTTTTGGTAACCAATGGATGATGTAAAAGGAATTATTTCTACAAAAGAAACCCCTTGTATTTTAGTATATAATCAATTAATTTCAATCTAAATGACTAGGAACAAATTATTATTTCTCTCCCATACTAAATAGATCATATTTTTGAAAGGTTCTTATGTCATATGATTTTATTATTCATGTGTGACCTATATTTTCATAGATCTAAAATATTCTTTGAAAATATTTCAAACACAAAAAATCATTAACATTATTTATTTCTATTACTTCAAGATGTAATAAAAAGATTTGTTGAGTGTATAATTTGATGCTAGAAAAGAGATTTTGAGATAAAATAGTCAACTATATCTTCCTATGACACACTTTTGTCACTCTAAGAGTCACGTGAATTAGTGAATTCATATACAAGGTCAAAGAGTGATATAGAGTACTGAATTCATATACACACAACATGGTCATTGTAGATTATTATCAAATTAGACACATTCAAGTCCATTGTTGGCATTCATTGTTTTTATGAACTTCTACATTTACTTTTCCCTAAATTTATTTTGTAATTTGTTTTTATTGATGCATCGTTAGAATTAGTAAAAAGCTATCAAAATCAAAGAAACCCATTGTAACAATCAATCAACAAAGCAATGGGACATTAGGGCTTTTCGTAGGGGACCTGGAATGGGAAGGAGATGGTGTTGTCAAGAGAAAATTATTAAAATGTGTTGTTTTGTAATTTGTGCATGGGTAAAGGGAGAGGGATGGGGACAACTTTTAAAAATATAATTTGTTACAAGCGTATGGGGACGGCGAGGAGGGATATGTTTATAGAAAACACATTGTACAAGTATGTATCCTATTTATTTGAATTCTTTCCATTTGTATAAATGAGTAGTGGACACTTCAGAAGAACTCTTTATCATTCACCAAGATTTTCCATGGTGACAAAAATGTATAAAATTTCTCTGCAGATTCCCTATGAAATATTTCCCCTTCCCAATAACCATGGCATACAAACAACATATTTTATTTCTGTACCATTCACCTCTCCATGATCCACCATGTTACAAACACAACCTAGGAGTAAATAGAAAACTCTATCATTAAAATATACCTTTTTACCATTTATCCTACTCATATATTTGAGTGGGTAAGTCCTCAATATGAGGAAATCCAAACTAAGCACGTTTGTCTTTTATTAAAATGAAAGAATGATATTTCACAAGTATTGAACTTCATTAAGGATGATAACATAAGAAATAACATAGACATGATCCCAAAATGTCTCTCCTTGACTCAAACTAATAAATAGAGACTTATAACAATGACTGCATATATGTCATATTGCCAACAAGTAGACAAGAATGCTAATTAAGGACACAATATAAACCTCCTAAGAGCATGATTCTTCCTTGTTCCTTGACATTCCTTCACATAAAATCACCCATCAAAAAGTTCACACACATAATACATGCACCTCAACTATTTGTTTCATCTTCCCCCTTATTGGCGTGACAATGTAGACATGAACCTACATTGTGTCTCCTTGATTTAACCTGATAACCATACATATAGGTCAGTCATACAATGAATGTCATATTGTTAGTGTTTATTCGACAACAAGTGGGTATAATTCCAACTAGATAAAGGACTCAAACCTATTAGATGCAGTGGAGAAAACATCAAAGCATTGACAATTCTCTGGAAGATACCCACACCTAGGACATACGTGTTGGCTGTCAGGACCATCATCCTTATTCCTATTAGAAGTCTTGTAGTTTGTAAAGGTGGGAATCCATTCTTTGTTGAACATGACTTGCTCTTTGTGGATCTTTCTATCTTTACCAATGAAATGTTGTGGCTTCTCTGACATCTTGAAGTTTTGATTTACCTTCCTGGTGTAGTGATATACCAACGATGGATGCAATAGCTAGCAAAGAACAAAGTTGATTTTATTTTGTTGATCAATTGTGTTTTTGTGGGATTCACGAGCAACCATTTTATAGTTGTTGATGCCCTACTAGGATTTTTTGGTTGTCTCCTATTGATAGGATATGTTACCAAAAATGAAAGATAATTGAAAAGAAAATTGGAAGAAAACTGGAAATAAAATGTTAGTATATTCGATAAATCTGTGAAGGAGAACTCAAAAATATTTGAAGACATAAAATGTCCAACTTAATTTCTTCTCCCCAACGATAAGAATCTATCTTTTTAATGTATATTTTAATTGAACACACCTATAAATTAAAATAAATTAATATTATGTTTCAAAAAATAGGTGACACCCACTTGTGATTTTTTTCCATAGAAAAATATATATGCAGAAGTTTATAAAGAAAGATATAACCATGTAATTTCAAATGGATGAAAAGCGAATAATAAAAAAGAATGGATGAATTTTGACAAACAATAAAAAAAATACTTCCCTTTCCTTTGTTTGTTCAATTATATTTGAATCCATCAGGAATAATAGGAAACATCTCATTGTGTTGAAGTAATTAAATGCATTTTTTTATTATTACTATTTTGCTTCTAGATAGTGAAAGATAGACTTAGATAGAGATATGATTATTACTTACCATCCAGAAACTTACATAAAATGGTTATACATGTTGGAATAGGAAACCCACACCCAATGTAGTCTTAGAATATCCTAGGAGGAATCGATGTGAAAACACTCTTTATTATTTCTACATACTGTTTTTTTATAAATAAATAATAAATGTCATTTCTTTCTAGTATTGAAATTCAACTTGACACTAAATACTAAATAACAAACATGTCATATGTTAGGAAAAAAATGAGAGATAATGAAAACTAGTTGTATAATTTTGAATAATATATACATATAGACATGATATAAGAAGGTTTTTTATCTTTTTTTATTTCTGAATGTTTTTATTGGCATATTTCGTATTTTTTATTTAATTAAACATTTGAAAATGGGAGTGGAACACTAAAGAACTCAAAATTGAATTGATATGAGAAACATGGAGTATAATATTTTTTTAAGATATTTTAGGCTACACTTTACACGACAAATGTTGTTTCTATACCTAGTCCTTAGTGAACTAATAAAGTGTGGAGATGCAAGCCATTTATATTAATATAGTGCCATTTATAATAGAATAAATATTTGTATAGAGTAAGGTTTTTAGTTATGCCATTTTCTATTTAAATTTTGTTTAGTTTTCACAAGGTACAACATGTAACAAGGATACACAAAAACATTTACACTTTTTATTCTTTTTTACTTTAAATAAATGGTAGTGTGAAAATTTAACCCACCTCAATATCAAATGTACACCATAATAAATATCCTCTATATTAATAATATAGTTTGGTAAAAAAATATATGATTCATTTCTGTTGTAAGTCGTAGATCAACATTTCTGGTGAAAACATTTTAATGAATGACTTGTACATACCTTGAATTCTTTGTTGTCATTTCTTTTGGTGGAATAATTTCAACCATTCAGTAAAATATTATGATGAACAAATGGACCTCAAATAAATATATAAACACAATAACTTCCAAAAGTACAGTGAAGAGAATGTTTTAAATTGATAAGATGCCAGAATAAAAATCCATTAACAAAAGGAATTTTTTTAGGAACCAATCTTCCTTATTTTGATTGGCTACGTGGAGAGAAATAATTAATTAAATATGATGATGCCCAAATCTTTGCATATAGTGTCCTTTTTGAATCTATTATCCAATTATTTCTTCTAGATATTTCCCAATGCATTTTATTAAGTTTATAAAATAAAATAGCCATTTCTAATAACAAATTCATCTTTAGATATATAAATATTTTGAAGAGGTCGACCGACATGTGATTCAAAAGTATAATTCGATTCCATTATATATTTCTTGATGAAGTTAATTTTTTTGTTATAGAATATGGTATGTCACACAAAATAAAAGGAAAAATAACAACATTGAATTATTTTAAATTACTTAAAAATCACTACTGGGACAAAAAAATCAACCAATCTTTTTTTAATAAAAATATTCATACCATTTTTATAAAAACTATAGAGTTATTTTAGTCCCTAGTAGTCCCTTTTGGAGGACAAGCTAAATAGAGGTATCAGAGTGCGGTTCATGACTAATAGTTGAAAATAACTAAACAATCAAAGATATGGAGAGTTGTAGGATCTGTCCATATATTCTCCTCTCTTGTATTCAATTTCATCTAGAACATAATTATAGAATCCATATTCATCAAGACTATCATTGATTCTACCTCCATCTATCAAATTAGGAATCATTCTTTGATATCTAGTCAAGAATGCTAGCCTGAAGACCGTGTCATTTTAGCTGGATACAACCACACCATCATTTCATACCTTAGTATTATTTTTTCACAAGTGACTAAATTTTCCCATATTGTTAATAAGAAAAAAAAATTATTTGGAATACATCACAACTCTCTCTATATCAAACTTATTCTTCCATCTTATTCTATGGTATCACTCTTTTAATCATATGTAGAACCATATACTTGGGAATTGATCTTATATTTAACATTATTTAACTACACATCTCTATCTTCAAAAGTCTTACTTTGGATTTCCATGTGTAAGTAAGAACACCCTTTATCTTTGTAAAATCATTCCTTTCCATAAGAATTACTTTGTGTCATTCATTTCCTCTTCTCTCCCTACTGGCTTATTCATTTGGTCTAATCTCAATTCCAAGGATAGGTATCTACAATGGGAACACCTATAAAATCTTGAAGATTTAAATAAACATAGGTCGTGTTGTTCAAGGATAGGAAAATATATGGTTATCCTGACGTGACATGATCAATAGTTTGAAACTTCTTCTCTTCTATTTTTCTTAATTTGAACTAGAATAAGCTTGTAATTCTTGTTTTTAATCGGGTGGGATCACATGGCCAACTCTTCCTTTGGTGACATGATCCTAATCATTAGAAATTATATTTTCTACATTTCTTTTTTAATTGAATGATTTTTATTTTGTATTTTCTATAGTTTTCATAAAAATATAAAGGAGAATATTAATTATTTTTGAAGTATCATCCCCTCTTCAATTTTTCATTCTCCATTGACTTGTTTCTTGGCCTTGTGCTAGTGAAGAAAATGAAAAGGACATATTTATGTGAAACTAATTCCTCTAAGTTATAATTATTGAAGACAATATATTTGTATTGGGGTACTAATTATTTTGCATCAGTTGTTATATATACAACATTGGGTAAATCCATATTGGACCACTACGTTGTTATTAAAATGATAGATGAAAGTATAGTAAATACTCTCTTACATGGAACATATTATCCAAGTAATAATATACATGAACATTCCTTGGGTAGTAACCTATGGATACATGTTTACATTTACTTTTAAATTAAAATACTTTCATATAGTTACTTATAGGAACCCCTTTCCACCGTTTGATTTCCAACCAATACCAAGATATGTTCATATTAAATTATAAATTGCTTGGTAAACTCAATTATGTAATCCATCTCTATGTTTGAGAATATATCATCTATTTGGTTATGACTACTTCATTATATATTGTTAGTTTTTCCTCTAGAAAGATGTTATGTAACTTATTTACTTGTCTCTATTCTCTTTGAGCATTTGCATAATCATTTGTTGTAATCATTTCTAGATATAGAGTGGTGAAGGTTACTATAACTATTTCACTGCTTGTGCCTAATTTTTTAGCAATAGAACATCCTAAATATAAAACTTTTGGTAAACAATGTATGGTGTAAAAGGAATTATTTTCTACAAAATAAACCCCTTGTATTTTAGCATATAATCAAATAATTTAAATCTAAATGACTAGGAACACATTGTTATTTCTCTCTCATACTAATTAAATCATATTTTAGAAAGGTTCTTAGGTCCTATGATTTTTGTCTTCTTGTGGTGACCTATATTTCATAGATCTCATATATACTTTTAAAATATTTTGAACACAAAAAATCGTTAACTTTATTTATTTCTATTACTTTAAGATGTAATAAAAAGATGAATTGAGTGTTTGATTTGATGCTAGAAAATATATTTTGAGATAAAATAGTCAAATGTATCTTCCTATGAGACACTTTTGTCACTCTAAGAGTCACATGGAGTAGTTAATTCATATACAAGGTTAACTAGTGATATAGAGTAATGAATTTATATACAACGTCAAACAGTAATATAGAGTAGTGAATTCATATACACATGGCATGGTCATTGTGGGTTACTATCACATTAGACACATTCAAGTCCGTTGTTGGCATTCATTATTTTTATGAACCTCTACATTTACTTTTGCATATATTTTGTTTTTAATTTATTTTTATTAATTCATCATTGGAATTAGTATAATCTTATCAAAATGAAATAAACTCATCTTAACAATCAATCAACAGAGCAATGGGACGTTATGGTTTGTGGTAGGGGACATGGAATGGGAAGGAGATGGTGTTGTCAAGTGAAAATTATTAAAATATGTTGTTTTGTAATATGTGCATGGGTAAAGGAAGAGGGATGGAAAAACATAAAAAATATTTGTACAACGGTATTGGGATGGTGAGGGGGGTTTGTTTATAGAAAACACATTGTACAAGTATGTATCCAATTTATTTGAATTCTTTTTCCATGTGTCTAAATTAGTAGTGGACACTATTAAAAAATTCTTTATGATTCACCAAGATTTTCCATGGTGACAAAAATATACAAAATCTCCATTATTTCCCAATGAAATATTTCCCCTTCCCAATAACCATGGCAAACAAACAACATATTTTATTTTCATACCATTCACCTCTCCATGACCCATCATGTTACAAACACAACCTAGGAGTAAATCGAAAACACTATCATTACAATATAATTTTTTGCCATTTATCTTGTACACATATTTGACCGGACATCTCATGAATATGAGAAAATCCAAATTAAGCATGTTTGTCATTTATCAAAATGAAACAAAGATATTTCACAAGTACGATATAAAGAATAACACATAGACAAATTGAACTTCAGTAAGGATGATAACATAAGAAATAATATAGACATGGTCCCAAAATGTTTCTCTTTGACTCAAACTAATAAATAGAGACTTATAACAATGACTGCATATATGTCATATTTCCAACAAGTAGACAAGAATGCTAATTAAGGACACAATATAAACCTCTTAGATGCCTGATTCTTCCTTGTTGCTTGTCATTCCTCCACATAAAATCATCCATCAAAAAGTTTCACACACATAACACATGCACCTCAACTATTCGCCTCATCCTCCTTATTGGCGTGACAATGTAGACATGAACCTATATAATGTCTCCTTGATTTAACCTTATAACCATATGTATAGGTTAGTCATAAAATGAATGTCATATTATTAGTGTTTATTAGACAACAAGTAGGTATAATTCCAACTAGATAAAGAACTCAAACATGTTAGATGCAATGGAGAAAACATCAAAGCATTGACAATTCTCTGGAAGATACCCACACCTAGGACATACTTGTGGGCTCTCAGGATTATCATCCCTATTCCTATTAGAAGAGTTGTAGTTTGTAAAGGTGGGAATGCATTCTTGGTTGAACATGACTTGTTCTTTGTGGATCTTTCTATCTTTACCAATGAAATGTTGTGACTTCTCTGAATTCTTGATGTTTTGATTTACCTAGCTACTTAATGTTGTGATATACCAACGACAGATGCAATTGCTAGTAAGAACAAAGTTTATTTTAGTTTGTTGATCAATTGTGTTTTTGTGGGCTTCATGAGAAACCTTTTTATAGTTGTTGATTCCCTACTAGGATTTTTTGGTTGTCTCTTATTGATAGGATATGTTTCCAAAAATGAAAGATGATTGAAAAGAAAATGGAAAGAAAACTAGAATTAAAATGTTAGTTTTTTCAATAATGTTGTTAAGGAGAACTCAATTATTTGAAGACATGAAATGCCCAACCAAATTTCTTCCTCCCAACGATAAGAATCTATCTTTTTAATGTATATTTACATTGAACGCACCAATAAATTAAAATAAAATAATATTATGTTTCAAAAATTAGGTGGCACCCACTTGGGATGTTTTTTCCATACAAAAAAATATATGTAGAAGTTTATAAAGAAAGATATAGCCATGTAATTTCAAAGGGATGAAAAGCGAACAAGAAAAAAGAATGGATGAATTTTGGAAAAAAAATAAGAAAAGAAAGAAAATACTTCCCTTTCCTATGTTTGTTCAATTATATTTGAATGCATTTGGAATAATAAGAAATGTCTCATTGTGTTGAAGTAAATAAATGTATTTTTTTTATTATTAATTTTTTCCTTTTAGATAGTGAAAGATAGACTTAGATAGAGATGTGATTATTACTTACCATCCAGAAACTAACATAAAATTGTTATGCATGTTTGAATAGGAAACCCACACCCGATATAATCTTAGAATATCCTAGGAGGAATCAATGTGAAAACACTCTTTTTTGGTTCCACATACTATTCTTTTATAAAGAAACAATAAATGTCATTTCTTTCTAGTATCGAAATTCAACTTGACTCTAAATACTATATAACAAACATGTCATATGTAAGGAAAAAATGAGAGATAATGAAAACCAGTTATATAATTTGGAATTATATATATAGATATATATATATGTATGTATAAATTTCTTAGTAACATACTTTCATATAGTTACTTATAGGAACCCTTCCACCGTATGATTTCCAACCAATACCAAGATATGTTCATATTAATGTATAAATTGCTTAGTAAACTCAATTATGTAATCCATCTCTATGTTTGAGAATATATCATCTATTTAGTTATGACTACTTCATTATATATTGTTAGTTTTTCCTCTAGAAAGATGTTATGTAACTTATTTACTTGTCTCTATTCTCTTTTAGTATTTGCATAATCATTTGTTGTAATCATATTTCTAGATATAGAGTGGTGAAGGTTACTATAACTATTTTACTACTTGTGCCTAATATTTTTAGCACTAGAATATCATGAATATAAAAATTCTGGTAACCAACGTATGATATAAAGGGAATTATTTTCTACAAAATAAACCCCTTATATTTTAGTATATAATCAAATAATTTAAATCTAATGACTAGAAACATATTATTATTTCTCTCTCATACTAAATAAATCATATTTTTGAAAGGTTCTTATGTACAATGATTTTAGTCTTCTTGTGGTGACCTATATTTTCATAGATCTCATATATACTTTTAAAATGTTTCGAACACAAAAAATTGTTAGTGTTATTTATTTCTATTACTTCAAGATGTAATAAAAAGAGTAATTGAGTGTATAATTTGATGCTAGAAAATAGATGTTGTGATAAAATAGTCAAATGTATCTTCCCTATGAGACACTTCTGTCACTCTAAGAGTCACATGGAGTAGTTAATTCGTATACAAGGTCAACTAGTGATATAGAGTAGTGAATTTATATACAATGTCAAATAGTGATATAGAGCAGTTAATTCATATAAACATGGCATGGTCATTGTGGGTTACTATCACATTAGACACATTCAAGTCTGTTTTTAGCATTCATTATTTTTATGAACCTCTAGATTTACTTTTCCATATATTTTGTTTTGTAATTTATTTTTATTGATTCATCATTAGAATTAGTAAAATCATATCAGAATGAAATAAACCCATCTTAACAATCAATCAACAAAGCAATGGGACATTAGGGTTTGTGATAGGGGACATGGAACGGGAAGGAGATGGTGTTGTCAAGCAAAAATTATTAAAATATATTGTTTTGTAATATGTGTATGGGTAAAGGAAGAGGGATGGAAAAAAACTAAAAAAATATTTTTTATAACGGTATTGGGATGACGAGGGGGGATTTGTTTACAGAAAACATATTATACAAGTATGTATCCTATTTATTTGAATTCTTTTTCTATGTTTCTAATTGAGTAGTGGACACTATTGTAAAAGTCTTTATGATTCACCAAGATTTTCCACGGTGACAAAAACATACAAAATTTCTCCATTATTTCCCTATGAAATATTTTTCCTTCCCAATAACCATGGAAAACAAACAACATATTTTGTTTTCCTACCATTCACCTCTCCATGATCCACCATGTTACAAACACAACCTAGGAGTAAATTGAAAACTCTATCATTACTATATAATTTTTTGCAATTTATCTTGTACACATATTTGACCGGATAAGTCATGAATATGAGCAAATCCAAACTAAGCATGTTTGTCTTTTATCAAAATGAAACAAAGATATTTCACAAGTATGAGACAAAGAAGAACACATAGACATATCGAACTTCATTAAAGATGATAACATAAGAAATAACATAGGCATTATCCCAAAAAAAAAATTCCTTGACTCAAACTAATAAATAGAGACTTAGAAACATGACAACATATATGTCATATTACCAACAAGTAGACAAGAATGCTAATTAAGGACACAGTATAAACTTCTTAGATGTTTGATTCTTCCTTGTTCCTTGACATTCCTTCACATAAAATCATCCATCAAAAAGTTTCACACACATAACAGATACACATCCACTATTCGCATCCTCCTTATTGGCGTGACAATGTAGACATAAACCTACATTGTGTCTCCTTGATTTAACCTGATAACTATACATATAGGTCAGTCATAAAATGAATGTCATATTGTTAGTGTTTATTCAAAAACAAGTGGGTAGAATTCCAACTAGAGAAAGGACTCAAACCTGTTATATGCAACGGAGAACACATCAAAGCATTGACAATTCTCTGGAAGATACCCACACCTAGGACATACTTGTTGGCTGTCAGGAGCATCATCCTTATTCCTATTAGAAGTCTTGTAGTTTGTAAAGGTGGGAATGCCTTCTTGGTTAAACATGACTTGCTCTTTGTTGATCTTTATACCTTTACTCAAGAAATGTTGTGACTTCTCTGACATCTTGAAGTTTTGGTTTACCTTCCTGATGTAGTGATATACCAACGATGGAGGCAATAGCTAGTAAAGAACACAGTTGATTTTAGTTTTTGATCAATTGTGTTTTTGTGGGTTTCACGAGCAACCTTTTTATAGTTTTCAATGCCCTATTAGGATTTTTTTATTTACTCATATTGATAGGATATGTTTCCAAAAATGAAAGATGATTGAAAATAAAATGGAAATGAAACTGGAAATAAAATGTTAGTATTTACTATAATTTTGTGGAGAAAACTCTAAAATATATGAAGACATGAAGCCTCCAACTTAATTTCTTCTTCCCAATGATTAAAAATATTTTTTTAATGTATATATACATTGAACACACAAATAAATTAAAATATAATGTTATGTTTCAAAAAATAGGTGACACCCACTTGGGATATTTTTCCATAGAAAAATATATATGCGGAATTTTATAAAGAAAGATATAGTCATATAATTTCAAATGGATGAAAAGTGAATAAAAAAAAAGAATGGATGAATTTTGACAAACAATAAGAAAAGAAAGAAAATACTTCCCTTCCCCTGTGTTTGTTCAATTATATTTGAATCCATTTGGAATAATAGGATATATCTCATTGTGTTGAAGTAAATAAATGAACTTTTTTTAATTAATTTTTTGCTTCTAGATAGTGAAAGATAGACTTAGAGATGTGACTATTAATTTCCATCCAGAAACTTACATATAATGGTTATGCATGTTGGAATAGGAAACCCACACTGATGTAGTCTTAGAATATCCTAGGAGGAATCGATGTGAAAACACTCTTCATTGTTTCCACATACTATTTTTTATAAAGTAACAATAAATATGATTTCATTCTAGGTTTGAAATTTAACTTGATGCCAAATAGTAAATAACAAACACATCATATGTAAGGAAAAAATGAGAGATAATGAAAAGCAATTATATAATTTGGCATAATATACATCTGTATATGCATGATATAAGAAGGTTTTTTTATCTTTTATTTATTTTTTGAATGTTTTATTGGAATATTTCATATTTTCTATTGAATTAAACATTTAAAAATGGGAGTGGAACACTAGAGGACTCAAAATTGAATTGATATGAGAAACATGGACTATAATATTTTTTTAGATTTTGTAGTCTACATTTTACACGAAAAATGTTGTTTCTATACCTGGTCCTTAGTGAACTAATAAAGTGTGGAGATGCAAGTCATTTATATTAATATAGTTCCAATTCTAACAGAAAAATATTTGTAAAGAGTAAGGTTGTTATTTATGCTATTTTCTATTTAAATTTTATTAGTTTTCACATAGTACAATGTGTAACAAGGGACACACAAAAACTTTTACACTTTTATTCTTTTTTACTTTAAATAAATGGTAGTGTGAAAATTTATCCCACCTCACTATTATACATACACCATAATAAATATCCTCTATATTAATAATAAATTTTGGTAATAAAATATATTCTTTGATTCATTTCAGTTGTAAGTCATAGATCAAAATTTCTATTGATAACTTTTTAATGGATGACTTGGACATATCCTGAATTCTTTGTTGTCCTTTCTTTTAGTGGAATAATTTTACCATTTCGGTAAAATAGTATGATCAACAAATGAACCTCAAATAAATAGCTAACACAATAACTTCCAAAAGTACAGTGAAGGAGAATGTTTTAAATTGATAAGAGGCCAGAATAAAAATATGTTAACAAAAGGAATTTTTTTAGGAACCAATCTTCCCTATTTTGATTGGCTACATAGAGAGAAATAAGTAATAAAATATGATAATGCCCATATCTATGCATATAGTGTCCTTTTGGATCTATTATCCAATTATTGTTATAGAAGATTATCTTCCATATCAACACCAAAGACTTCTTCTAGATGTTTCCTCGTGCATTTTATTAAGTTTATAAAATAAAATAGCCTTTTCCAATAAAAAATTCATCTTTAGATATCTAAATATTTTGAAGAGGTCGAATGACATTTATTTCTAAACCAGGGGGGTACTTTATTCATCCCATCCCTCTAGTATGGGAAAAATCTTCTAAAAGGAAGTACATCTCCTACTTATAGCAAACGCAGGTATATTCCCATCAACCCACAAAGGCTCCACAGAGCAAAGAGATCAGAAAGCAAGCAAGTAGCCACGGAAGACCCCAGATCGCTCAACAGACATCAAAAAATAGAAAACCCATCACTCATCACTCCTCTAACAGCTCTTCTTTTTTATGATGACATACGGCGTCCTCCTTTTTTCTAGGATCGTCATCCCTCAAATACGAGGTGGTAGGACTATAGCATCCGAGCAGACGAACGTCTCACTCATGTCTTTTCCCCATCTTCCTACCGCATTAGGTATCGAGATCCCAACCTTGTGCACAACTGAGCCTGTAATGTCCTTACTCTTGAGCTCCTCCCTAAAGTCTCTGACGTACGTCGAGGCTCTCCATGGCTCCTCGGCCTCCCTCACAGCACGTTGTAGGTGTAATCATCATCTACCTCAATAATGGAAATGTTAAGCATCTGATCATATGCCATCATGAGCCCAACCATACAAGATTGCAAGTATGCCAAATCATACGCTGAGGTCGTGAGCCATGCCCGGAAAGCTAGGCATACCTCAGCGTTGTGGTTGTGGACGACCCTTGCCAACCATCTACTCATATTTCCATTAGGGTCCTTACTTCTGCCGATAGAAATATTCAGCTTGAGGTTGTGTAAGTCCGGAGGTACCCACCTGATCAAGCTAACTTCCCTCAATCTCGTCCTCGGCTAGGTTGAATGATATGTGATTCAAAAGTACAATTCGATTTCATTTTATATTTCTTGATGAAGTTACTTTTTTATTATATAATATGGTATGTCAGACAAAATAAAAAGAATAATAGCAACATTGAATTATTTTAAATTACTTAAAAATCACTAATGAGATAAAGAAAAAACCCAACCAGTCTTATCTTTTATAAAAATATCCATAATATTTTTTATAAAAACTATAAATTTATTTGAACTACTTATTTTAAAAATGTTAAGAAAAAATAGTTTATGTTCCCCACCATCACAAAGATACTACAAAGATGCCAACACAAATGTGTGGGAAACAAATTGGGTTGTCAGTCCTTTCAGAATGGTGAAGCCTACAGATCATAATAGGTCCATAATCTTTTTTTTGCATATCAAACATTTTACAATGTAGAATATTATTGTTGTTGCTCATTGGAAAGCATTTTTCATTTTATCTACATAAACATAAAGAATTGATACGGAACTTTTTTTTGTGCTTGAATTAGATAATTTTTTTAAGTCTATTAATTATATACAACCTAGAAGGATAATACTCTTAATTTTGTAGTTAAATGACGGACACTTGCAACATTAGTTGTTTTTCTTATATTCAAAAATTAAAAATTACGATTCTAATAAAGATTTAAAAGACATTCTTTGAAGTCATATGATTTTTTTATATTATATCATCGCATGAATGATAATGAAGGTCATAAAATCATTTTTACACCTATATCACAAACAATATTCTTAAATAAATTTATAATGGGTTTAACTATTTTGATGTAGATTCATAGGTTATTAAAAAATAGCTCTTTCTATTTCTATAAGTATGTTAACCATAACAATGATTAATTATTTATTCCTATCATAATGAGTGAATTTGAAGTACATTGGATCTCCATGTAGAATTAAATGTGCATATTCTCATTGAAATGATGGTCAAAGGTGTTTTATCTTAAATATTTTAAACTTTTCATATCAGTGGAAATCAAACAATATGGAGTTGTATTCCATAAATAAAACAAATAAAGACATTAATAAAATAAATAAAGACATAAATAAAATAAATATATCACCATTAATATTCCATAACTTACTTTTTTGGGGTTGAATTTAATAATGAAATTTGTTCATATAGGTCCGTTGTAAAACAATATGGAGTCAAAACTTTATATTAACCACAATAAAATGCTTGGATATTTTATTGAATGTAACATTTAAATCACTAAGACATCAATGAAAATATTGGTGTAGTCTTTTTTTATTCTTTGATTGTCATGTATAAGATCTACTAATCCACTCCAAAAGATGAAAAGTTAAAATTTATTAGCAAATTGGAGAATTCATGTGAACGTGCGGATAAACCCATATGACGATGTAGGAAATACATTTTATTTTTTATTAACTATTATTTCAAAATATTAACTTTGAGATGGTAATTGCAGCAAATCTGAAAATTATATATTTATATTTAATTAATGTAAGATGTTACCTTGTTGTGCCAAAATAGTCCTTATTTAAATGTGTACATTCTTAGAAGATATGGACTATGTGTTGTTATTTAACAAACACACTTATTATGGTAGTTCCTTTAGTATTGTTTTTAAAATATTTTTTTCATTTTACATAGATCAATACAAATAATGGACAATCAACTTTATTTTATACTCCACATGAAACTTTTCCTAACTTGATAAATTGATAATGGCATAGTTATATAACTCTATTATTTTACACTAGCACACTTTTGGGTTTTGACATCGGTCATTTTATTCCTTTAGTGTCAGTTAAATGCAACTTGTAGGTTGGGAACGTTGTTGATAAATGACTATGACATCAATTTATTGAGAAAAATAAAACTGACATCGTATAATAGGGAGGCAGTTTACGGAAGCGACGTCTAGGATAGTAAGAACCTATGTGAAAGACTTGCTAGTAAAAAAAATTATCTGATAAGGACATCAATTTATTCTTACTATTTCACACATGTCTAGAATGGTAGTTTTTACACGTGTGTTTCTTTTGAGTTTCTCAATCAAATCCAAAATAATTTTGCTTTAGAAGAGAAACTTCAAAATTAGGAGTTTTGACGCACACAATCTCCACACAAAATTGTGGGCTAATGTAGAAATATTTTCATAAGAAACCCTCTGATATTCATGTATTTTATGTATCTTGTGCCTAGATAGACAGAATTAGCTATTACGCATCCATTTTGTCTTATTCTAATGTATTTGGTTTGAAATTATGTATTTTATGATAGTCTAAAGCATTGTTTACTTTATTGTAGAGAAATATAATACACACTAGAGACAGTCAGTACCACAACTACAACCAGTACCCCTGATAAGATTAAAAGGAAGGACTTGTCATAGGGAAATCTCAGCATCACCAAGATGAGGCTCCATACCACGAATATGTCAAGTTCGTGCCCCTAACGGTCAGCTCAATTTTTCTAGTAAAAGAGATCACAAAGACTTAGTGGAATCTCAATACCATTGATAGTTTACTGGATGACACTAAGATAGTCTGCCCTATTCATGAAAAAAGATAGCTCGATGGCACTGACTTCCAATTAGGTGTCACGACGATTTTCCAGATGACCATGATAAACAAAGTCAACATCCAACAGTTCATTAGATAAGTTATCTTTTAGCCTCTTCCTTAAAAACCTAAATGGACAAATAGAGAGGGGACATCAACCATTTTACTAGGGATTAGAGACCTAATGAGAAGGAGACACTGATTCATGGGGAAAGGTTCATCCAAACACCTCCAATGAGAAGTTTGATGGTCAAATTGTTATCCAATTTGTGACGATCTTCAAAGGGATCAAACTTACACCTCATTACATGGGTTTTATTCATTCTCTATGTTGTTTATCTCCTACAAACCTTTTTTATATCATGTCAAACATGAGGGGATAAATCCCCTGCTCTTTGGGACCCTAGAGTAGCATGATGTTGAAACAATGCATGTTTATTTGTAGTATAATATATATTGTCTTTGCTTCATATTTTAACAGTGGAAGCTCATAATTTTGTTATTATGCTTGATCACCATGTATATGTGTTAGATCTATTAGAGTGGTATTAATAATCAATAAAATATATTATCAACATGGTGAATAATGTGCTATGAGAGTGGGATAACCACTATGAGGTAGATTGTCCAGAGAGTTTGTATTGTTTAGCTTTCCATATTGACACTATTAGACATAGTTAGTAATTTGGTTATATAGTATACTACTCTACTATAGTGGATAGTACAAGATATAGACGTTGAAACCTAAGAAGCAAGATAATTTATCATATTTGGACAAAATGCATGCATAGCTCACACTTTGGTGAAACATGTATCCTAAATATCTGATTAATGTGATCCGTAAACCATTTTAATTCTTTCATATTTAATTTCAATTCTTCATTTAATCACTCAATCAATTCATTCTTTTTCTAGATGATCTGTTTTAGTTGGTAGTAGTCTCTTTCCCAGGACAAGCTAAATAGAGGTATCAGAGTATTATTCATGACTAATAGTTGAAATACCTAGGCAATCATAGATCTGGGGAGCTCTAGGATTTGTCCATATTTTCTCCTCTCTTGTATGCAATTTCACCTATAACATAATCATAGAATCCATATTCATCAAGGCTATCATCCATTCTACCATCATCCATCAAATTAGGAATCATTCTTTAATATACGTTCAAGATGCTAGTATAAAGACCATGTCATTTTAGTTGGAGATAGCCACACCCTCAAGTCATTCCTTAGTATTATTTTTTCAAAAGACACTAAATTTTCCCATATTGTTAATAAGAAAAAAAATTGATTTATTTGGAATACATCACAACACTCTATATCAAACTTATTATTCCACCTTCTTCTATGTTATCACTCTTTTAATCATTAGTTGAACCATATACTTGGGAATTGATCTCATATTCAACACTGTTGAAGTAGACATATCCTATCTTCAAAAGTGTTCTTTTGTATTTTAATGTGTACGTAAGAACACCCTTTATCTTTCTAAAATCATTCATAACCATAAGGATTACTTTGTGTCATTCATCTCCTCTTCTTTCCCCACTTGCTTATTCATTTTGATCTAGTCTCAATTCCAAGGATAGGTATCTACAACGGGAACACCTATAAAATCTTGAATATTTAAATAAACATAGGTCGTGTTGTTCAATGATAGGAAAATATATGGTGATCCTTACATACCGTGATCAAAGTTTAAAACTTCTTCTCTTTTGTTTTTCTTAATTTGAACTAGAATAAGCTTGTAATTCTAGTTTTTTATTGGGTGGGACCACGGGGCCAACTTTTCCTTTGGTAACATGATCCTAAGTGTTAGAAATTATATTTTCTAAATTTCTTTTTTAATTGTCTGATTTTTATTTTTATATTTTATTTAGTTTTCATAAAAATATAAAGGAGAATATTAATTACTTTTGAAGTACAATTCCCTCTTCAATTTTCATTCTCCATCGACTTGCTTCTTGGCCTTGTGTTAGGAAGAAAATCAAAAGGATAGATTTATGCATTAAACTAATTCTTCTAAGTTATAATTAATGAAGACAATATATTTTTATTAGGGTACTAATTATTTTTTGCATTAGTTATTTTATATACAACATTGAGTAAATCCATATTGGATGAATACAGTTTTATTAAAATGATTGATGAAAATAGAGGAAATACTCTCCTACATGAAACATATTATCCAAGTAATAATATACATGAACAGTCCTTGTGTAGTAACCTATGCATACATGTTTCCACTTACTTTTAAATTAACATACTTTCATATAGTTACTTATAGGAGATACCTTTCCATTGTAGGATTTCCAACCTTGGTAAACTCGATTACATCATCGATTTCTATGTTTGAGAATATATCATCCATCTGTTTATGAGTAATTCATTATATATTGTTAGTTTTTCCTCTAGAAAGATGTTATGTAACTTATTTACTAGTCTCTATTCTCTTTTAGTATTTGCATAATCATTTCTAGATATTGAGTGGTGAAGGTTACTATAACTATTTTACTACGTGTGCCTAACTTTTTAGCACTAGAATATCATTTACCTAGTTGGATATAAAATTTCTGCTAACCAATGGATGATGTAAAACGAATTATTTCCACAAAAGAAACCCCTTGTATTTTAGTATATAATCAATTAATTTCAATCTAAATGACTAGGAACATATTATTATTTCTCTCTCGTACTAAATAGATCATATTTTTGAAAGGTTCTTAAGTCCTATGATTTTAGTGTTCATGTGGTGACCTATATTTTCATAGATCTAATATATTCTTTGAAAATATTTCAAACACAAAAAATCGTTAACATTATTTATTTCTATTACTTCAAGATGTAATAAAAAGATTTGTCGAGTGTATAATTTGATGCTAGAAAAGAGATTTTGAGATAAAATAGTAAAATGTATCTTCCTATGAGACACTTTTTTCACTCTAAGAGTCACGTGGAGTAGTTAATTCACATACAAGGTCAAAGAGTGATATAGGGTACTGAATTCATATACACACAACATGCTCATTGCAGATTATTATCAAATTAGACACATTCAAGTCCACCGTTGGCATTCATTGTTTTTGTGAACTTCTACATTTACTTTACCATAAATTTATTTTGTAATTTATTTTCATTGTTTTTGTGAACTTCTACGTTTACTTTTCCATAAATTTATTTTGTAATTTATTTTTATTGATTCATCATTAGAATTAGTAAAAAGCTATCAGAATCAAAGAAACCCATTGTAACAATCAATCAACAAAGCAATGGGACATTAGGGTTTTTGGTAGGGGACATGGAATGGGAAGGAGATGTTGTTGTCAAGAGAAAATTATTAAAATGTGTTGTTTTGTAATATGTGCATGGGTAAAAGGAGAGGGATGGGGAAACTTAAAAAAAAATATAATTTCTTACAAGGGTATGGGGATGGCGAGAAGGGATCTGTTTATAGAAAACATGTTGTACAAGTATGTATCATATTTATTTGAATTATTTCCATGTGTCTAAATGAGTAGTGGACACTTGAGAAGAACTCTTTATGATTCACCAAGATTTTCCATGGTGACAAAAATGTATAAAATTTCTCCATAGAGTCCCTATGAAATATTTCCCCTTCCCAATAACCATGGCATACAAACAACATATTTTATTTCTCTACCATTAACCTCTCCATGATCCACCATGTTACAAACACAACCTAGGAGTAAATGGAAAACTCTTTCATTACAATATACCTTTTTACCATTTATATTGTACAAGATATCTTGTACATACATCTATAGGAGCTTGCCCAAATCTGGAGATGATGCAATGTTCCAAAGATACAAGCAAGGAAAGAAAGAAGCTAAAAAGGTGGTTCGGGAGGCAAGGTCTAGATACTTTGATGATATATATAAGAAGCTGGACACTAGAGAAGGGGAAAAAGATATATATAAAATGGCTCGTATAAGAGAAAGGAAAGGAAGAGACTTGAGTCAAGTAAAATGCATAAAGAATGAAGATGGTAGAGTATTGGTGAAGGACGATGATATCAAAAAGCAGTGGAGAAATTACTTCCATAAGCTTTTAAATGGAGATATTGCATATAATGTCAGCGACTCGTGTGACATGAATACAAGAGATATCATTTACACACGACGAGTTTCACCATTTGAGGTCAAGAATGCTTTGAAAAAGATGAAAATGAGAAAGGCATGCGGACCAGACAATATTCCCATTGATGTATGGAAGAGTATGGGAGATGAGGGAGTTACATGGTTAACAAATTTCTTTAACAAGATTATGAAGACCAAGAAGATGTTGGATGAGTGGAGACATAGTATTATAGTCCCAATCTACAAGAACAAAGGTGACGTTCAAAGCTATACAAACTATAGAGGTATCAATTTGATGAGTTACACGATGAAGCTTTGGGAGAGGATTATTGAGCAGAGGTTAAGATCTATAACGCAGGTATCAAACAACCAATTTGGTTTCATGCATGGAAGATCAACAACAAAGGCTATTTTTCTGATAAGGAGGCTTATGGAGAAGTGTAGACAAAGCAAAAGAGATCTTCATATGGTGTTTATCAATCTAGAGAAGGCTTATGATCGAGTACCCAGAGAAGTGTTATGGATGGTTTTGAAGAAAAAGGGTGTGTTTATCCAATACATTGACTTGATCAAAGTCATGTATGATAGCTCTACTGCAAGTGTCAAGACTCCTGGAGGAGAGACACTAACTTTTCCTATTACAGTTGGGGTACACCAAGGATCCACACTCAGCCCATATCTATTCGTTCTGGTTATGGATGAGTTAACAAAGAATGTTCAGGATGATATTCCTTGGTGTATGTTATTTGCTGATGATATTGTTTTGATTGACGAAACAAAAGATGGATTGAATGATAAAGTTGAATGTTGGAGAAAGGCATTGGAATCAAATGGATTGATGATTAGCAGGAGCAAAACTGAGTATATGCATTGCAATTTTAGCCAATCTCGCAGTGTGAATGATGGAGCCAAGTTGGACAGAGTAGATATACCAAAATGTGACAAATTTTGTTACTTAGGTTCTATTATTCAAATAGACGGGGATGTCCAAAATGATGTTTGTCACCGGATCACTGTAGGATGGTTGAAATGGAGGAGTGCAACTAGAGTTTTATGCGATCATAAGATCCCTCTCAGGTTAAAAAGTAAGTTTTATAGAACAACTATACGACCAACCATGCTCTATGGGAGTGAATGTTGGGCGGTGAAGAAACAAGGTCTCAACAAGATGAACGTGGTTGAAATGCGTATGCTGGGATGGATGTGTGGGAAGACAAGAAAAGATCATTTGAGAAATGACTATATCAGGAATAAAGTGGGGGTGGCGAGCATTGAGGACAAGTTGTGTGAGGTCCGACTCAGATGGTACGGACATGTGCAACGCAGACCTACTAGTACGCCTATACGAAGCAATGCTATTGAGCCAAACACTATAAATAGAATAAGAGGAAGGCCTAAATTAACATGGGATGAGCTTATAAAGAGAGATTTTGAATCTCTACATCTCAATCAGAATATGACCCATGATAGAGCTGAATGGAAACGAAGGATCCATGTAGCCGACCCCAACTTAGTTGGGATTGAGACTTAGATGATGATGATGATGATGATGATGATGATGATGATGATGATGATGATGATGATGATGATGATGATGATGATGATGATGATGATGATGATGATGATGATGATGATGATGATGATGATGATGATGATGATGATGATGATGATGATGATGATGATGATGATGATGATGATGATGATGATGATGATGATGATGATGATGATGATGATGATGATGATGATGATGATGATGATGATGATGATGATGATGATGATGATGATGATGATGATGATGATGATGATGATGATGATGATGATGATGATGATGATGATGATGATGATGATGATGATGATGATGATGATGATGATGATGATGATGATGATGATGATGATGATGATGATGATGATGATGATGATGATGATGATGATGATGATGATGATGATGATGATGATGATGATGATGATGATGATGATGATGATGATGATGATGATGATGATGATGATGATGATGATGATGATGATGATGATGATGATGATGATGATGATGATGATGATGATGATGATGATGATGATGATGATGATGATGATGATGATGATATATTTGACTGGATAAGTCCTCAATATGAGGAAATCCAAACAAAGCATGTTTGTCTTTTATCAAAATGAAACAAAGATATTTCACAAGTACAATATAAAGTAGAACAAACAGGCATATTGAACTTCATTAAGGACGATAACATAAGAAATAACATAGACATGATCCCAAAATGTTTCTCCTTGACTCAAACTAATAAATAGAGACTTGTAACAATGACTGCATATATGTCATATTGCCAACAAGTAGACAAGATTGCTAATTAAGGACACAATATAAACCTCCTAAACACATGATTCTTCCTTTTTCCTTGACAATCCTTCACATAAAATCACCCATCAAAAAGTTTCACACACATAATACATGCACCTCAACTATTCGCATCATCCTCCTTCTTATTGGCGTGACAATGTAGACAGAAACCTACATTGTGTCTCCTTGATTTAACTTGATAACCATACATATAGGTCAATCATACAATGAATGTCATATTGTTAGTGTTTATTCGACAACAAGTGGGTAGAATTCTAACTAGATAAAGGACTCAAACCTATTAGATGCAGTGGAAAAAACATCAAAGCATTGACAATTCTCTTGAAGATACCCACACCTAGGTGACTAGGAACATATTGTTATTTCTCTTTCGTACTAAATAGATCATATTTTTGAAAGGTTCTTAAGTCTTATGATTTTAGTGTTCTTGTGGTGACCTATATTTTCATAGATCTAATATATTCTTTGAAAATATTTCAAACACAAAAAATCATTAACATTGTTTATTTCTATTACTTCAAGATGTAATAAAAAGATTTTTCGAGTGTATAATTTGATGCTAGAAAACATATTTTGAGATAAAATAGTCAAATGTATCTTCCTATGAGACACTTTTATCACTCTAAGAGTCACGTGGAGTAGTGAATTCATATACAAGGTAAAAGAGTGATATAGAGCACTGAATTCATATACACACAACATGGTCATTGTAGATTATTATCACATTAAACACATTCAAGTCCACTATTGGCATTCTTTGTTTTTATGAATTTCTACATTTACTTTTCCATAAATTTATTTGTAATTTTTTTTTATTGATTCGTCGTTAGAATTATTAAAAAGCTATCAGAATCAAAGAAACCCATTGTAAAAATCAATCAACAATGCAAAGGGACATTAGGGTTTGTGGTAGGGGATATGGAATGAGAAGGAGATGGTGTTGTCAAGTGAAAATTATTAAAATGTGTTGTTTTGTAATATGTGCATGGGTAAAGGGAGAGGGATGGGAAAAACTTAAAAAAATATAATTTGTCACAAGCGTATGGGGACGGCGAGGAGGGATCTGTTTATAGAAAACATGTTGTACAAGTATGTATCTTATTTATATGAATTCTTTTTCCATGTGTCTAAATTAGTAGTGGACACTTGAGAAGAACTCTTTATGATTCACCAAGATTTTTCATGGTGACAAAAATGTATAAAATTTCTCTATAGATTCCCTATGAAATATTTCCCCTTCCCAATAACCATGGCATACAAACAACATATTTTATTTCTCTACCATTCACCTCTCCATGATCCACCATGTTACAAATACAACCTAGGAGTAAATTGAAAATTCTATCATTACAATATACCTTTTTACAATTTATCTTGTTCACATATTTGACTAGAAAAGTCATCAATATGAGGAAATCCAAAATGAAACAAAGATATTTCACAAGTACGATATAAATAAGAACAAACAGACATATTAAACTTCATTAAGGGAGATAACATAAGAAATAACATAGACATGGTCCCAAAATATTTCTCCTTGACTCAAACTAATAAATAGAGACTTGTAACAATGGCTGCATATATGTCATATTGCCAACAAGTAGACAAGAATGCTAATTAAGGACGCAATATAAACCTCCTAGATGCATGATTCTTCCTTGTTCCTTGATATTACTCCACATAAAATCACCGATCAAAAAGCTTCACACACATAACACATGCACCTCAACTATTCACCTCATCCTCCTTCTTTTTGGTGTGATAATGTAGACATGAACCTACATTGTGTCTCCTTGATTTAACCTGATAACCATACATATCGGTCAGTCATACAATGAATGTCATATTGTTAGTGTTTATTCGACAACAAGTGGGTAGAATTCCAACTAGATAAAGGACTCAAGCATGTTAAATGCAGTGGAGAAAACATCAAAGCATTGGTAATTCTCTGGAAGATACCCACACCTAGGACATACTTGTTGGCTGTCAGGACCATCATCCTTATTCCTATTAGAAGTCTTATAGTTTGTAAAGGTGGGAATGCATTCTTTGTTGAACATGACTTGCTCTTTGTGGATCTTTCTTTCTACCTTTACCAAAGAAATGTTGTGACTCATTTGACATCTTGAAGTTTTGATTTACCTTCCTGATGTAGTGGTATACCAACGACGAATGCAATAGCTAACAATGAACAAAGTTATTTTTATTTTGTTGATCAATTGTGTTTTTGTGGGCCTCACGAGCAACCATTTTATAGTTGTTTATGTCGTACTAGGATTTTTTTGTTGTCTCCTATTGATAGGATATGTTTCCAAACATGTCATATGTTAGGAAAAAATGAGAGATAATGAAAACCAGTTATATAATTTGGAATAATATATACATATAGGCATGATATAAGAAGGTTTTTTTATCTTTTTTTGTTTCTGAATGTTTTTATTTACATATTTCGTAATTTTTATTTAATTAAACATTTAAAAATGGGAGTGGAACACAAAATAACTCAAAATTGAATTGATATGAGACACATGGAGTATAATAAAACAAATTTAAGATTTTGTAGGCTACATTTTACACGACAAATGTTGTTTCTATACATGGTCCTTAGAGAACTAATAAAGTGTGGAGATACAAGTAATTTATATTAATATAGTGCCACTTATAATAGAATAAATATTTGTATAGAGTAAGGTTTTTAGTTATGCTATTTTCTATTTAAATTTTGTTAGTTTTCACAAGGTACAACATGTAACAAGGGATACACAAAAACATTTACACTTTTTATTCTTTTTTACTTTAAATAAATGGTAGTGTGAAAATGTATCCAACCTCAATATCATATATACACCATAGTAAATGTCCTATATTAATAATACATTTTGGTAATAAATATTTTCTTTGATTCATTTCTGTTGTAAGTCGTAGATCAACATTTATGGTGATAACATTTTAATGAATGACTTGTACATACCCTGAATTCTTGTTGTCATTTCTTTTGGTGGAATAATTTCAACCATTCACTAAATAGTATGATGAACAAATGGATCTCAAATAAGTAGCTAAACACAATAACTTCCAAAAGTACAGTGAAGAGAATGTTTTAAATTGATAAGATACCAGAATAAAAATCCGTTAACAAAACAAATTTTTTTAGGAACCAATCTTCCCTATTTTGATTGGCTACGTAGAGAGATATAATTAATTAAATATTATAATTCCCAAATCTATGCATATAGTGTCCTTTTGGATTTGTTATCCAATTATTGTTATAGAAGATTATCTTCCATATCAACACCAAAGGCTTTTTCTAGATGTTTCCCCATGCCACTCTATATTTTTTATAAAAATGATATGGATATTTTTATTAGAAAAATAAGACTGGTTGATTTTTTTCTTTGTCCCGTTAGTGATTTTTAAGTAATTTGAAATAATTCAATGTTGTTATTTTTCCTTTTATTTTGTGTGATATATCATATTCTATAACAAAAAATTAACTTCATCAAGAAATATATAATGGAATCGAATTGTACTTTTGAATCATGCGTCGGTCAACCTCTTCATAATATTTATATATCCAAAGATGAATTTGTTATTGGAAATGGCTATTTTATTTTATAAACTTATTATCTATTGTTGCCATCTTATCTACAATGAAAAATGTCTACATCAATCACAATTTTGATTTGATTAGTTTGAGAAAAGTAATTAAGAATTCAACTAAAATTCTTCCCACAATTTTGATTGAAGTTAATAGCCCTCACTATTAATTCAAAAGATTATAGAGAACAATTATCTTTGTGGACCAAGATCTATAATTTATTATCATGATTCAACTTTGGCTAATTATCCACAATGTAACTATCATATACTATTAATAGTTGGTTGAAAAGTCAGTCAATAAATTGGATTACATATTTAAGGAATTATTAAGTTGATGATGACGTCATTACTTCGATCTTCATCACAATCATTCCAAGTACCCTCCCTAAAAATATGTGCTTCTAGTCAAGTCCTTATCTCCTTCTTTGTTCACAGATGATATCATTACATCATTCGAATATACTAAATATTAATTTACATAATAGTAGGTATAGATATGGCACACAATCCTACACATAATACATGTTTAAAATCAAGAATAAAAAATGTGATTACATGTTTTGTACTAGTCAAGAATACATCAAATGACCTAAAGGCCATAACCATTTCCATAAAACAAAATAATTTTAAAGGTGTCACACTAGATTTATATAATATACATATATCATATCATATCATACATGATAGTTTATCATTGTTCTTGGATACAATTATGCATGTGTCATCCAATTATAATGTGATAGTTGTCCAAAACCTAAGAAAAACACATGACATGGATCTAATACTAGTGTAGGATTGTAGGATTGTTTGGAGGGGATGAAAAACAAAATTATAAATATATTCCCATATAAAACCCAAGCCTAGCCATAAAAAGATATAATAAAGACAAAGTAGGGATACTGAATATACCTTGTACTATTGTTGTCTAATAATAAGAAACAATGATGTTGTCATCATACTTTCATATCCAACTCTGAAGGCGATGTCGTAGCAGCTTGGTTGTCCTCTCAAAAATAACAATATAAAACACATCTTCTTTCTTTGTCAAATAAGATCATCCTACCTTTGTGCACGTGTCAATGCCTCTACGTAGTTCACACAAACAGAAGGGAACACCTCAAAACACCACTATGGTCTCTAAAGAGGAGTAGATCTACACTGTTGATGTGATAGCATCTTCGTATTCTCTTCTCTTGTAAAGTGTATATGTCAGGTATTTCTCTCTCTATCTCCGTCATAGGGATATATTCAAACTCAAAATTTTCAAGATTTTATGGATAAAAGAAAGAGATACTCAAATTTGAGTCCTCATCCCCTAGATGTCACCCCTTATATATAAAGATTCATGTTTAAGGGTTTCCTAGAACTGACATCCTTTTCCTAATTAAAATTTCCATTTAATCACAAAATAGGCAAGACTTGGACATGCTTTTAGTTGATCAACTGGTTTCCAAGTCAATAACTTGAACATATTTGTCTTGCACACATTTCATGTCACTGTAGTGATTAAAATCTCAACATATTGTATGGAAAAGTCAATCCATCATTTACATTTTAAATTATCAGTTGATACTTCTACAAATTTCCTAATACATGCACCAACCAATCCATTCAAATTCAGTCGATCATTTGGTACCTCTATATATTGATAATCATGCGATCAATTAGCATTCAATCGACCTAATAGTTCACCTAATTAACAGATGATCAACTAATATATCATTTGATTGGTTGGATTAATATTCAGTCTATACATAATCCAAAACCACTATAATAATGATTGTGTTTGCAAACTTCTTTTTCTTTGAGCATCCTATTTTTGTGATTTTGTAGGTTTCATGCTAGGTGGATAGTAATCTGAATGACCTCACAAATAATGAGTGATATCTAACAACACATCATTCCTACCCACGTAATTGGAATAAGTTGGATAGAAACTTCAACCTAAGTGTAACCATCACTTACATGACTATATAATTCCATTATAATAGATATTCAAATTAAACATGAGGTATGGAGTCTGAAGTTAAAATATTTTTATCTAGAATAGACCATTGAGATATAGTTAGGTCCATATTAACCATTGACTTACACAAACATGACTATGCCTAAAGTCTCAGTTATCAAGGGGCTAAGATATCACTCTAATAGAAGGGACAAATTCCATCTACACCACTCACAACAACTGTATGTGTCAAAGCACATTCTATCACTACTTGTATGATAACTCATATTTAATGCTATGTTCAGTAGTGTTAAAGTACATTGAACAATAGATGATGATTTTAGTAACTTGGTGTATAAGATTAGAATCACCACTATCACCTTAAGATATGATTTTGAATGTCATTTC
Source organism: Alisma plantago-aquatica (assembly GCA_963693085.1). Classification (NCBI taxonomy): domain Eukaryota; kingdom Viridiplantae; phylum Streptophyta; class Magnoliopsida; order Alismatales; family Alismataceae; genus Alisma; species Alisma plantago-aquatica. Next base: position 249,593,545 of record OY856409.1, read on the forward strand.
ATGTTTTCCATTATCATTCTCAAAGAGGGTATGTGCAGTACATATCTTTTCCAATAAGTACCCATGTGTCTGACTTGATATCTAATATTATGACTAACAATATCTACTCTTCATTCAACACGTGCACACACACTAGTCTTATGTATTATTGTTGTCCATATCTCTTCCACAGTAATATCTAACGAGGGACGTAACAATAATGAATACTCTAAGTACACATATGATCTCATGTTTAGGTCCTTAACCAAAACAACATGTGATGTAGTCAAAAATTCTTAGTACATTCTTACAGTCATTCATTATCTCATACCACAATAACCATAATAAGTGGAATTTACATTAATTATTATCAAATCAAGTACAAGAAAACCTATTACAATCATCATATGAGTGCCTTCAGGGAATACAACCAACAAATATTTATAGTCTTGGTGTAATCAACTCATGAAGTCAGTGCGAGAAGGCATACTAGCACATATTTTTCAATTAATGTTATAGCAACACCAAATTTATTGTCTCGGTGCTAACACATTTTGTAGATTTGAAAACTAATTTTATAGATTTTCTAATAGTTTTGAAACCAAAACCATGTATAACCCTTCACTATGAGTGAAGATATAAAACAAACACTACATATTTATTTTTACCCATGGGTGATGAAGTATAGTCAAGAAGAAGAATGCAACAAAAAACCCTATAACTAGAGTGAACCATAATTAATTACAAATTTTGTTTTCAAAAACTATTGAATCTAACATTTATTTTCTTTACTATCCTCCTTTTTCCCCATAATATGGAAAAACTAAATCCAAAAATTCTCTTATATTTTCCTGATGATTTGTTTTTCATGTGTTCCAACTATTTCAAAAAGAACATTATTGTAATTTTATCTATAGGGAATAAATTAAAGGGAATAAATGTCAACTTTTAATTTTAAGTACACTTAAATCAAATATAAGTTGGTCCTGGGTTTATACAAATGAACGAAACATTTCCTATTCTATAAAAAATTTAACTATATTAAATTTTTACAAGGTGGTGCATGACCATGTGATCTTTAGACTTCTATTTATTGTAAATCATCAATTTGTTTATATATAAATTTAAGTAAATTTCAAAGGATTAAATATTTATTTTAGTGATACTTTTTTATGTGTATCCTTTTGGATTTTTTTGATGATTTTGAAAATACAATTAGTATATTATTTATATTTCAATTTCATGATTTGTTTTGCATTATGAAACTAGAAGTGTTGGTTCCAAATTCAATGTGGTGGTACTCCAAGCTACAATGATTTTTAGCATTGAAATCAAAGTGGTTCATATTATTGTGAGTTATGTATCACAATAAATGCATAAGTTGTTAAATTATAATTCATTATTGTTTATTACAAATGAAGTATATATATATTATGTTTTTCTTAATTCTTGTAGCATGACGAATTTCACTTACTAAAAAAGTTCTTGTACTCTACTGATTTGCATTTTTAGGTTATGACCAGAGCTGATGAGAACTAGAAGAAAGCCATTATTGAATATCTATTTGTTCAGATGGTGACAAGATTGATGAGTACATAGAGTGGTTAGTGGTTTGGTCTCTTGGCCACTTGAGTTTAAAAGTGATATATAGAATGTTGTCTTTCCTTGATTGTTTTCTCCCCTGTTTTGCAAGTGTATAAGTGTTTAGTTTGACTTTTAACTTTTATTCCACATTATATATGCCAAGTTTTCCTATAAGTTGACTTCTTTGATGACTTATTTCATCTTACTCTAAATATGTAGTCATTATGTTAAATAGGGAATATATAAATCTTCATTATTGTTTTCATATTTTGATATGGGTTTGATTAGTTAGTAGGACCTCTATTATACAAAGTGGGAATGTCGTTAGGGTGTCATATTTGTGGTATGTGAGCTTTATAATTAATGAGTGACTAAATAATCATTTGGGATTAACTTAGTCATGTAATGTATCTCTACATACTATGAATACTTTATTTGTTCTAAAGTTTGTAACCTACAAATATTGTCAGTTCATATGGTAGGATGAGCTGGGTAGGTAGACAAAAAGACATTTTGTTCCATATAGTGTTTCTTTTGCCTAAAATGATGCAAACAAGCATCGTGCTATGATAGATATGTTGATGGTGAACCATTTTACAAAGAGGAATCACTTGAGTGAAACATTTAGTCCATCTTCAACTTGCCAAAGAGACAATCAAACCAAATATTTTTTCTAGAAGAGGGGAGCTGTTGAATTATGTAAAAAATAAACTATTCAATTTAAATGAATGAATGAACCAATTGAATAAATATTTCCACTTAATGAAGTAATATGATTGTAAATAGGAATATTATGATGCATATCTTTTGAAGGGTTATGCATAACTATTTTGGCCAACCATGGATTCTAAATAGAAAGCTTCAATATTGAGTCTGAAGGATTTATGGAGGAACTACAAACTAATTTTTTCCTTGTCATCTTCCTAAGTAACTAGATTAGACGAGGAAATTTATCTACAAGGGAATATGTATATTGCTAAACGTGATGCTTTATTAGTCATCCTAGTATATTTCTATTTATAACAAGAAAAATATACATTGTCAAATGTCAAAGGTTTTATGCATGATTAATTCCTCATATTTGGTGTCATGTAGTTGTGATTGGAAAGAAAAATAGGGAGAATTTTGATGGGAACCCCTTAAAATAAAACAAATAATGATACCAAGCTAAAAAAAGTCTTATAAAATGAGTAAGAGAATTTGGTAGAATTGGTGGTAGTGATAATGATGGCTTCTTTGGTAAGAGTGGCTAAGATTTAGTTTCTTTAGGGAAGCAGCATCCCTAGATACAATGCTTCTTCAATTTCTCATAGAAAAGTCAAGGGGGTTTCCATGGTCTTCTTCCATCCATATGGACATGTAGAGTCTTCTTTAAGGTTAGTATCTATTCTACTGATAACAAGTTTAGTATTTATACGTGTGACTCAAGATCATTTGCCCCATAAGTATATGGACTCAAAATAGATAAGGTGGTATCCATAGGGAACTCTTGTTGTTAGACTCAAGCACTTAGATTTTCAACAATCCATGTTGGTTTTAAGAGATTTGGTTCACATGAAATTAACTAACTACCTAGTGAAATAATTAACAATTACATTATAAATTTTCACTTTTAGTTGACTATCAAATTTCAACCATGAATGTTGGACCTTGTACTATCATGTTGGACAAGCACAAACAAATTGAACGCACATGTTTCATATGAATATGCTAGCATATTATATTATCCATTTTAGCAACACCAAAATTAACACGATACCCCATTTATCACATTTGTCACTAAGCAAAGAATAATATTTCATATCATATCTTCCTACTTAATTCAATCACTTCCATAAATTATAATAAGCAGACACAATGGATTCTCCACACTCCTAGTACACCAAATTGACATGCATAAAAGATAATAAAACATGCATTAAGGTTGATCATGCAATACACACACAATATAACACATCCACCATGTAGTATGAATAAAACATGCATCAATCTAAAAATAGTACATCTTCAACATGAGACAATGTAGACGCTAATCCCCCCATGTACAAGTTACAAGAATACTCACTCATGTATATATCACAAACCACACACATTCCAATAATATATTAATGTATTACTACATTGAATATTTATTATATGTTATACTTCGAAGAAGGTTAAATAGTCAGAGGTCTTATATATATATATATATATATATATATATATATATATATATATATATATATATATATATATATATATGATTATAAATAATAGGTAAATGACATAAATCTAAACTTAAATCTAGTGGTTTCTATTAATATATCTAATTCCATGGTATGGTATGACCTTCACGGATTGATTAGGTAATGACTAAAAATTATGAAATTATTTTGAAAGTATAATTAGTAAATATAAAATTTGAAATTTAAAAATTAAGTAGTTATTTTTCTTATATGTAACCCTAATATACTACTAGGTTAGAGCTTCAATATTAGTTCTTATATATTATAAATATTATCCATGGAAACATGAACTATGTGTGAAAAAGTGAATAAAATAGGATATCAAGGAAAACATAAGGAAACTCTCATAATATGTGAAAATCTTATGAAGTATTATCTAGACCTAATATTTATGAACATAACTCATACTGGGTCATCCTCATCCTAAGTGGGTAGTAGTCGGTAGACTTCCATTATTATAAATAATGTGTGGATTATTACTCTTTAATAGGGAAATTTACTAATTAGATATTTGCAATATTATAAATGTAGGGGAAATCTAGGATTTACTAATAAGCCAATGAATATTGAAGAAATTTGTAGTTAGGGTTTTGTATGGATCTAACTAAGCAAAGTTAGGAAGAGGCATACCATTTGGAATTAGGGTTTATGAAGAGTTTCATGAGAAAGAGTATTCAAAAGGGATACGAGATATGGAAAATATGTAATAATATTATTAATATAAACACCAAATATTTATGTAATCTCATTCCAAAAATTCTCCTCAAATAATCATAGACACACACTATGATTAAATAAAGACAAGAGAGGAGAAAGTTGATGCTTTTGACACACACATGATGTGTAGGTTGTTCGTCATGCTTCAAATAACTTTAATCAGATGTTTGGTTAGGCTGATAGAATATAAAATATCATATGATTTTGTTAATGACATGATTTAGAAGTTATCATTTTTAATGAATCATTATGCATTAAGGTGTCATTCTAGGTTATATGAGTTGATATTTTGTTGTGAGTAATATGTTGATAATATTGAAACGAATGTTATTGAAATATTATGCTAATATTGTGATGTTAATGTTACTAATATGATACAATATTTTAATGTTTATAAAATTATTACCATGAATGAATATGATTATGCATGCTATGATTTTTTTCATTATTTTAACATTGAAATTAGATTGGAAACCACTACGACACATATGTTAGACTTATATAATATGTTTTGGTATACATGATATTGATGTTTAGGAATGAAATACATGTCATATTGTTATCCTACGTATATGTGCATGCTTAATGTGATTGGGGTAAGATAAATATTACACAGTGATTTCGTTCCTGGGGAGGAAGAATCTTAGGCGAAGTGTGTTTGTTGCAACTTGACTTGTTGTGATGAAGAATATAAAACTAATGTAGATTCAACATTAGTAGACATTATATATATACATAAGGGTGTTTGTTGCAACTTGACTTGTTGTGATGAAGATATTTAAAAGGGATATAGATTCAACATTAACAGACATTTATATATATATATATATATATATATATATTAGAACTTTTATCACTTTCAATCATGCAATGTAATGATCAAGTAACAAATTTGAGACATGCACTTTTATATCTTTATTTGGTGTGCTCTCTACATGCTATGGTTCTGTTGCATGATTGACCTCCAAATATAAGTATGTAGCACATAATTGTGAGATATATCTCAATGTAAACCGAATTGCAAAAAAACACAATAATTGTATATCCACTTTTGATGTCATAGATGAAATATTTGATGACAATGGTCACAGATTTAGACCTAAATTCTAGTATGATGAAAGATTCAACATTAAATCCAACAATAGAGTTTCCATCCAAGCACCAAAACCAACTAATATTCAAATTTTCTATATAATGTGTTACTCCATGGTGCATTAATCCATGTTTATAGACTCATATTGATATTTAATCATAGAGTGAAATTTAGATTGAAAATCCAAAGTCATAGTCAATAATTTGATTTATGTGTAGATTGAGTATAAAATAATGTTTCCATGGAGATAGTCATGATTCCCAAATAGAAGCTTCACAATTTCAACATAAAAATGAACTATTCAAATTACAAATATTTCCACATTGAGAATCCATTTAACTAAAATCTCAATAATTTTGATACATTTCACACTATTTTTAGAAATACATTAAAATTGTTGAGTTTCTTATTGCTAACTATATATGAGTTATAGGGTAGCTTTTAGGCTTGTATCCAAATCATGTACCCATAACATTACATATTTATAGAACCATCTTCCATTTTTTCTCCTTTGTATCGATTACAACTATAAACTTTAAAGGCTTGTAGGTCTACCCAGATTTGGAGGCATACAACTTAAATGTTTGGATTCTCAATCCATACTGCAATAAATTTCCTAGATACACATATATTTCACTAATTTCTAGTAAATCTACAACTAGATATCACATGTTTTTCTTCAATTTAATGTATTGTACATACTTCTGGTTGCATATTGTAACAATCAGAAGTACCTAAATATTTTAGAGGCCTATAATGTTGACTATAGACCCAAATATCATAATATCTTCGTAAACTCACTCATTTATTACTCACATGTTCATATCCCATTGTTGGTATATTTGATATAGTTGTATCCGCTCTTTTATTTGTCTTGTAGTCACACTTAGGTGGGTTCCTATAAACAACTTAAGTGACCTCACTCCTATATATATAGGAGGCCATGTACTCTCTTTTTACTTATTGTATAGACACTCTTTTCCACATGGTACCAGGGCTAGGGTCAAGACATTTGTATCCTTTTGGAAAAAGAATAATCGAGAAACATGTTTCATATAGTCCAGGGGAAAAGCTTATCGGTCTTGAGATAAAAATTATGAACAAAGGTGACACAACTGAAAACTCAAGCCGGTAGCAGAAAAAGGTGTACAATGTGGGTAAACAACTGAAAAAGGAGTGTGCTTCTTGAGAAAAGAGAAAGGTTGGTGATTGATAAGAAAGCAAGCGGTGAGGACCACGTCAGATCAAAAATAATTAGGTGGGTTGGCATGAGTGAGAATAGAGCATGTAATGTCAAGTAGATGATGATTTTTATGCTCATGATGTCGTTTGGTTGTGGAGAATATGCACACAAGCATTGATGATCATCCCTATGTCACGACAAAAAGAGGCAACAATCTTTTGGGTATACTCGAGGGCATTGTCAGTTTGAAGAATCTTAATAGAAGTGGAAAATTGAACTGAATCCAACTTGCAAAACTCACAAACTAGTATAAAAACTTCATCACAAGTTCAAAGTAATAAAGTCATGTCATTTTAGAAAAATCATCCACAAACGTAAAAATATATATAGCTATTGTAGCTAGTAGTCCTGAATGGATCACAAACATCACTATGGACCAAGTAAAATTTATGGGATGATTGTTACAGATACAGGAGGGGAAGGACGCATGATGGTGTTTTTCTATTTGACTCATGCATTATAAGAAATGAAAGAGCGGGAAGATAAAGAATTGTCGAATAGTTCAAGCTTGTCCAAAGATAGATGGTCATAGCGTAGGTGCAATTGAAGTGACATGGAGGCAAGAATGACACTTGATGGGATTGAAGGTGGGCGAAGAAGTAGTAAAGATCACTAGAATTCACTCCATGTCCAATGACTATCAAATTCCTCCATTCATGTAAAATAAAATCAGATGGACCAAATGTTACAAAACATCAGAGGAAATCAATAATTATAGTTACATACATTAGATTGTATGGAAAGTTTGAAACAAAATGGACAATACCCAACTTGATTTTAGAAGAGACAAGAATAGTGTCACACTGAGTTACTCATTTAACTAATCCATCCGCCATGGTGATAGAGTGAGGGGTAAACAAAGTAGATGTGGTTAGAAGATGGGGTATACATATGTATGTTGTGACGTACCTGAATCCAAAATCCAATTAGAACAGACAACAAGTATGGATGCCCCAGAGTTATCTTTAGGAGCGGTGTCTAGGTGGATAGAAAACCTAGTAGTAGGTAAATCCTCGGCTTGTCAATTAGAGGACGTAGATGTGGTCATGTTCTTCTAGCGGGGAGAATCTCCATAATATTGTACAAATTGGATAAGGCTTACTTACTCCTCTTTTGAAAATGAGACATGAGAAATTAGAGAAGATTCATGTGGTGGAGATGCATGAACAGTTGTTGGGGAAGATGCTTGACCTACGTGATTTGGTGGTTGGGAGACATGGGCAGAGCCCCTACCACGTCCTTTTCTGTAGTGTTATGGATAGTCATGCTTCGAGTGGCAAACATCTTCAGTGTGGCCCAATTTTCTAAAATAATGCACTTTCGGCGTTGGTCTTGTCCACGACCACGGCTTCTGACTGCAGCAGCCATTCCTGGAGGAAGTTTATATGCAAAAGCCATCCAATTTTGTTGTTGAGGGGGTGTCTTCGCACAAAGTGTGTTGTTTCTAAAGATCTATCTACAGTCTCAAGTACTTTCCACGGGCCTAGTTCAACAAGTTAAGCGATGTCCTTACACAGTTTAACTTTGGAGATGATCCACCGACCACTCCTTGTTCTTCTCCAAGTCCTGCAAAGGCTATATTCTTACTGTTGTCTATGTTGATACCATCGTCATCAGAAAAAATGACACAATGAGGATATCTCAGGTGAAGCAGTCCCTACTGGCACATTTCCACACAAAGGACTTGAGCATCCTATGATTCTTCCTCGGGATCAAAGTCCTCCACTCAGCCTCGGGGATCATCCTGTCACATCGACGCTATGTATTAGACCTCCTTCATGAGACCAACATGACATCAGCTAAATTGGTCTCTACTCTGATGGACTATGAATCGAAGCCTATACATGAAGGAGAACTATTTGTTGATCCAGAGAAGTATCATTGTATAATGGAAAGTTGATTTACTTGAGGATGACTTGATCAAACATTACCTATGATGTTGGGTAGTCAAACAACACATGAATGCACCACTCTAGACCCATTGGTCCAACACTCAACGCAATTTCCGCTACCTCAAGAGTGCTCCAAGAGAGGACTCCTCTACAAAAGTTATAAATCGAAGGTAATCTCTATCTTTGGATATGCAGTTGTAGATTGGGCAGGTGATTTTAAATATCGTCAGTCTACTTCTGACTATTGTGTCATGATTGGCACTCATCTAGTTTTGTGGAGGAATAAAAAATAGATTGTGGTAGCTCACTCCAACACTGAAGCAGAATATCAGGCAACGACTCATGCATGTTGTGATCTACAATAGGTCTGGTCCATTTGACTGAGTTTGAAATCCCTTTCCAAACACCGACTACTTTATATTGTGACAACCAGGCGGCTATACACATAGTTAATAATTCAGTCCTCTATGAGCACAAAAACACTTTGAAGTTGATTGTCATACTGTGGGAGTCCTTTTCAAAGCCAAGCAAATCGTCACTCCTCACATAAGGACACATGATCAAGTTGCAGACATCCTTACTAAATATCTTCCTCCTGCTTTATTCAAATATATGGGTGTCAAGTTGGAAGTTCACAATGTTTACTCTCCAGAATGAGGGGGTGTGTTGGTATATTTGATACGGTTATATGCGCTCTTTTCCTTCTCTTGTACTCACACTTAGGTGGGGCTCCTATAACCCACTTAAGTGACCTTACTCCTATATATAGGAGGCTATATACTCTTTATTTACTTACTGAATAGACTCCTTTCCACAACCATGTTTCCCCTTTGTACCAATATACAATATTATTGGTCAAGTGAACTTTTTGTCTATACATTGCTCTTACCAAATTGATAAGTTAATTCTTACATTTCTTCATTGAAATTTCTAGTTATAATAGAGTAAAATGGTGGTAAAATACTAATATTAACACTCCCAAGTCCTCGACATAATCAATATAAGACTTAATTGTTGATATTGTTTCTATATATTGTGGTTGCACAATTCCATAACTGAAACTCCATTTCATCGCCGAGGTCGGCATAAAACCAATTCAATTTCCTTTAATCACCACGCTAAAATAACCCCCTCCCAACACACACACATCCAATATATGATATTATTCCATGTGTGTTTCAGCCTATATATCATTCCACAAAATTGATTCATTGAGATAAAATGTGAGTAAATTCTTCATGACGTCAAAATTGTCGGGAGCATGTGTAGAAGTTTCCATCAAAAGTATCGTAAATTTCGGTGACCATTGAAAATGAGAACGGAGTTGGACATTCTAATCCTTGGTTTAAGCACCTACTTGACGAAGTTGCTTTTCAACAACTCTCAAATTCTATTTACTTACTGAATCCAACACCCCACCTTCCCCCTTATTAGCTATGACCCATCATCAATAATACCTCCACCATAACAACAAACTTGCAGTGTAACCAAAGTCAGTTACTAGGAAATTGTAACTGCCAACAGCGAGAATCAATGGCACATCTAGAGTTAAAGGGCTGGACTATACGAAATCAAAAGATGTTGATGCATTCAGTATTCATCAAGGAGGGAATTTACAAACAGAGAAATTAAAAAGTTGCTAGTATTTGTATATATATCTTACTAGGTTTATTATTTATTATGATATGGCTCTAGACTTGTCTCGTCTATTAGACTTTTTCTTTTATCCCATATTGTTTGTCTCTACTTTATGTTTTACTCTCTTCTCCTATAAACGAGAGAGCGTTGTAATTGTTTTCAATATCGAATGCCATTTTCTCATTCTATATGGTATCAGAGCTTTTGGATCCCCCTTAGCCCTCCCTCCTTTTAAACCTTAATCCTATGCTTCCTTCACCCTAGTCTAGTCGCCATTCCTCCCATCTCCCCTCTCCTTGATGCTACCACCCCCCATCTTGTTGCCGCCTCTAACTCTCATTTTCCCCTGCCCATCGCCGCCCCTTCCCCCTCCCTCCACTTCTCCCAACTTGTTGTTGCCCCTTCCCCCTCCCTTCAACCCCGCTACCACCACCCTCCACCCCCTGCCCTTCCAACCGCCGCGACCTCCTCCCTCCACCTTGTTCCAGCCGATGATCCCCCTCGCACCACCCCCTATCCACAACCACCTCCATCTATCTCCTTCACCCATTGTTGCCCTCACCTTCATCACCATCATCTAGCCTCCCTATTCATCTCCCACCCTTCCTTTCTTCTTCAGCTACGTCTACAGGAACTTTCTAAAATAGCACATTGAAGTTTTAAAAAGTTTTGGGTTTACTATCTGCCTACGCCTCATGGTTGAGTAATGTTTCTCTCCACAATAACATAGATTTTTCTCCATCCTCTATTACCCCTATGAAGATTTTCTGGATCTAATGCATCAGATTCTCTATTGTTGTTGTCTGCCCCCGTGCGTGTTTTATCAGATTTGTTGTTCGACTCCTTTCTGCTACCTGTGTTGGGTTTCTACTGCCTACTGACTACTGCTACAACCTACTGCCTGCTGCTACCCATCGCCACGCTTCTTCTGCCTGCGACTAATTCATGCTATCTCCTGCAACTTCTAATGACATTTGTTGATCCTCTACGGACGTTTTTGCGTCGCAACGAACCATACGTGGTTCGCCTCCTTCAAGCTTTATGTTAAAGCTCAAGAACGTTAATTCCATCTTACTATTGATTCCTCAGTTGTTCCTGCTCCGACTACTGATGATGAAACAAAACAAGTGCATGACTTCTAGACAAAGGAAGACTCTATCGTGTCTTTGATGGTGAATAGTGTCAAGTCTAAGATTAGCCAGTTCCTTCTTTGGCTTCGGACTGCTAAAGACATGTGGGATCAACTTGGGAGATACTAGGCAAGTCTGCACATAAATCAAATTATTGACTATGATTTTGATGGTGAATAGTGTCGAGCCTAAGATCAGCCAGTCCCTTCTTCGGCTTCGGACTGCTAAAGACAATATGGGATCAACTTGGGACTGCTAAAGACATGTGGGATCAACTTGGGAGTAGAAGACAAACAAGTTTGAGTTGTGGTCTTCAATCTTGAGCTATCTGACACGATCTGACCTTACCAATCCCAGAGTCAATGATTAGAGTTCTCTTGTTGCTTGGGAGAATAGACTGGATACTTTTTGAGTAAAAAAAGGAAATAAACACATGAACAGAAACAACATAAGAAACTACGAGTTTTTTATGATAAAGGTACCACCTAAAATGGCACGATTTGCGTCCGTAAACCATTCTATTATTTTTTCCAATGTATATAAAGAATAACAAAAATAAGAATAAACTGAAGCAAGAACTAAATTTGTGTCTCTGATTTGTTTATTTTCCCTTGAATTCTTCTGTCATCACTGTCATTGCCCTGGCTTGAGTTGTATAATTACATTCGGATTACATGACAGCTACCACGCAATAAATATAGCACGGAACGCATGTCGCTCCGCATAGCTCTTGCGGTCTTATAGTAGGCTAAAATTCATTTCGAATGTGTGCAAACAAAGGCCTTGTTCTTGCCTAGGAGGTCAGTCTTGCATCATTGTCATGTTGAGATCAAATAGGCAATCCTGCGATAGATGTTAGCTTCTGTCCAGACATGTATAGTGGGTGATAAAGCTGTAAAGCCTTGGCTGCCTTTGATTGTTGAACTCCTAAAGAATGAAACTTGACTCTTGCTTTCGTGCATCATCAATCGAAAGTGAAGCATCTGTTTTAGCCTTCAAGGATTTCAGGTATTTCTCCATTTGACAGGCTGTTTCTCTCCATTGTCATTGACGTCTATGAAAACATCAGAAAACGACTGTGATCTTACATGCTTGGGGAACTTGTAGAGTGGCTTCTGCTTTGAAGCCAGCCTGAGCCTCAACAGCAACGAATTTGCCATCACCCCTACTGAACTCAGACCCATTAGGGCCCCAGCAATGGATGGTGTCAGCATAGTTCCAGTAAATGGCAGCAGTAAACCAGCAGCAACAGGAAGCCCAACCTGTTCAGATTATTATCAGCACAGTAACATGCAACAAAGGTACTTAATACGAATGGCCAGGCATACAAATTTAAATGTGAGACCCGTCCATTAATTTTTCGGGCTTGGGAATTTTAGCTGTGGTTTTTAATTTGCATGATTAGCATGGTGAAACTGAGCTGAATGAAAAATAATCAATATAACCAACCTTAAACATGGTTGGGTGAGGCCTAAACAATGACTAAGATGGTGAATCCTAATTTTCAAATTAAATTGGAATATCATAAACCCGCTGAACAAGATAACAGACTTATAATTAAACTTATCAACAAGAGAGCGTCTTTCCATCGGAGTTGAAATCCCTTTCCCACATCATTTTGTGTGAATCAAAACAGTTGCTAGCCCAATATATTGTTTGGCAGCAACCTCAATCGCCACCGTGACAGCCCACCACAAGAAATTGGTAGCCATTTCTGTCAATTAGCATTTTTGAACGGCTTACAAAGATAGAAATAATGCATTTGACACAGCAGTGACTCACAGGTGATTGGCATAGAGGTTGATGGGACGCTGAGCTGCCAGGAGCCGTCCACATTTGCGGGTCACTGCCCAAGAACTTTGCCGATCATGCAGACATGCTACCGCCCCTCAACTGCCTCATTATTCTGATTGAGGTGGCAAAGCACTAAGACGCCAAGGCTAGGAGCTTCAAGGGCATTGGCGTGCCTAGGCGCATAATTATTATAAAACAGACATGGTTTTCCTAAAGATACACATGATAACACTCCTCGTTTTATTTTTATTGTATTGCGGGGCGCATCTCAAATGGCTGGACAAGGACCAAACCCACGGGGCAATTTCAGTCCAAACAAGGTTTCCCCAACTAGCCAGACAGGCACGCAACTAAATTCCTTATGGGAGGTCTTCTTTTGTCTTTTTTTTTCACGGGGATTTTAAATCCCCCGACCTCCCATCAGGAGGCATGCTCCTCTACACAAGCTGAGCTACACCTCTTGGGCACTACTTCTCCCTTAGAAAAACAAAAGTTGAGGGTTAAGGCCAACATGACACCACATACTATATAAACAAGCTCAAAGATAAACTAAAACAAATAAGAATGAGATTTACTAAAGACTAGGATTTATTATGGTAAATAGAAATTAACATTCAGTAATAATCATAGTTATACAGTTTAAAAAATTCAAATACATATAGTGATAAAAGATGTAGATTTAGATATCCTATCCAAATTTCAGCCACATAGCCTGTTTATATATTGTGGTGTGGACACAAGGTCAAACCACATATGCAATCATAGTGTCCAATTAATAGAACACTGGACCATGGCAAGGTGGACGAGATGGAGAAGTGTGAGAAGGTTATAATATGACCATAAAACTCCACGCAAATTGAATGGTAAATTTTGTAAAACAGTAATGCGTCTAGACAAGTATGGTCGTAAATGTTGGCCTATGAAAAAAGGTGTTCACAAGATGATGTGGCACAATTGAGAATGCTAAGATTGACGTGGAAGAGGAGGATGGATTGCGTTTGATATGACTATATAAGAGAAAGTGGGAGGCAAGTATTAGGGACAAACTACAAGAGGTCCATCTTAGATAGTTTAAATATGTGCAACTTAGATCAACGAATGCACCATGCTAGAGTAATGTTATTGAAACAAGTTGAAAGGAGAAGTGGACCTGGTGTAACCTGGGGAGAGCAAATAGGGAGATATTTGAGTCCAAGCATATCAAAGTGAATACATTCTAAAACAAAGCTAAGTTGAAAAGAAGGTCCCATGTAGTAGCATGATTGGGAACAAGGTTTCGATGGCACTGATGATGTCAATGATGATAGAACTATTTTAACTGTCATGTTAAAGTAACTATAACCTTTTCCTGCTAGTATATTCAAAACGCAAGATCTAGGCATTAACTATGTTATTCTTGGCACTGTGACCGGAAAAATACATCCAGTTAGTGAGACTTCATGCCTCCTCAACAACTGCCTCGGTAATTCAGAAGCCAAGACCAGTACACCTCAACATTGGCTTGTGTCTCTCATGCCTCCAAAGTAGCAACACCATCTTGACTTCTTGATTCAGGTGCTACAGATCATATAACCGGTGCACCTCATTCAGTATTCGACCACACTACCAAAAGTCTTTTACCTAGCACTACTCTTGCTGATGGTTCCACATATAACGATCCTTTCCTCGCAACTATTTCTCTTGATTTGGCCCTTTATATCCCAAAAATTCCTTACAATCTAATTGCAACTCATTTGTTCACTTAATTTTGTTGTAACATTTTTGCCTAATAGTCATGTTGGATCTAGACAAAAGATAATTAGCCAGATGAGAATGTTAGTCTGAAATACCTTGTCAATCTTCCCAAGGTGTGCATAGTTGTGTGTCCTCTACATGTCCACAACTGGCTGAGTCACTTGTCTTGAAATAAGCTTAACATGTTGGTCCCTAAGATATTAGGATTTAAGAAATTAAACTGTGGGTCCCATCAACTAAGCATATACTAGGAATCCCCATTCAGGTCTAAGACACGAAATAAAGAAAAGTCACCTTAAAACATCAATTCATTAAGATGTATGTGGTCCTAATTGGGTTTCATCAAGCGTGGGTATAGCTATGTTCTCTTTTATCAATGATTACTAACGGGTCACATTATTGCATCTGATGGACATGTAAGAAATTTTCACCATCTTCTAATCCTTATATCTTGAAATTAAAACTGTTCAGAGTTATGTAGTTAATGGATTTATTATCTATTTGGTATATGGGCCTAAGTGTGCTTGCCCATTAGGGTTGCGTCCAGTTTTGTAATAGTCTCTTCTGTCCTATATATAAGAGAAGGGTTTCTTTAATGCAAGTCTATCTATTAGTCATCTATTTACTTTCTAACATGGTATCATAGTACAAGATCCAACCCTAAACTTAGAAGAAGAAAAAAGAGAAGAAAGATACCGCCAGTGGACATCATCCACTCTTTCCTGGTGTGCTTAATATTGCTCTCCTATTATTTCGGATGTCTGGCCGCTCATCTAGACTGCACATTGCTGCAAACATCTCAACTTCATTCTGCTAATTGTATCAGAGTAGAAGATCCAACCCTAAACTTAGAAGAAGAAAAAAGAAGAAAGTTACAGCCAGTAGACACCGACCGCTCTTTATTGGTGTGCTTAATACAACTCTCTCCTGATATGTTGTTTCAGATGTCTAACCGCCCTTCCAGACTGCACATTGCTACAAACTTCTCATCTTCATTGTCCTAAGCTTGCATGCTTGATGTGTTTTCTGAATCCCCTCTTGGGTACGCTCCTTTCTTCCACTTCTAAGGCCGGAGGAGATGTACACTCCGACAAGAGCTGACCAACTTCCACTTCTGTAAGCATATCCACTCCCTTGGACTGGCAACCTTCGCCCCCTCCTTTCTTGCTGGTCGGTGGAGGGAATGACGGCTCTGTGATCGTTGTTTGAGCGACAGACTACCGGAGTAAGAATGATCAGTGAGTCCACATGTTGTCTTGTTCTTTGTAATGTGCGTGACTCTGGTGAGTGCTAGGTGGAGCCGGACGTCAGCCCAAATGTGGATGTTTTTCCATCTTTCTCCAACAATGCCAACTTAGGCTTTGTCTAATCTCTCATGCATGGAACACAGCATCGTCGAAGTTTGGTGAAGTTTCGCCAAAGTTTCGAAATTCGACCATAGGCGAAGTTGAATACCATATACTTCGACCTCGTCCAAACTTCGGGGCGAAGTTTCATGGATGTCGGCGAAGTTGACTTTTTTGTGTGTATTTTCGTCTCAACTTCTCCGAAGTTGTCGAAGTTTCCTCGAAGTTGGCGAAGTTGGGGCGAAGTTAAGACCACCCAGAACCATAATCCCAACTAGTGCCCCAATGGCCATATAAGGCATAAATATCACTCCAACCCCCTTCATAACTTCTAATATCAACTCCTATGTTTTTTGTTGCCACTCATTCCTAGAGAGGGTGTTGTAACTACTATTTGATTGTATATTGTATATAATACATATGGTGAACTTTATCTATATATGTGTATTGCACAATTGATCATTTCAAGCAACACATTGTATTATTAACCTACATAGGGCTAGAGGGTCATAAATCGTGTTCTTTTTTTAAATTCACATATATAAGATAGAGGTATAACATAATTAGAAGTTTTCCATCAAAGTTTTCTAAAAATTCACATCATTTCTTCAAAAAATGGCATCGAAGTTTGTCGAAGTTTGCGTCTCAACTTCCTCGAAACTTCCTCGGAAGTTTCCACAAACTTCCACTTCCACACCTGGTGAAGTCGACACGAAGTCGAAGTCCTGCACCATGCTCTCATGTCTACCTTGGCAATATTTCTATTGTTTGGCCCCCCTGCATGGAAGGCCTCCGCACTTGATCTTCCATGATTGGCCACTACTTTCACTGATGTTATTGCTCTCTATCCACACAACTAGGGGTCACTGCATCTCTTTCCTACCTTTTACTATTGTTGTGGCTTATCTTATTAACCTTACTATCCACACCCTCTATATTTTTTTCCCAACCATGGTCTTATTCTGGCGTATGCCTCTTTCCCAAGGGCTTTGCCCCCAAGCCCCCACGAGGGGCTACCTCCCCTCAACCCCTGCATGTTGAATGGACAGTGGGACCCCTCCCGGACCCCCTTCCATACTGCTATTGATTATATATGAAGTTATTGTTCTATGCTTCTTGATTGTGAGCTCGTTTACTCGACATGGACTATTGTGATTGTTAGGAAATAACTTACTTATTGGATCATTAAGACCGATACAAGTCCTCCCTTTATATAGGATTATAGATAGGTACCTAATACATAGATAACCAATATGGAACTAAACATAAAGAGAAATAACAGGAATAAAACTAACTATAATTAACACTCACCTTCAAGCTGGAGCTTAGAAGTCAATCACACCCAACTTGTCTACTACAAGTGTAGATCTGGTCTTTGGAAGAGTCTTTATGAAGATATCAACAAGCTTCTCCTCAGTTCAAAGAAATGTAGTAGAGATGTCTTTCAACATGACAACTTCCCTAGTGAAATGGCAATCCACCTCTATATGCTTAGTTCGTTTGTGAAAGGTGGATTACTAGCAATAAATATAGAAGCTATCATCACAGTATATCGACACAGGAGCATCATCAGAAATACATAATTTCTTAAGAAGACCTTGCACCCACATAAGTTTACATGTAGTATGAGCCATAGCTCTATACTCAGCCTCTGCACCTAGATCATGCTACAACATTCTTCTCAGCCTCTGCACTAGATCGTTTTACAACATTCTTCTTTTTCCCCCTCCAAGTGACCGAGTTACCTCCAAAAAAGGTACATTATCCAAATGTTGATTTCCTGTCAACTCTACTATCTGCATAGTCAGATCTGAAATAGCCAAAAATTTTGCAACGTCCATCCTTATAAAGAAGTGTCTTTCCTAGTGAAGCTTTCAGAGGAAGACCAAAGATCTGATATATGGCGTGCAACTTCATCTGCTATATCCTATGGTGCAAGGCTTCATTTCACGGTGTATTATCTTTTTTAGCTTTTTTTTTTGCTACATTCCAGCCCCTACCACATAGCTTTACCTCCCTCCATACTTGTACTACCCCCACATATATTACATGCCTAAGCTTATCGGATCTTTAATCAAATCTGACTTTTGACCTAATTCATGCCTAAGACTGGACAAGTTCCCTTTTCGGGTTGTGAAAAATAAGATTAAATTGGACGCAATGGGATGAATACAAGACTGGACGCCCTCTCCTTTATATAGGAGAGGAGAAACGCCCTAAGACTTAGGATGCAAGTAATTTGAACGGGTTGAAATACAAAGGCCCAATAACTAATCAACCTATTAACTAAATAGGTTAATATAGACTCTCTAACACTCCCTCTCAAGCCGGACCATGGGTGAAACACATGTCCAAAGCTTGGAGGTTACAAGACTCAATAAAACAATAAAAGAAATGATAGATGAAATATAAAAGATAAATATCACTCCCCATACAAAAATTGATACTCCCCCTTAATTAATACTCCCCCTGAACCATGTGGTGACAATGCCTCTTCTTTGAAATTGTATTTTGCAGGCTGGAGATCCACGAGCTTTGAAGGTCTTTGGAGTGCATCTGGAATGAAGAGCATCTGAAGAATGGAACCTTATACTACAATAGTAATTCGCCACTTGGAGCAGACGATCCTCAACACCATCACTACGTCATCTTCATTGGATTACGTACTTAAAGCGGCACGAACGTGGATGCCCAATGTCGATGTAGCAGTAGCGGAATCTTTGAATTGTCTGAGAAGACGTGCATAATGTGGCACGAATATGAACGGACGATATGTTGGTGATACGATGCAGGTACCATAACTCTGGGGCATGAACCTTGGGGGCTTGACGGGAAAGGAGATCATCCATCAAGGAAAGTCCCAAGTAGATCAGCAACAGGTGATGTCGAAATAGCAAATGCGGCTCGGAGAAGACGTGATGAAGCAGCACGGTGAAGATAAACTGGATGAATCAACCTAGCAGAAGTAGATAGGCAGGCTTGCTGAGCTTCTAAAAATATGAAGAACCCTCTGTCTCATGTGAATGCAGCTGAAGTACACCATCAACACCTGACGTACATAATGCGGTACGAATGCGGATAGCTCGGTGTTGATGTTGAATGAAGATCCTTCATTGCTATCTAGAACAAGAGAACGGATGTGCTGAACAATGCGAAGCTCCATGAAGATAATAGCCTGGAAGATATATAGCATGAATACATATATCATCTCTTCTCATACTCACTCTCATACATATTCTCTCTCTCTCTCTTCTCATCTCTTCCTCTCCTCTCTATCCCCCCCGGCACACGAAATACGACGAGAGTGAGTGTTTGTGTGGAGAAATGGACATATGACCCCCCGCACTGTGGAAAGGGATACACACATGATATGGGTGGGTGGGAAAGGAATTGGTGGATTCGAGAGGATTTTGTGATATGGAGATGTGTAATATGTGGAGAACGAAACTGATAACCGGAGAGAATATGTTAAATGGGTTAATGTAAGATCCGAATAGAAAATCGATTAGGCTTAAAACTGGATCCGATTAGCCAAGGGCAGATCCGATTAAGGATCTGAATATCAACAGGCATCTGGTATATGGGGCAGTAGATAGGATTGTTTGATAGCGGTGGAGAGTGATGGGTGACCGTGCTTCAGCCAAGGATAGGCGAAAACGTTGGGGCAGCAATGACGAGATGGAGAGCAGCAGTGGAGCAATGACCAGGGGCATGGTTGACGGCGTCGGCTGAATGGTGTGATCGGCGGCTGGGGATATGGTTGTTGGATGATATGGAAGCAACACAGCAGCAGAACAGATGACGATGAGTGTGTCGCTCGGCTGATGTAGCACTTGGCCGCAACGAAAGAAATGATACTGATCTCCTGCACGGCTCTGGAGATATTGCATGCCATGAGGCTGCATGCTCGACTCTCCTTATGAGACGACGAAGGTTGGAGTTGAGGACATCAGGGCGATTCAGCGGTACATGGCTGCTGAATAATGTGAGTGCGATGGCGTCGACGGATGTGGATGGCGGCTGCTTCTGAGCGGTGCGGCGACGGCGATAGTTGCTCCTACTTTTGTGGTCGGTCGTAACACTCTTACTGGTTGTCGTCGGCTTGCTGGTCACCGTCGGCTTGCTGGATGGATTCAGCGGTGGATGGAGATCTTTGTTGGGCGATGCTTGCTGTCGGCCGCAATAGTTGTTGCTATTGCTGGCCGACTAATGTCCTGGCAGGCTGTGGCTGCGGCTACGGTTAGTAACCGATAACGGCTTGACAATGGTTGTTGATTGCACCGGGACGGAGATAGCCGACGTAGGAAAGAAAATTTAAATCTTTAAGAAAGAGAAGAAGCCATGGAGGCCGGGATGTGCCTGGCGGGCGACCGGCCTAAGCCATGGCTACGGCGGCCGCCCGCAGGCGGGGGTTCTTCCCCTTGATTGCTCTCTGAAAAAGACGAGCGGCGGCAGCTAGGGCTGTGTGCACGCCGGAAAGGAGAGGGAGGGGCGGCGGCTAGGTTTTCCTAAGGAACGAACGCGCTCTGTTCATGCAGGAATTACTATTCACCTTGTCGTACCGTTCACGCCGCGTACTGTTAACCGATCGGAAATCCTTGAAGTCGATTTCCTCAAGTTCTCCTCCCTTGAATCGGAAATCCTTGAAGTCGATTTCCTCCCCGGAGTTACCGTTCACTGTCGTCGTACTGTTCACCGTTGTCATTAGATACCATGTGAAAAATAAGATTGGATTGAACGCAATGGGATGAATACAAGACCGGACGCCCTCTCCTTTATATAAGAGAGGGGAGACGCCCTAAGACTTAGGACGCAAGTAATCTAAACGGGTTGAAATACAAAGGCCCAATAACTAATTAACCTTATTAGTATATACACTTTACTGCTTTTCTTTACTTTTTTTTCTTTACTTAGTGTATTTTACTTATCGTCTTTTCTTTTTTACTCTTTATCCCATATCGGTTATCTCTAAATCATGTACACTCTCTTGTCTTATAAAAGAGAGCCCAATGTATTCTTTTTAATCATCCAATAATAAGCAATCTTGTTGTCGACTTCTAGATGGTATCAGAGCGGGCCGATCCACCTTAAGCCTAATCCCTCCCTCACCCCAACCCTAGCCGCCATCCTCTCCACCAACCCTAGCCGCCGCCACCTCCCCTTCCTTTTTTTTCCGCCGCTGCTACAGTGCCGCTACAGTGCTACCGCACTTCCCACCGCCCTCCCTGCCTCCTCCACGCGCCTCCGGCTGCCCCTCTTCTCCTCTTCATCCCTTCTCCTTCTTCCCCTCTTCAACCTACACCCTCTCCACCCTCCATTCACCGCCGCCTACCCCTCCATCTCCTCCACGCCGCCGACAGCAACTGTTGTCCTCCCTGCCGCTGCACCATCAGCCCTCACCGCCATCTCCTAGACCCTCCTCCACCCCTCTAATCTCTCCACCAACCTCCTATCTCCTAGCTACTCCCATCCTTGTGGCCTAATCTACCACAGGTCTCTCTTTCATGCTCCGTTTCGCTTTCCGAAACTCTCCGGACAGCCCCGGTGTTTTCCAATTCTGGCACGTTGACGGCGTAAAAGGTTTCTCCTTCTCTATCTGCCTGCGCCTCATGGTGGAGTGATTAATCCTCCATGTTGGCGTAGGTTTTTTTTCTCTATCTACTGCCCCTACGTGGGTTTTTCTAAGATCCGTGTGTGGATCTTCTGCCCTCTACTACTAGTCCATGCACTGGACTTTTGTTGAATTCTGTTGTTGCTGCTGACTTCTGCTGCCCTCTGCGCCTGTGCTTCTGCCTTTATGTCCGTCTTCCGATGGCGACTCCTGATCTTCCACTGACTTTGTGTTACCACTGTGAAGTTGGATAACTCCAACTATCACCTCTGGGCGGCTTCCTTTGAGCTCTATGTTAAAGCACAAGGGCGTTACTCTCATCTATCTACCAAGGGACCGGCGGTCCCCGCTGCTGAGGCTGATGAAAAGACGAAGCAGGCCTACAATCTCTGGTCCAAGGAGGACTACGGTGTTATGACATGGATGGTCAACAGCGTCGAGCCAAGGATCAGCCAGTCTCTTCTTCGCCTCCAGACTGCAAAGGAGATGTGGGATCAACTTTCCCACGTCTACTCTCATCAGCAAAATCCCAAGAAGGTTTTTGAAATCTTCAAGCAACTGGCCAAACAAGAATTTACTACCATGGACTCTATTGAGGACTACTACAACAGCTGTTGTGTTCTCTGGGATGAATTCCAGGTGTATCATCCTCTTTCTGCCGACATCGCTGAAGTTCAGCGTCAACGGAATGAACTTATGCTTGTTCAGTTCCTCGCTGATCTACCTTCTTCCTTCGTTGGAGTTGTTGATCAGATCCTATCCAGTGATCTTCTGCCCACCCTAAGAGATGTTTTGAAAAGGGTTCAACGTCTGCCATCTGTTTCGCAACATCTTCCTAACACTTCCGATGGAGCAGCCCTCGTTGTTCGTACTGGCTACTCCTTCCAAGGCCGCGGTCGTGGCCGGGGCCGCGGACGATCTACTGCACCTTGGCGTGGCTCTAGCGTTGAATCTATTGAACCTCGTTTCTGCACCTTCGGCAAGCGGACAAACCACAATGAAGACCGCTGCTGGATCAAGCATGGCAAGCCCGCCTGGGCAAACCAAGTCACGACGGATCAGCCTGGGACTGCTACTACATCTGCTCTGCCTTCTGCTGATTAGATACGGTATGAATTCGAGAAACTTCTCCAGGATCGTCTTGCTTCTTCTGCTGACGTCTCTACTGATGGTAGCACCGCCCTCCTGACACAATCTGGTAAAAGTTTGTGGGTGATTGATTCTGGTGCAACATCTCATATTTCTGGCAATCCTGCTTTATTTTCTAAACTGCACACTACTTCTATTATACCTCCTGTCACACTGGCTGATGGCTCTAAGACACCTGTTACTGGAATTGGTGATATTTGTACCACCGGTTGCCTGTCTCTGCGGTCTACTCTTTATGTTCCTAAGTTTCCTATTAACCTGCTATTTGTCAATAGAACTGTGAAGAGTCTTTGTTGCTCGATTACGTTTGATTCGGATGGTGTTATTTTTCAGGATATGCGCATGAGGACGACGATTGGTTCGGGTCATGAGGGACCAGACGGGCTATACTACCTGGACGTTCCGAAGACCACAACATACTTGACATCTTCTGTGACGGGCATCCAGTGGCACTATCGCTTAGGACATCTTTCTGCAGCGAAGCTGAAACAGTTATTACCTTATGTATTAGATTCTGTTTTTCATTGTGAGACTTGCCAACTGGGCAAACAGACCCGAGCATCTTTTTCCAAAAAATCATGTATTAGCTCTAAACAGCCATTTGACATTATTCATGATGATGTTTGGGGACCCTATTCTGTGCCGAGTACTTCTGCATTTCGATATTTTCTTAGTTTTATTGATGATTTTTCTAGAACCACCTGGTTGTTTTTGCTCAAAGACAGGTCTACTATTCTTGACAATATCACTGCCTTCTTTGCTGAGATTCGAACCCAATTTGCTAAACCCATTAAAAAATTTCGAACTGATAATGCCTTAGAATTTGTGCAAGCCTCAGTCAGCCTCCTTTGTCGGAAACAGGGTACCATACACCAAACTTCCTGTGCTTACACGCCACAACAAAACGGAGTCGTTGAACGCAAAAATCGCCACCTTCTTGAAGTTGCCCGCACTTTACTGTTTCATTATCATATTCCCCAGCATTTTTGGCCTGAGGCTATCTCTACTGCTTGTTTCCTAATGAACTGAATGCCCTCTTCTGTGCTTGGAAATCAAGTTCCATATCATATTCTGTTTCCGGATGCGCCCCTTTTTTCTGTGCCTCCGCGTATCTTTGGGAGCACTTGCTTTGTCAAAAACCTTCATCCTAGTCTAACCAAACTTGATCCCAGAGCAACTAAGTGTATCTTCCTAGGGTACTCGTGCACTCAGAAAGGGTACCGCTGCTATGATCCTGTGTCAAAGAAATGGTTTGTACCTGATGATGTTGTTTTCTTTGAGCATATGCCATTTTACTCGTCTG
The DNA here is from genome assembly GCA_963693085.1 of Alisma plantago-aquatica. NCBI lineage: Eukaryota > Viridiplantae > Streptophyta > Magnoliopsida > Alismatales > Alismataceae > Alisma > Alisma plantago-aquatica. Next base: position 249,617,983 of record OY856409.1, read on the forward strand.
TCGGGTCAGCTCTTTCTTCGGGCTTATTATTGGACACACCTTTACCTATCATGGATGATACTGTTGATATTACTGATATTGCCGATATTGCTTCTCCAAATGAAAAGCCGCCTCTAAAAGTATATCAAAGAAGACAGAAGACAGCAACTCCCTCTATGGCCCCTCCAACGTCTTCATCCTCCGTGCCAGATCAAACACTACCGCAGGTATTCTCTGATCTTGATGTTCCTATCAGCTTGAGGAAAGGAACTAGAACTTGCACTAAACATCCTATTGAAAATTTTTGTACTACTGATCATCTGGGGACTAATTTTGCAAATTTTACTGCTGCTCTTTCTGCTATATCTATTCCTAAAAATGCTTCTCAGGCTCTTAAACATCCTGCTTGGCGACAAGCTATGGAAGTTGAAATGCAGGCTCTTACTGAACGCAACACCTGGCAGCTAGTTGATCCTCCTGTAGATTGTTCTCCAGTTGGTTGTCGCTGGGTATTTACTGTCAAATATCAACCGGATGGCACAGTTGAACGGCTGAAGGCGAGACTTGTTGTGAAAGGCTATACACAAACTTACGGGGTCGATTACTTTGAGACCTTTTCTCCTGTGGCTCGGCTGAACTCTGTACAGATTCTTATTTCTGTTGCTATTCATTCTGATTGGCCCTTGTATCAACTTGATGTAAAGAATGCTTTTTTGTATGGGACCTACATGAGGAGGTCTAAACCCCCGAGATTTGTGCTTCAGGGGGAGTCCTCTAAGGTCTGCAGGCTGAGGAAGGCCATTTATGGTTTGAAACAGAGTCCCACGTGCTTGGTTTGATAAACAGAGTACTATTCTTCAGAAATTTTCTTTTAAACGCTCCCAGTCAGATCACTCTGTTTTTGTCAAAAATACTACCGCTGGCATTGTTATCCTTATTGTATATGTTGATGACATCATTCTCTCAGGGAGTGATCCTACAGGCATTCAAGCTACCAAGTGCTATCTAAAGAAACACTTTGTTACCAAAGACCTTGGCTCTCTGCGGTATTTTCTTGGCATTGAAGTTTCTCGGTCCTTTTCTCGTCTTTGTCTGTCTCAACGCAAATATGTTCTGGATCTGCTTTCTGAAACTGGACTTCTAGGTGCTAAGCCTGCTAGCACACCTCTGGATCCAAATACTGACTGGGATGATGAGAACTCTCATGCCTATCCCGACCATCATCAGTATCGACGCATGGTTGGTAAGCTTATTTATCTGACTGTTACACGAGCTGATATTACTTCTGTTGTCGGGCTTGTTAGTAGATATCTGGATAAACCTCGGCAATGTCACTGGGACGATGTTTGTCACATTCTTAAATATTTGAAGATCTCTCCTGGGAAAGGCCTGCTATATAAGAAACATGGTCACTGTAAACTCCTTGGTTATTCTGATTCTGACTATGCTGGGAGCAAGCTTGACCGACACTCCACTTCTGGCTACTGTACATTTGTGGGAGGAAACCTTGTTACTTGGCGAAGCAAGAAACAGACTGTGGTTGCTCGCTCAAGTGTTGAAGTTGAATATCGCGTCATGGCGCATACTACTTGTGAGCTATTCTGGATTCGGAGCCTGCTGAAGGATTTTGGTGTTTCTGACTCCTCTCCTATTCCGATGTATTGTGATAACAAAGCTGCTACGTTTATTGCCAGTAATCCCACTTTTCATGAGTGAACTAAACACATTGAGGTGGACTGCCATTTTGTTCGCGAAGCTGTCTTATCTGGCCAGATAACCACTCCCTACATCCCTACTTCTGATCAAGTGGCTGACATCTTCACAAAGATTCTTCCAAAGACGAGATTTGCTACTATGACATCCAAGCTGGGCATGATTGACATCTACGCTCCAGCTTGAGGGGGAGTATTAGTATATACACTTTACTGCTTTTCTTTACTTAGTGTATTTTACTTATCGACTTTTCTTTTTTACTATTTATCCCATAGGTTATCTCTAAATCATGTATACTCTCTTATCTTATAAAAGAGAGCCCAATGTATTCTTTTTAATCATCCAATAATAAGCAATCTTGTTGCCGACTTCTAGAAACCTATTAACTAAATAGGCTAATATAGACTCTCTAATACGGGTTATATAAAGATTGCTACATTTTTCTACCATGATCTATGTAATATGGTTTAGTATTAAAATGACTTGTGTAATCGGTTACTCTCCTCTACATGTTTGCCTACCTATCCATTACCACTATCTTTATTTACAACTCTCCACCCCAACCATTCTCTTGATTTTATTCGTGGTTGGTGTGAGGGGGGAGAATAGAGGAAGAGAAGAGATGAGATGGAGGAGAGGATACAAGATGAAGAATGAAGAGAGGAAATATGTATTTCTACAGCTATCGATGTGGATGTTCCAGTTGATATATTTATTATGTGGATCTTGTTGTTTCTATATATGATTTGTGCATCTTCATTTTGCTGCTATTATATATGCGCTCCATTGGAGAGGATGTGGATTTCTGCTAGTGCTATTTGCTTTGTGGATTTTGGAAGAGTTTCATTTTCTGTTGTTACAATCTTGAAGTTTGTTATCTACTTGCTAACTTGAGCAAGAGGTTGATCATTCTTATTACATCTTCTCTGGCTCTGCTATACTACTAGCTTGTGTTTTACGAACTGTTGGGATATGGTGGTCATGAGAGACCCAAACAACAAGGCCCAATGAGCCTGTTGCGGAGATGTGGAAGTGTGAGATCGAGCAATCCAAATCGAATACGTGCGAGGAAGATCAACAACGAACAAGCAAGCAGCCATAAAGACGAGATTTATAGTGGTTCGGAAAATCCCAATGTGGGAGCCTACATCCACTGGCAGAGCTGATATTATTGATAGAGAGATTACAGAGATGACGATTACAAAAGAGAGAAGAAGTACATAATCCCCTTTTACACCCAAAAGCCAACCGTGGAAGAAGACGGTTGCTTGGAGGCGGGAAACCCTAAGGAAAGCCCTAGGGTCGTTTGTGGCTTTAGGTCTTCTAAAAACGACGTCTCTTGATGTCTCTTCGTTGCTCTACATGGTTGGGACGAGTTGGGGGTTCAATTTATAAGAATAGGACCCATATCCAAAGTCCCCAAGTCATTAGGTTGTTTTCCGGGTGCATTTACGGTCTGTAACACGGACTGTATTTCCAAATCAGCAACAATTACAATCCGGCGTTGGATTTTATACTGTCTGGCAGGACCGTAAATACATATACAGTCCAGGGCCTCCAAGCTGACCACATATGGTCTGGAGTAATGACCGTAAATACACCTGTAGGTGCCCAAAACACATCCCATAGATGAGGCTTGGTGTAGATGTTCAATTCATCAAGGAAGTTTTTCTAGAGACTTTGAGACACTCTCTCAACAAACTCCACCTTGTCTTCAACTTGAAAATGATGGAAGTAGAAAAGCACTTGCAATCTTCTCCAATAACAGAAACTGATTAAGAATATCATCTCCTCCACATGCACTGCATGGGCAAAGCTCAGGTAGAAAGAAGACCAGGTAATTTGAGCAAAGCTCAAACTTAGCTAACGGAAGAGTCTTCGTCATCATGTCACCTGGATTCTCAGACACACCAATCTTCTTTATTTTAATCTTGCCTTCAACTGTGACTTCTCTAATGAAGTGGTACTTGACATCAATGTGCTTCGTTCTCTCGTGGAACATTTGATTTTTGCTAAGATGTATAACACTTTGACTGTCACAATGAACAATAACTAGTTCTTGAACCATGCCCAACTGATTTATTAAGCCCTCGAGCCATAAAGCCTCCTTCACAGCTTCCGTTGCCGCCATGTACTCTGCTTCAATAGTAGATAAAGCAATAGTACTCTGTAGAGTGGCTTTCCAACTAAATGTAGATCCCACTGTGAACCAAGGTTTTGGAAAGCGCGAAGCGCGAAGCGTGCGGAATGCCCCCCATGAAGCGGAAAGCGGGAAGCGGGTTTTGAAGCGGACTAAAGCGGGCGCTTTTTGAAAAAGCGGTCCACATTGTTTTAAAGAACTTAGCAAAATTTAGACAAATTTGCATTTCACTTTCTCCCTTCACGCTGGATCTGGAATAGTGCATTACTTCCACCTTGGATCACTTGTCTTAGCCAAACATTATTCACCCTCATCCATACTAATTGTGATATAAAATAGAATAATTAGTAGATTAATTTCCAAATTGAGTAAGTATATTTTAGAGTCATAGAATCATAATGCATACAATTAAAATTTAAATATAACAATGTAGGCTAAGTCTTGATGAATGATACATTGCAGCAATTACTACTGAATTTACAATAAATAAATTAATCATAATATTAGTTTTTACAGTGATTAATATGTGACATTGCAGCATATTTTATTCATTATGGAATCATGCAATCATATACAAGTGTCATGATGGTATGTATCGATTCTTCCGACATGATGAAATTGTACAACAACCAACAGCAAAAGCAATCGTATATATGTAATGGGATGATGTGCTTTCCTATAGGAGGTTACCTTATGAGATTGTGCAATATCAAAAAAATCATGCAAATTCAACCACAGCTGAAACATGATGTATTACTAATATTATATGATGTAAATTAAAATATAGAAGGAACAGGGATGAAACATCAAAGAAATCCTGCAACTATTACTAATATTATATATTATATTACAGACTCTATAAATGGCAGATGAAGTACATAGTTTATATATAGACGTACATAATGTACAAACAGAAGTAATTAATTAGAGATACTAATTACCAAAGTGATTGTTACACCTATTACAATACATAGTTTTCATTCTTTTTAAATTTAGAAGGAAATTGGGCAAGTCCAGGAAAACATGTTGTGAAGCGCCCTGAAGCGGCCACTTAAGCGGACCCAGAAAAGTGCCCTGAAGCGGGAAAAAGCGGAAAAAAGCGGCCGCTTCAGTGCAAAACGCCTCACAGCCCGCTTCAATGAAAATACAGCGGCATATGTGCTTGGGCGCTTAAGCGGCCGCTTAAGCGGCCGCTTCATCCGCTTTTTTATTCACTGCTGTGAACATGTAACTTGTGAGAGATCTCCTCTTGTCGAGGTCACCTGCATAAGATGAGTCCCTTTGAATCTCCATGCCAAGAATCTTCTTAGCTTCACCTAGGTCTTTCGTACTCAAATTTCTCCACCTAGAAGAGATTTCACCTTGGCAATCTCAGATGCATGTCTAGAAGCGATCAACATGTCATCAACATATAGAAGTAGGTAAACAAAGGAATTGTCATCCAACCCTTTGAAGTAGACAGAAGCATCATAGCTACTCCGGGAAAATCCATTGTGTGTCATGAAAGAGTCAAATCTCATGTACCATTGTCTAGGAGATTGCTTCAGCCCATAGAGTGACCTCTTGAGCAAGCACACATGGTTCTCTTTGTCTTCAAAACCCTCTGGTTGTTGCATATAGATCTTTTCTTCTAGTTCACCGTGCAGAAAAACTGTATTTAGATCTAGCTGTTGCAACTCTAAGTCTTCAATGGCTACCAAAGAAAGAAGCACATGTATGGAACTATGCTTGACGACGGGTGAGAAGACTTCATTATAATTAATGCCTTCAATTTGATTGTAGCCTTTTGCAACAACGCGTACCTTGTATTATCAACATTCTTTCTTCTTATATGCCCACTTGCAGCCCACTACTTTCTTGCCTTTAGGAGGTACCACCAACTCCCAAGTTTGATTCTTGTGAAGAGATTCCATCTCTTCCTTCATTGCAGCAATCCACTGTGGAGCATCATGGCCTGCGACTGCATCACAAAAATTGGTGGGCATCACCAATATCCACATCAACGGCGTTGGAAAGGGCATAGGCTACCATGGAGTCGCCAAAGCCAAAGCATTGGAGTGGTTTGACATTCTGTTTGCCTTTGCCTTTGGCTACACTGTAAGAACTTTCTGGAATCACCTCTTTATCTTCAGTAGGCACTGAATCATCTGGCGTAGAAGAGGGATCTTGTTCATCAACCTGTGAGTCGGCATCTTTTTTGGTCTTCGCCTGTTGTGAGACGCCCTGTAGAGAACTTGTAGAAGAGCTATTTGTGTCTTGCATAGTAGACACCATGGTAGATTCGTTAAAGGTAACGTTGTGCTCTACCAAGAAATGTGGTGAAGAAGGATCCTTGCACCAAAGATGATATCCTTTCACCCTAGAAGCATAACTAAGGAATATGCATTTGATAGCTCTAGGTTCTAATTTGCCAGTATCAGAATGTGCATAAGTAGGGCAGTCGAATATTCGCAAATTCGAATAATCAACAAGTTTACCACACCAAGCTTCTTCAGGAGTCTTGAAATTAATAGAAGACAATGGGAACGGTTCACCAAATAACAAGAGGTTGATACAGCTTCAATCCAGAAAGATCTATCCAAACCCGCATTGAGAAGCATGCATCGGGCCTTTTCCAACAACGTTATGTTCATTCTTTCTGCTACACTGTTCTATTGGGGAGTGTAATGCACTGTACGACGTCTTTTGATCCCATGATCACTGCAGAAATTATTGAACTCCTTAGAACAGAATTCTAAGCCGTTATCAGTCCGAAAAGTCTTTATGCTCTTGTCGGTTTGATTTTCAACAAGAGCATTCCATTGCTTGAAAGTCGAGAACGACTTATCCTTAACTCTTCAGAAAATAAACCCAAACCTTCCTTGAGCAATCATCAATGAAGGTCATCATATATTTAGCACCACCTTTGGAAGGAACACGAGAAGGGACCAATAGATTAGAGTGAACATAATCTAGAGCATCCTTGGAAGAATGAACCGTTGTGTCAAAGCTATTGCATATGGCCTTCCCCATAACACAATGCTCACAGAAATCTAACTTTCCAATGCTTTCGCCACACAACAACCCTCTCTTGCTCAAAAGCACCATCCCCTTCTCAGACATGTGTCCCAAACACATATGTTAGAGCCTTATGGTGTCTTTAGATGAAGTTGTAACCCCTGTGGAGCTTGAGATAGTGGAACCTTGCAAGATGTGCAGTTTGTGTGAATTTCTCACTGCCTTCATGAGGACCCGATCATCTTTAAGAACATCAAGAACTCCGTTTTTACTGGAGAACTTGCAGGCCTTGTCTTCAAGTATGCCCAATGAGATGAGATTATTCTTCAACCTGACAACATGTCGGTCGTCCGTCAATGTTCTGACTTCACCATCAAACATCTTGATCTTCACCGTGCCAACACCAATCGTCTTGCAAGGACAATCGTCACTCATAAGGATATCTCCATCTTGATGTGACTCATAGGTATGAAAATAATCATTACGCCCGGTCATATGGTACGTGCATGCTGAATCAAGAATCCAATCCTTCTTGTAGTCATAGGAAGGTGATAAAGAAAGAACATAGTCGTCGTCTTCAAAACCTCCATGAGCCACCCTTGCATGAGCTGCAGCATCATTTGATTTTTCATGCTTCTACTTGTTTTGCAATTTGTAGCATTCATCACGGGTATGACCTATCTTCTTGCAATAGTTGCACCTCTTTGATTGATGTGGCTTTGACTTGTTCTCCTTTTGCTTTGAACTTTCAGGGACTTTATCACGTGGACGCTCCCTCTAGCGGCCAAGCTTCACCCGCTATTTTTGATGAAGTAAGATACTTCTCTAATATCTCTTGAGACATCAAGGCTGTTTTGACTTCATGGAGTGAGATAGTCTTTGACTCACAGAATATCATCATATCCCAGAGATTTTTGTAGGACGGTGGAAGGGTACAAAGCAAAAAAATTGCTTGATCCTTGTCCTCTATCTTCACATCGATCTGCCCGAGGTCATGGATGATTTCATTGAACTCGTCGAGAAGAGCCGTCAAGAAACCACCTTCTTCTATGTGAAGCATGAAAAGGCACTTCTTTAGCGCAAGCTCGTTGGTGATGGACTTCTTCATGTAGAGTGCTTCAAGTTCATCCCAAACATCTTTGGCAGTCTTCAAATGGACGACCTCACGGAGGACTTCATCCTCCAAATAGAGAAAGATGCTTGTACGTGCCTTCTGATCGATCTCCTCCCACCAGTCATCTGTTATGGATTCTGGTTTCTTCTCCTTTCCGAGAAGAGCTTTATGGACTCCTTGTGTGAGGCAAGATTCGCTCTTGACTTGCCAGAGAGAGCTCTTCAAGCGATCGAACTTCTCGATGTTGTACTTCGACGTCATGGTAGAGATCTGGAGGTAGAACTTGCTCTAACACCACTTGTTGGGATATGATGGTGATGAGAGACCCGAACAACAAGGCCCAACGAGCTTGTTGCGGAGATGTGGAAGCGTGAGATCGAGCAATCCAAACTGAATATGTACGACGAAGATCAACAACGAACAAGCAAGCAACTACAAAGACGAGATTTATAGTGGTTCGGCAAATTCCCAATGTGGGAGCCTACATCCACTGGCAAAGATGATATTTATGAAAGTTTTTCGCGTTTTCTATATTCACAAAGGAGGAAATTCACTCCTATAAATAGGAGGTTGTACAAGGAAGCAAACTGAAAACCCTAATGGGCTTCTCTATACAAAGGCCCATGTTACGTAATAAAGGAAAGATTTAAATAGAAATACACAAAATAGTGAATGCAGTATTATATCCCAATACTCCCCCTCAAGTTGGAGCATAGATGTCAATCATGTCGAACTTGTTGCATAGTTCCTCAACTCGCTTGCCAAAGAGAGGATTGGTGAATATATCAGCAGTTTGCTCATGTGATGGCAGGTTAGGAGTATAAATCTTCTTATCCAGTACAGCATCCCAAAGAAAATGACAGTCGACTTTGTATGCTTGGTCCTCTCATGGAGTACAAAATTGCTAGCAATCAAAGTAGCAGCACGATTACCACTATACATTGGAGTAGCGGAGGTGATAGGGAACCCAAAGTCTGCAAGAATAGATTGAATTCATAATAGTTCACAAGTAGTATGTGCCATTGCACGATACTCGGATTCAACACTAGATCTGGCAACTACATTTTGTTTCTTGCTCCTCCAAGTAACCAGATTACCTCCTATGAAGGTGCAATAACTAGAAGTGGATCTCCTGTCAGACTTGCATCTTGCATAATCAGTGTCAGAATATCCAATAACATCAAGGTGCCCATTTCTTTTATAAAATAACCCATGTCAGGTGTGTTCTTTTATAAATATTTCAGGACACGACAGGCAGCCTCCCAATGACATTGTCGAGGGCAATCCATGAATTGACACAGCAAAACATATATCTGGTTTGGTAACTGTGAGATACAAAAGTTTGCCAACTAGTTGCTTGTAGCAATATTTATCTTCTAAGAGATGAGTGGACTCGGCCCATAGATCATGTGCTTGATCCATAGGTGAGACAGCAGTTCGACAACACAACATTCTTGTTTCAGATAATAAGTCTAGAATATACTTCCTCTGTGAGAGAGATACTCCATTTTTTTTATATGCTACCTCAATACCAATAAAATATCGAAGACGTCCAAGGACTTTAGTTACTGTTAAAGAGTGTATCTTAGCCTATTTAGTTAATAGGTTAATTAGTTAGTGGGTCATTAGTGTCTCGGCCCGTTTAGATTACTTGGGACACAAGTCTCAGGGTTTCTCCCTTGCTCCTATATATAGGACAGGGTTGTACCTCTTTTAATCATCTAATCTAATCGAATCAGTTCAATACAATATTCTTCCACATGGTATCAGAGCGTGTTCGCTCCTAAGGGAACCCTAGCCGCCTCTGCTTCCCTCCTCTCCTAGCTGCCGAAGAACACAGCCCCAAGTCGGCCGCCGCCTCTCTTCGAGAGAGAACAACATGGGGAGAGCCCGCCTGCAGGCGGCTGCCGCCGTCGCCATGGCTTAGGCCAACTGCCCGCTAGGCTCTTCCGACCTCCATGGCTCTTTTTCTCCCACTTTCACATAGATCTGTACGTCGGCGCTAATTCCCGACATGCAATCTATGTTTTCCAAATCCAAAGCTGACCGTCGGTGATCTCCTTTTCGGCAATCACGTATTCGACGCCATCGTCACCTCCGCCATCCGTCGGCCAGCAGCCATCAGTCTGTTGGCCAACATCACCTATCTTCTTTCTTGAAGAATCGCTGCATCCCGCGCAAGTGTTGCCCATATCCAGCAGCAACGTCGTCGCTCCCCAGCGCCATCACTATCCATCCAGCGGGCTCCGTCTTCCTCAATAGCCGCCACCGTTGTAGCAATTTGCGCCGCCCATCAAAAAAATAGTCGGCTGACAGCAGCAGATAACCCTGCCGCAAATCACAGTGGCCATCGCCTCTACCACTGCATCACACTGACGTCCTCAACATCAGTTTTCGTCGTCGCTCATGGAGAGGCTCCGCATGCAGCCTCATGGCATGCAATATCTCCGGAGTCGTGTAGGAGACCTTTATCATCTCCTCCGTTGCGGCCAAGTGCTACATCAACTAAGCGACACAATCCAACCATCTACTGCTCGTCATCTCGCTGCTACAGCCATGGTTGGTACTAGCCAACAGCCACGGTTGGCACTAGCCATCAGCCAATCCGATCAGTCACTAAGCCAAACTGCTGCCGCCATCTATGCCCATTAAGCTGCTGACTAGAGCGGGCGATCACCCATCACTCTCCACCGCTACCAAACAACCCCAATATTTTTCTACGGCCCCCATATACAATATGCCTGTTGATATTTGAATCCTTACTCGGATCTATCTTTGGCTAATCAGATCCAATTTAAAGCATATTTCTTTTCGGTCAAGATTAGATCCATTTAATTTTCTACCTAGATCTTACATTAACTCATTTAGCATATTCTCTCCAGTTATCGGTTTCATTCTCCACATATTACACATCTCTATATCACAAAATCCTCTCAAATCCATCAATTCCTTTCCCACCCACCCATATTGAGTGTATCCCTTTCCACAGTGCGGGGGGGGGGGGGGGGGGGGGGGGGGGATAGAGAGGAGAGGAAGAGATGAGAAGAGAGACCATGAGAGAGTGTGAGAGAATATGTATGAGAGAGAGTATGAGAAAAGATGATATATGTATTCAGGCTACTATGGAGCTTCGTATTATTCAACACATTTGTTCTCCACTTCCAGACAATATTGAAGGATCTCCACTGCAGCGTTGACACCGAGCTTCTCGCGTTTGTACTGCATTATGTACGTCAGGACAAGAGTTTGCTATGCATAATTCAGCCCTCTTGGTTCATCTTCCTTCGGTGTTAATGGTGGTTTAGTTGATCACTCTTGTTGCATTCTGGAGAGACATATAGGTGCTTTTTTCAGACTTCTCAGAAGCTCAGCGATTTCAAGCCTGCCAAATCTACATCTGCAAGGTTGATTCATACAGATTTATCTTCACTGAGCGGCTTCATCACGTCTTCTCTGAGCTGCATCTGTTGTATTAGCATCGCCTTCCGCTGATCTTCTTAGGACTTTCCTTGATAGATGATATCTCCTTTCCTGTCAAGCCCCCAAGGTTCATGCGACGGAGTTATGGTACTTGCATCGTATCACCAGCATATCGTTCGTTCGTGTTCGGCCATGTTATGCACGTCTTCCCAGAGAATTTGAAGATTTCGCTACTGCTACATCGACACTATGTATCCGCGTTCGTGTCGCGTTAAGTATGTATTCTAGTGAAGTTGTCGTAGTCGTGGTATTGATGATCGTTTGCTCCAAGTGGCGAATTACTGCTGCAGTATTCAGGTTCCATTTCAGATGTTCTTCATTCCAGATGCACTCCAAAAGACTTTCTTCAAAGCTCGAGAATTCCATCTTGCATAATATAAGTCAAGAAGAGAGGCGGCAGCGTCCTATGATTCAGGGGGAGTTTTGTTTAAGGGAGAGTATCAATCTTTTGTATGGGGAGTGACATTTATCATTTTTATTTTTTATCATTTCTATCTTTTCTTTTATCGAGTCATGTAACTCCAAGCTTGGACATGTGTTTCACCCATGATCCAACTTGAGGGGGAGTGTTAAAGAGTATATGTTAGCCTATTTAGTTAATAGGTTAATTAGTCAGTGGGCCTTTAGTGTCTCGACCCGTTTAGATTACTTGGGACACAAGTCTCAGGGTTTCTACCTTGCTCCTATATATAAGACAGGGCTATACCTCTTTTAATCATCTAATCTAATCGAATCAATTCCATACAATATTCCTCCACAGTTACAAAGTGCTTCATAAGATATTTCTTTGTATCAACAATCCATAATCACTACCAGATATAATGATATCATCCACATATACAATAAGAATAATAATGCCAAAAGAGGTGGTTTTGATAAAATCAGAATGATCACATTGAGACCTTGTGAAATCAAATTGATGCAATATAAGAGAGAATTTGTCAAACCACGCTCGAGGACTCTGCTTAAGGCGATATATAGCCTTCTTAAGAAGACAAACGTTTCCAAAATACTCCCCCTCAGCAATATAACTTGAAGGTTGGGACATATAGACAATCTGTTGCAGGTCACCATATAGAAATGCATATTTTGACATCTAGTTGATGCAATCGCCAGCCTCGATTGACAGCAACAGAAATAAGAATACACATAAAATTAAGACGAGCAACGAAAGAAAAAGTTTGAAATAATCAACTCCAGACTCTTGTGTAACCTTTGACAACTAATCTAGCTTTTAAGCGTTCAATCGTCCCATCTGGCAGATATTTAATTGTATATACCCAAAAACATCCAATAGGATTGCTGCCTGGAGGAAGATCAACAAAGACCCATGTCCCATGTGATCCAAGAACATCCATGGCCTTTTTCCATCCAGGATGTAGAAGTGCTTCCGAAACATTCTTTGGAACAGAGATAGCAGATATTGCAGTAGTAAATTTAGTCATGGAAGCATTGAGATGATCAGTAGAATCATGCTCAGAAATACAATCTTACCAGACCGAGGTCCTTTCCATAAGGCAATAGGCATGTCCAACTCTGAAATCTGAAGAGAGTCAATAGAATTACCATTAACTGGTGGTGGATCATCAGTTTCTGAAGAGGTCATAGCAGGGGATACTTCAGGTAGAGGTCTTTTGCGTCGACGCTCATAGACTTGCAGAACGGGGGTGGAAGATTCGTTTAGGGAAGGGACGGTAGAGATTGGTACATTTGGAAGTGGTACATTAGGAGGAGACGCATGTGGATGTGATTCAGAAAAGAATGATGTATCTTCAAAGAAGGTGACATCCGCACTGACATACAAGCGATGTGCAACAGGATCAAAACATTTATACCCCTTTTGTGTGTGAGAGTAGCCAAGAAAACAACAACGGATAGCTCGTGGAGACAATTTATCAAGTCCAAGTTGGTGACTGTGGACAAAGCAAAGGCAGCCAAAAACTTTTGGTGGTAGGGCAAAAATAGATTCATGTGGGTAGAGGATGTGAAACAACCTTCTTCCCTGTCGATACCATCGACAGGTGGTCGATGGTATCGAGATTATCACAGCAACCGGACAACAGTCTGTCGATACCATCGACAGGTATCGACAGACCTGTCGATGGTATCGACAGAAGGTCAGCGGCGGAAACCGACGATCTGCCTCTTGTCTCTATTTTTATTATACCATTTGTTTTATTGTTTTTCTAGGATTTTCTCCTTTGTACCACCTTGTATCTTACCCTAATATATAAAAAGGAGTGAGACGGCTATTGCCCTCACACACAAGAGTTGCACCAGCAGCCGCCAACATTGTTCGTCTCCCTTCTCTCTCGTTAACATGGTATCAGAGCAAGGTCTGCTCTAAGCCGCCGTCTCTCTCCACCGGCAGTCCCTCCCTCTTCCTTCTTCTTCCTCCTTGTCCGCCGGATCTTCCCCTTCCTCCCTCCCTCCGGATCTTCTCACCGCGGCACCGGCACAAGCAGCTGCGGCTGAGCCGCCGCACAGCATGCAGCCGTAATCCGCCGCTTTGAGGATCTTCAGGTGATCCGACGGCAATCTAAAATCTAAACCAGAGGACTAGTCTCTCTACGGTTATTATCCTAGTCACACATCCTCCATGTGTGATTAGGAAAATCGTCTGGAGGCTGTGAATGCGTCAGTAACGCATTTCTCTTTGTTTCTTGTGTGACGTGTATCTCTCTGTCACCTCAGTCTTCTTTGTGGCGTGTATCAATCCGTCACACAGTCCCGTTCTGTAATGGGGGACATCAAGACGCCTATGATCTACAACGAGGTGTCTCCTATCGCCACCATCAAGCTCGACGGGAAGAATTTTCTTCTATGGATGAATGTTGTTCACACTGTCCTGGAGTCTCGTGACAAGGCGGGACATGTTGACTCAGGTCCTCTGGCCTCTACTGACAAAGGATATGTTGAATGGAAGCGTCATGATAGAGTCTGGTGAAGACTTGGTTGTAGAACAGCATGGAACCTGCAATTGCGGCAAGGTTCATGTTTTATTCAACAGCTAAGGAGATATGGGACGTAGCATTATTCTCAGGAAAAAAATGCGCTTCGCCAATTCATGATCTATGACCGTTTGTTTGCTGAGAGGCAGGGTGACAGATCTCTTGAGGAGTACTTTGAAGCTATTCAGGCACTTGCTCAAGAGCTGAGCTATTATCATCCAGTGACTGTTGCTGAACAGATCAAGGACAGGGACGATCTAGTTACGGCTAAATTTTTATCCGGGCTTAACCCTTCGTGTGGTTCCGCCCGGAGTGTCATCCTGGCTTCTGATAAATTACCCAATTTTGTGGAAGCCTACTCAAGAATACAACAATCTATCTTTGAGTCTGCTACTCTGATCCTGCTATATCTTCTGGAGAGTCTCATGCATCCGTAGTTGCTGCTGTGAGAGGGGGACGACCTGGTATGGGCAGAGGACGTGGGACACGTCCAAAGTGCACTTTTTGTGACAAATTGGGACATACAGTGGAGAAGTGCTGGAAGAAACATGGGAGACCTGCTGCACCACCTGTAGGGACAGCATTATGCCACTACTACAGATTCCTCTTCTTCTGTTGTGGGAACTGCTTCTAGAACCGGTATCACTCTTACTCAAGAGGAGTATGATCGGTTTATTCAGGCTACACAGCACATGAGTATGGGATCATCATCATCATCGTCAGCAAACCTGGCATCTACTGTGGGTAATCAGGCTACATCTCTCATAGCTTCTGGCTCTACTTCATCTTGGGTGGTTGATTCCGGTGCGTCACAGCACATGACTGGTATGAGGAGATTGCTCCACTCTATTGACTCGTATATCCCTCACCAATCTGTTACACTGGCAGATGGTTCGGTGAGGAGAGTGTTAGCTAGTGGATTTGTCCCTCTAACACCCAAGATTGATCTCAAATTTGTACACTTTGTGCCTGAGTTTCCTTTTAATCTTCTTTCTGTTGCAAAATTGATTGACACGGTAAAATGTACGGTAACATTTGGGCCTTCTTGTTTTGTATTACAGGATCTCAAGAGTATGAGGACGATTGGTGGGGGACCTAGGAAAGGTGATCTCTACCTTTTTCATGGTGACAGTCTGCCTCGCCAAATATCTGCTCCTGCTCCATCCGTCTTGTTGAGTGGTTCCCCCTTACTATGGCATTGCAGATATGGACATCCTTCCTTAGAGAGCCTGCGCAAGTTGGAACCAGAGTTGTCCCAAGTGTCATCTTTAGAGTGTCAGTCATGTCAGCTGGGAAAGCATCATAGGTTATCTTATCCCAATCGTGTCAATAAACGAGCTTCTTGTCCTTTTAAGTTAGTCCACAGTGATGTGTGGGGTCCTGTTAAAGACCAGAGTTATAATGGTTTTCGTTACTTTATTTCTTTTGTGGATGATTTTTCTCGAATGACATGGATCTACCTCCTCAAAAGTCGAGAGTTTGTGCTATCTATTGTGAAACATTTCCATACTGCAATAAAAGTCCAGTTTGACTGCAATATAAAAATTCTTCAATCTGATAATGCTTTAGAGTATGTTCAAAAGGCTAAGTTTGATTTTTGCAGCTCTGTAGGTATGATCCATCGCACATCGTGTCCTTACACCCCTCAGCAGAATGGGGTAGCTGAGCGGAAAAATCGCCATCTGCTTGATATTGCTCGATCTATTATGTTTCAATCCAATGTACCTAAGAAATTCTGGTCTGAAGCCCTTTTAACTGCTTGTTTCTTAATTAATAGACAACCATCCTCGGTTCTTAAAGGACAGACTCCCTTCTCTGTGTTGCGACCCACGGATCAGCCTTTTTTTGTCCCCCTTAGAGTGTTTGGTTGCACTTCCTTTGTCCATAATGTTGACCCTAAGGCCGACAAACTTTCTCCTAGGTCTGTTAAAACCTTGTTCCTTGGTTACTTTAGTACTAGCAAAGGATACAAGTGTTACTGTCCTAGTCTTCGTCGGATGTTTGTGTTTAGGGATGTTACTTTCCATGAGACCACTCCATATTTCTCTGATGCTATGAGTAAGGGGGAGCAATTGAGAGAGGGAGTGCCACCAGTTTTTCAAAGTGATAGAGTGGCACCATCTGTGCAGAGTGAGGGAGCGTCACCCATCATTCCTGATTATACCTTTATTCCGGATGAGCAAGCAGTAGACAGGTCTGTTATTGAGCATTACCCACATGTTTATAGTAGGCGAGGCAGACAAGATCCAGAAGTGGTAGCAACACCAGTCTCTGAGCCTTCATCTTCGTCTTCTACTCATGGGATTCCTGCAAAAGCATCAGATCTTGATCTTCCTATTGTTGTTAGGAAAGGTACTCGCTCTTGTACTATTAGACATCCTATTACAAATGTGTGTTGTCTGTCCCATTTATCTAAGCAGGCCCGCGCATTTGCTATTGGGATTGATTCTGTTGATATACCAAGGAATCACTATGATGCTATGAAGGACAGTGGCTGGAAACAGGCAATGCAGCTTGAGATGTCAGCTCTTTTGCATAATGACACATGGGATCTTGTTGACTTACCTACAGGGAAGAAAGCAGTGGGTTGCAGATGGGTTTTCACCATCAAACATAATCCGGATGGATCTGTTGAGAGGTTGAAGGCCAGATTGGTAGCAAAAGGCTACACACGGACCTATGGAGTTGATTTCTTTGAGACTTTTTCTCCAGTAGCTCGTCTAAATTCTGTGCAAATTATTATTTCTCTGGTTACTACCTTTGATTGGCCCCTATTTCAGCTTGATGTTAAGAACGCCTTTCTACATGGTGACCTCCAGGAAGAGGTATATATGGAGCAACCTCCTGGGTTTGTTGCTCAGGGGGAGTGTCAGAAGGTCTGTAAATTGAAGAAAGCCATATATGGTTTGAAACAGTCTCCTCGAGCGTGATTTGATAAGTTCAGTGAGGTTGTACTCCAGATGGGCTTTTCTCGCTCCATGATTGATCACTCTTTATTCTACTCTAGCTCTTCATGTGGCTCTATCATTATGGAAGTATATGTCGATGACATAGTAATTACTGGAAGTGATTCTACTGGCATATCTCGTGTGAAGGGTTGCAGAAACACTTCCAAACGAAGGACTTGGGTAAACTGAGATATTTTCTGGGCATTGAGGTGCTTAGATCTCATGCAGATGTCAATCTATCTCGGAGGAAATATGTGTTGGACTTACTACAGGAGACATGCATGATTGGATCTAAACCGGTATCTACTCGTATGGATTATCACATCAAGGAGACGGTTGATGATGTTGAGTACTCAGATCCAGGATATTACAGGAGAATAGTTGGCAAGCTAATATATTTGACTGTTACACGACCTGACATTTCTTTTGTTGTACGAGTTGTGAGTCAACATATGCACTCACCACGACAGTCACACTGGACAGCAGTTTGCCGGATTCTAAGATATCTGAAGAGTGCTCCTGGTAAAGGGATCACATATTCTAAACCCAAGGTGCCTCCATCTACTTTGACTCTCACTGGGTACTCAGATGCAGATTGGGTTGGTGATCATACTGATAGAAGATCTACATCAGGCTATTGTACTTTCCTAGGTGACCATTTGATTACTTGGAAAAGCAAAAAGCAGAATGTGGTAGCCAGATCCAGCACTGAGGCTGAATACCGTGCTATGGCCCATGCATGTTGTGAACTACAATAGGTCAAATTCGTTCTTTCTGAGTTAAAAATCACTATTATGTCTTCTATGGAGCTCAAGTGTGACAACCAGTCTGCTATACACATTGCCAGGAATCCTATCTTTCATGAGCGTACAAAGCATATAGAAGTTGATTGCCATTTTATTCGTGATCAAATCAAAGATGGCACTATTGTGACGCCATACGTCAAGTCTGAAGATCAACTGGCGGATATCTTGACAAAGCCTTTGGGTCCGGCAGCTTTTCAGAGATTATGTGGCAAGTTGGGCATACACGATGTGTATTCTCCAGCTTGAGGGGGAGTGTGAAACAACCTGCTTCCCTGTCGATACCATTGACAGGTGGTCGATGGTATCGAGATTATCACAGCAACCGGACAACAGTCTGTCGATACCATTGACAGGTGGTCGATGGTATCGAGATTATCACAGCAACCGGACAACAGTCTGTCGATACCATCGACAGACCTGTCGATGGTATCGATAGAAGGTCAGTGGCGGAAACCGGCGATCTGCCTCTTGTCTCTATTTTTATTATACCATTTGTTTTATTGTTTTTCTAGGATTTTCTCCTTTGTACCACCTTGTATCTTACCGTAATATATAAAAAGGAGTGAGACAACTATTGCCCTCACACACAAGAGTTGCACCTAGCAGCCACCAACATTGTTCGTCTCCCTTCTCTCTCGTTAACAGAGGAGTTGGTAGGGAATCTGATTTTGGCGGATAGACGAAGGCATACGGTTGATGAGGTAGTTGGCTAACAAGATAGCATCAGGCCAATAGGACTTTAGAACATTGATTTCAATTAGGAGAGTACGAGCGACATCAAGGAGGTGTATGTTTTTCCTTTTAGCAACACCATTTTGTTGTGGACTATAGCCACAAGAGGTTTGATGCACAATTCCTTTGGAGGTGCAAATCTTTTGAAAACCATGTTATATGTACTCAGAAGCATTATCAGTGCAGACAAATTTAGGAGCAGTAGAAAAATGAGTCTTTATTTCATTTAAGTTGGAGAAAACATCTAAAATTTCAGAGCAATCTTTCAAAAGATAAAAGTCAAGTGACACGAGACCAATCATCAATAAAAGTTGCAAAATATAGCACACCAGTATGATTCCTAATACGACATGGTCCCCAGATGTCGGAATCAATTAAATAAAACAGACTAGGACTCATGTTATCACAACGAGGAGGATACACAGAGCAGTGATGTTTTCCAAGTTGACAGGATTGACATGTAAACTTTTCAAAAGACAAACTAGGAAATAAGGACTTCAACTTTTGGGTTGAAGGATGACCAAGCCTCAGGTGCCATTGATAAAAAGAGGTAGAGTGAGCCATAAGTGCGGTAGCAGGCAAATTTAACGAGGTATGTAGATAGTACAGACCATCTCCACCTTCATATCCCCCACCAATCGTCTTCATCCTAAGATCTTCTTGCATGGAGACAGTGTAAGGAAAGAACGTCAAGATTTGGTAATTTTACTAACAGACATCAAGATCAATGGAAATGTGGGCACAAACTAAACAGATTTTAAGAGAGATTTTTGTTAACATCCCCAATTCCAGTGACTGGAGAAGTAGATCCATCTGCCAGACGTATTGGAGGATGATATGTAGATTTCTTTAGATGAGTGAAGAGCTTTTTATTACCAGTCATATGGGTCGTGGCACCAGAATCAACAATCCAATCTTCTTTTGTAGAAGATGAGGAAGCTTGAAGGTAAGAAGGAACACCAGAGTGTTGAGCAATGTTCGCCTAAGGTGTGGTAGTAGTTGTAGAAGCGGCTTTGATAAGCTTGTCAAGGTCAGACGAACTTAGTGTAACCATCTGACGAGAAGCAACATTGGGTGTATATGTAGATTCTTCATCAGCATCAGTAATAGAGACTTTGTTTGCCCATTCAGGCTTTCCATATTTCTTCCAGCATTTGTCCTCGGGTATGGTTGGTTCGTTTACAGAAGTTGCAATACCGAGGTTGATGAGGCGAAGACCCTCTTCCAAATGGATGAGAAGGAGGAGGCCCCTGTCCACCAGTGTTAAGGCCTCTGCCCCGTCTACGAGTAGAGTTACCACGCCCTCGTCCAGCAACAACTAGAGCAGTTGTACCTTCTTTAGTAGCAGAAGACACCGAGCGAGATAACCGAAGATACACATCATCCAGCATGGGTAATGATATTGATGCAAGGATTTGTTGACAAACCGCTTCATAGCTAGGTGAGGATGCCAAAAACCGGCATAGCTGAACTTCATCTTGTCATTTTTGTAGTTTAGTGAGATCAGTAGATAACGGACGATGGAGTTTAAGCTCTCCCCAAATACCTTTGAAGGTATCAAAATGTGAAGCAAAAGAGGTAGAGTCATCAAGTCTTAGAGAATGCAAGCGTTCATAGAGCTCAACAACTCGAGAGGCATTTCCCTTACTGAAATAAAACTAAGCAATATGATCCCAGGCCCCCTTGGCGGTGTCAGTAAACAGAAGATTGGTGGCTACATGGGATTCACAGGCATAGTCACAATATTCGCCTTTTTTTAATATAAAAAAAAGGTGTTTAAAACGTGTATTATCACATGTCGTATGTGACGGCCGTTTTAAACTCCAAACCGAATAATATTTTTTAAACGTGTTTTATTCTGTATTGCATTTGAAACGTGTTTAGTATGTTTTTTCCCGTTTTATACAGTTATGTGCATTAGTTTCATACTTGGTTTTTCCAAGTCCTTTTTTATTTGCAGCAGGGTTCCACCTATGCTTCATTCTCCTCCCTTTCTTCCTAATTTGTACCTGATGCTTGCTGCTCCAATTCTTCCCTTTCTTCCTCCACCATCCCCTCTTTCTCCCCGATTTCTCTTTGTTGTATGTTGCTTCCACTTCTTCCCCTTCCTCCTTGGCCATTCCCTCTTCCTCCCTTTTTTTTCACTTGTTTCCCTTCTTCCTCCATTGTCCTCTCTTCCTCTCTCATTTCTTCCTGTTGCAGCACCTACGTTTTCGTATTCTTCCTCATTTCATCGTCCCCTCTTCCTCCCATTTTTTTCCTCTTTTTGCTGCTTGTTGCTTCTACTTTCATGTTCCACCTCTTATTGCTCCTCTCTTCTTTATCATTCTCCTACTTCCTTTTTTCCTTCTTCCTCCCTCCTCTCATTTTAGCCAATTTTCCTTTTTCATTCGTTTTTTCTTATTTGCAATTGCAATTTACAATCAGTTATCAGTCCATGGGGTGTATTTATGGAATCTATGATACATTTATGTATTAGTCGAACTTTCTATATTAGGGTATTTGATATGATGTGTAGTCATCAATTTAATCATTATATATGTGTGTATAATCGTATATACATGTGTAAATATATATATATATATATATATATATACATATCCGTTTTTCCCGACTTTTTCCCAAATAGTTGACCATACTTTTACCGTACGTTGACCGATTTTTATCTGAATTTTCCGCATAATTCCCAAATTCCGAATTTTTCAGCTCGACCGTACGTATGTCGAATATCGAATTTGTTACTATGTTTACAGCTATTTAGAATCCAAGACAGAACTTGAGAATCACATTCTGCCCTTTTCTTATAGTCGGTTTTCTTTTTGTCAGATGTTTCATCTTTAGGAGGAGGTTGTTCAGTGAGATGCTCAAGTTTGCCCGATGAGTGAGCATAAATCTTAGAGGATCGTGCCCACAATATGTAGTTGGATCCATTGAATTTGACATACGTGACACATCTAGGATGTGTCTCCATGATCGTAGAGGAAGATGAAGCCATGAAGCAAAGGTGATATCCAAAGTATCTCCAGAAGCATCAACACACACAACAGAAGTCTCCTGGAATGGCACACGACGTGTCAAAGAGCGGTAGATAGTCGCCTGGAATGGCATATGACATGTCAAAAATAAGAAACGGCGTGTCAAAGAGCAGTATATAGTCGCCTGGAATGGCACACGACGTGTCAAAAATAAGACACGATGTGTCAAAGAGCAGCAGATGGTCGCCTGGAATGGCACATGACGTGTCAAAAATAAGACACGACGTGTTAGATGATTCTTCGGATTGAGACACGACGTGTCAAATAAAGACAGGACGTGACGGAGGTCAGGACAGCAGCAGGTCAGAGGATTTGCCGGATTGAGACACGGGGTGTCAAGCATATGCACGACGTGTAAATGGTCGGGGCATCAGCAGATCAAGAGCAGAAACGGAGAACCCAGCAAAATAAGGCCAAAGATGACCCAGAGTAAGTGGCAAATACTATGATTCACCAAGAAGAAAGATGATATGTTGGATATACCCAATCATACCACTAATAAAGTGAGCAGAGCCCTAGAATAGGTGATCATGAATGACTACAAATATGTCGAACGGTACTTCCAAATAAG
Source organism: Alisma plantago-aquatica (assembly GCA_963693085.1). Lineage (NCBI taxonomy): Eukaryota > Viridiplantae > Streptophyta > Magnoliopsida > Alismatales > Alismataceae > Alisma > Alisma plantago-aquatica. The sequence goes on from OY856409.1 coordinate 249,640,449, forward strand.
AGTTCTTTAGGGCATAACAACCTTGGAAAGGTCGTCGACCATATCCCTAGATCCTCTTATTGGAGAAGAGGATAGGGCTAGAAAGAAACTTAGATTTCCTTAGGAATGATCAGTAGTGGAAGTCAAGTAAGATGTACACGGCGGCGGCGGCTGACGAAGGGAAAGAGAGAGAGAGAGAGGGCGGCGGTGACTGGTGGAGATCAGGGCTAGGTGACCCGCTCTGATACCATATGAAAGTTTGTCGTGTTTTCTATATTCACAAAGGAGGAAACTCACTCCTATAAATAGAAGGTTGTACAAGGAAGCGAACTGAAAACCCTAATGGGCCTCTTTATACAAAGACCCATGTTACAGAATAAAGGAAAGACTTAAACAGAAATACACAAAACAACAGAAGAGAGAAGAAGTTACCAATACCCTTTTACACCTGAAAGCCAACCGTGGAAGAAGACGGTTGCTTGGAGAGGAGCTCTTGGAGGCGTGACACCCTAAGGAAAGCCCTAGGTCCGTTTGTGGCTTTAGGACTTCGAAAAACGACATCTCTTGACGTCTCTTCGTTGCTCTTCATGGTTGGGACGAGTTGGGATGTTTGTTTATAGGAATAGGACCCATATCCAAAGTCCCGAAGTCATTAGGTTGTTTTCCGACTGCGTTTACGGTCCGGCAGGGACTGTATACGATCCGTAGTGTATTTCCAAATCAACAACATTTACAATCTGGCGCTGGACTGTATACTGTCCGACTGGACCTATATACATATGCAGTCTAGGGCCTCCAGCCAGACCACATATGGTCTGGAGTAATGACCGTAAATACACCTGTAGGTGTCCAAATTGCATCCTGAAGATGTCGATGCTTGGTGTAGATGTTCGATTCATCAAGGAAGCTTTTCTAGAGAGTTGAAGACACTCTCTCAACACGAACGTCAACTAGTTTTCTTGTGTCCCAACACTCTCTAGCTTGTCTATGCTTTGCTAAGCACGTTGACGACTTACTATGTGTTTCATCTCAGACTACTCAATGACTCTTGGGACTGAAATGGACACTTGCTCAGACTTGCAACTAAATATATTACTGCTCCAAATACATTTTTTGCTTTTGTGTATGTCTTGCTAGTCTTGGCTTAAGGGGGAGTGTTAGAGAGTTACGGCCTTACGGGTTTATTATGTTATACATGCTCCCCCACTAGCTGTTGAAAGATTGATGGAAGACTTGTTGGTTACTGATATTATCTACTTGGGAGGGAGGGGGTGGAGTGTTTGAATGGTTGATTGTAAGATTGAGGGGGTGTTACTTTTGTACAGGCTTGATTTTTATCTCTCTAGTTTGGTCACTTGTTTTGGTTTGTTTGTTTGCGAGCTGACATGGGATTCTTCCAAGCTTCAACTTGAAGGGGGTCTTGAAGTATACTTCAAAACAAAAGTTTCCCACTTTAATATTAAAAAATGATGAATTTCAACGATCTTATAGGCTTCCAAATGTTCATCACCATTCATATGTTGGTCGCCAATTTTTCGCAACTTTCACGATATATGTTGATGCTTCACGGTTTATACGATCTTTTGTGATTTTTCACGATTTTCTCTTTTAAGTTGCTTGCTCTTCTTTTTACAAAGCCATATACAAAGATCTCCCCAAATACACTAAGTCCCCAACCCGACTCTCCCGACAATCCATGTTGCTTCATCGCCCCCCACCCTTTCTCTGATGTTGTGTGAGCATCCTCGACTTAATATTCTTCTTTTCAATCCACAAACATGAAATCCTCTTAATTTTTTTTCTTATTTCTTATCTATCATTATCATTACCACGTATACTCAATGTTTCACTAATCAATATTGTCGTTTCACATATTTTTCTCAAATTGTTACATACATGGCAGTTGTTCAACTTTTCTATAATTCTTTTTCACTCAATAAGATTGTATGTCCAGTGACTTTAATATATATATATATATATATATATATAAATATATATATATATATGTATGTATGTATGTAATGTACGTATGGGATTAAGAGAGGCATTCTCTCCCCCTCTCCCACGCCCGTGGCAGAGGCCGAACGCCCGGGAGGGTGGTAAATCAAGACGGCAACTGGGATTAAGAGAGGCATTCTCTTAATGTATGTATGTATGTATGTATGTATGGGATTAAGAGAGGCATTCTCTCCCCCTCCCATGCCCGTGATAGAGGCCGAACATCCGGGAGGAAGGTAAATTAAGGCGGCAGCTTGGATTCGAACCCGGGTCCCTTTGTTAGGGGACACGTGCTTGACCACTTGAGCCACTCCTTGTCAACATGTATGCATGTTAGGTATATACATACATACATACATACATATATGTATGTATGTATATACCCGACTTATTTCTGAATAGCAGACCGAACAGCAATTTTTCCGAATTTCAATTTTTTTCAGCCATACGAAAAATTGCCGAATTTTGAATTTGTCATTATCTGAGTATATGTATTTAGTCTAATGGATCGATTTGTAACACGGGCCTAACTGTGTTTTGGCCCATCAGGGTTTTGCCTATGTCTGTAATGCTTCCCCCTTCTTTTGTATAAAGGAGAGGGGTCCCCCATCTAATAAGAAGAAACATACAAGGTTACCATTATCTCATTTCTGACAATTATATTTCTTCTTTAAGTTGGATATACTTTAAATGTTAAGCATGATACAAGTGTAATTGAGATTGATCTAGTGAGCATAGGAAACAGTAGGTATTTAACTTTTTTTACATGTAAATGTAATGGATTTAATTGGCTGTTAACATAAGTCTTTAGATCCTCCCTGTGTTATTATGTAATATCAGTTTTTGCACCCAGGGGAGCATTTGAGTAGCAAAAATTGTTCACAATCATGCTGCACTAGGAATCCACATACGGAAACAGGCAAAGGTGGCCTATCATTTCAGTTAAAGGGCCATCAATGAATCGATCCAGATCAGAACCCTAGAAACTGCATGATTTATGTCCCTGACCGCACCATGGGGACAGCAGAGGGGTCACCCTCTACTGTTGTATGAATTCGGGGATGCACATATGGTCAAGAAAATAATTGTAGTAGTAATTCTAGTAGAATAAAAAGGGACAAAGTTGCTGATTAGGGACACTGCTTCACATTCAGTCGCTGCATGCTGTGCTTCATATTCAGTCACTGCATGTGGATTTAGTATTGAAAGCGAATGACCACTGTCCTTTTGTTTTAGTATATGGATGGCTTTGGACGGAATTTATTTTAAGCTGTGAACTTCAGACATCAGGAAAAACTGCCTGCCAAATTTAGGTCTTAAGATTATCACACAAAATAATTGAGACCACTTACAATGTTATATGCAAACGCCCACCAGAGATTCTGTTTGACTGTCCGCATGGTTAATCTGCTTAGCTCCAAAGCATCAAGCAGCTGCTCCAATTAAAAATATGTTAGCATGGATGAAAAATTTAAAGAAGGATTAAGACAAACACCAAAGCTTGAGTAGGTCCTCAGTCGACTGCTACTTTATTTCTAGAATGCATTACTAATAGCTTCATGTTCTTAAGACATTCATCTCAACTCTAGTCATATTCGTCAATACGTCATACTTGAGTTATATAATGAAGGATGAATCGCAATATAGGATACACCCAACTTGCTATGATGCCCAATAGATAATTTGCAGGATGGTAAATGTTGTCTATGGGTACCCAAATTTCTTAGATGCCATCAAAGTTAAATGTAAAATTGATAAACCAAAATGCATGTGGCGAGGATCATGTCTATGATATCTGTATGATAAATATTTATTCACCTGAGATAACCTGTTACCCATAAGTACAATAGAAGATACATCACTGGCTGCTCCAACACCACCACCCATTGCTATGCCAACATCAGAAGAAGCCAAGGCCGCTGCATCATTGACGCCATCTCCTACCATTGCCACTGTTCTTCTAGCCTTTTGGAGGTCGGATATGAATTTCTTCTTTTCGTTTGGCTTAACTCCAGAAATCACCTGTATTTCAAAAAATAATCAAGATATCCACATAGTACATGCTGAACTCGTGATAATCCAAAAAAGAAACTAATACAAACAACTGCAGAAACTTCAAATCTGGAACTTGAGCATACATGACTTTATTCATAACTGACGAGATGTGAAAACAATCAGATTAATAAACTTGCTTGCCTATCCGATATCAATGGCAATTTATACTGGTAACCAACAACATATGCCCACCTTTGTCCAGAGTAAGGCTCTAGGATTCCTTCTAGCCATATCACACTAATGAGCTGGTACAGAAGCTCTAATAAGGTTGCGCTCACTGGGTTTCAACCCAAAGTATCCCAGCAACAACTGCAGCTGCTTTTAACTAGACCCTCCTTTTGTATGTGTGAAAATTGCAATTTTCTTTCTCAAGCAAATCAATAGGATATTTTTCATAGGCTAACCTTCCTAACCATAATGATTTAAAAAGCAATTTACATCTCAAAATACGGGAAATAATAACAATGGAGAACTTTAGAAGTGAACGCAGATTATCATGTAGCATGCTCCAACTCGCACGAGCTCTAGTATGAGCTCAGATTATATTAGGAAACGGAGAGGGTTTCTAAATATATTGACTAAACACTATACACATCGCATGACAAGTAGAACGAATCAATAGACAACTAAACACCATTCATGGACCTATGATTCAATTTACAGAAGAAGAAAAAAATCCAGAATTTAAAGGGATCCAGTTCTATGTAATTCAGAAGTTTTTACCTTGTCCTTCTGAATTCCAACCTCAGATGCTACCCATTCAGCGGTAGCTTTCTTATCTCCAGAGAGCATATACACTCCTATACCGCGTTCTGACAGGGCTTCTACAACTTGGCAAGCATCATCCCTAATCTTGTCCTCAAAATAGATTAATCCAGCCAAATTACCATCTATTCCAACATAAACAGCAGACTGTGTCGTATATGCTTCTGCTTCTAGGATATCATCCCAATAAACTCCATTGCTGCAAAACGAATTTATAAAGAATAGATTCCATATTAGTATAATCTCCATTCTGTAACTTTCAGATAGTATTCTCACTTAAAACACATATAGGTGTTTCAATTTTCTTTTACAAGTTACTATTTGCATTAAACGATCTGAATTTCATGGGGCAATGGGTTTAGAAGAGAGACGAGGCCGAATTTTCAAACAAGCAGCAGTTTATTGGTTAGGACACCAACTGCCCTGGCTATGTATCTTGTAGAGGTATGCCAAGACAATATACAATGACAGTAGTCTATTACATAAGCACCCAAGGAGGCATTGCGCTTGGGGGATCAAAAATCTGACGAGCAGAGAGATTATAATACACATTGCTCTGCAACAAGGCGGTGACTCCAAGCAAGTTGTTGTACAACTCTGTGATTGGTTACAAGGCAGGCAATGGTTGTTTGTGCACCTGAAAGGTAGGGGTCCACCCAGCAATACGAACAAAAAGAATTACAATGTCCAATTTCAAGACTGTTTCTGATGGGCCAAAAAAAGAAATTTTGACATTTACGGCGATTGCGACGCCAAAATGAGCAAATGAAATCATGAAATTTTACTAGGACAATCTAAACACCAAGATACATATATTATGCAATAATAATATTGCATATCGAATATGTAAAGAAGGGGGGGGGGGGATGTAAGTACTAACAACTAAACTAGTAATATTGCATGTTATACCATGAGATATTAATTATATTACATTCTCCATTTTTCATTTTTTGTTCATTCTAATTAATCTTTTGTCTAAATTATGTATTAATCAAGTAAAAAAATAAATTATGCCTCTATCAGTAGTTTTTAGTTTTTACTGAAATGAGTTAATATTGACTGTTTAAGTCTACTTTTAACATTTAATTAGGTTATATAGGTCATTTATACATAGATATAAGAAAACACATCCCCAAAGCAGTTTTTTTTACCATTATTTCATAGATCTACAGGTTTTGTTTGTAGATCATGTGATTTTCAAAAGATCTAGCACTTTGAACTTTGTTTTTCAAAGTATTTCTTTAGATCCATATTGAAGGAGATAGGAATAGGAGGAGGCGTAGATGGGCTAGAAATAGGGGAAACATACCTTAGAACCAAGAAAAATAGCCTTCGGAAGCAAGAGATTCAAAGAAAATCATCGTATACCAAAATGTAGCAGTATTAGTCCACAAAATAGTATTTTACGAAACACCGCATTGCTGTGCCATTTCGTGAAACTTAGGTCCAAACGAGCTCTTTGCTGCAAACTCCCACTGTTTTGCAATTTCAACCTAGCTGTGAAAGTTTGCAAAAATTTTGTATAACTTTTGTAAAATTACCCCTAGTCCCTGCATAAATATATTTCGATATCTCGTTGGCAAAAAACAGAAATTTGACTGAAATTCTGCAAGTTCGATCAAAAAAAATCCATAATACAAATGATTCAGTTCTGTCCGAGATTTGACAGCAGAGGTGGGGACGAGTAGACAAGGTCAGCAGCCATGTAAAAGAACTCATTCGGGATATAACTATTTTGAAAGAAAAGTTGTCAGACTGAGGCCCACATTGAGTAAACGACACTGACAATTAGAGAAGGGAAAGAGAGCGTGTGGAGAGTGGGTGGTATATAGGTGGATATAAAAGGTGTGTCACAATACTAAGGGATGTAGAGGCCAACACCATATTTTCCGGGCAGTAGAACAAATATGTGAGGAACAGATGTGCAGTAGTTTCACAACGAGATAAACATAAAGAACAAATATGTGAAGAAGAGCTGTGCAGCAGTTTCACAGCAAGACCAACATAGAGGAAGTGAGGAGAAACGGTGGGAATATGTAGGTGCCAATAACAAGCGAGCCAGATTAAATGTCCAACAGCTCGCAGGGTCCTTTTAAGAACAAAGGCATCAAGAGTAGCGTGTTGGATGGTCAGGGCCTATTCAATTTTAATGAAAAGATGAGGTTTTTGTGGCCAATTACGCCCAGGTTTAGGTACTACGAAGAGTAGTTAGTGTTAAGAAAAAAATATGATGCTTCTTTCACGATTAACCCTAGAAAAATTCTAGTATGAGTTGTATTAGTTGATGGTGTCAAGAGACAGTGATTAAGGAGGACCCATGGAATTGTGTGTACATAGCATCAAGGTTAGGCTGAATAAGGTCCATGTAAACTTCTTAAAAGTAGAACAATCTACCAGTACAACTCAAATCTCTGTCCCCTAAGCATGTGTTTTGTGGAGCAGATGGAATTGAAAAGATAGGCAGCTTCGTTTGAGGTGGAAAGTAAGTAGCTAAGATAGGGGTCGTCATGTTAGGCAAGAGGAAAGTGGTAGGTGGTAGGGACACTATGGAGAGTGAAAATGGGAGGCGGTAGTGTGTAAAGTAAGGGGGTTTCCATGCACTAACAGATTGACCCAGAAAAACGAGGTGGAAACATGGAAGACGTTGGAAATGGTATGGTTGTTGGCTCACAGGAAGATGGCGTTGTCAACCAGGAGGCAAACTTTTTGAAGAGCAGATTGACTCACCCAAATGTCATGGGTAGCTCCCATGAGGGAGACTGCAACATGAGGAAGAGGGTATTCAAGTATGGTATTGAGCAATGACAACAATTTCGATGAAGCAAACAAATTTTAAAGGAAAATAGTGATATTTGTGCCAACAGAGTAGGTATACTAAGTAGAAACTTGATTAGCCCACACAGATATGACATACTTGTGGACCAACAACTATCTTCTATAATTATTGGGCTCATAGATATTATAAGGTCTCAAACCTGTACAGGCGGACTTGTCCACATCTAGGACCTCCTAAGGAACAACCGCGACTGCAGTTGTGTCCACAGTCTTTAGAGTGAACAACAAGAGCAGAAGTGTTAGGTGGCGCCATAGAAGGGGAGGTGCAGATGGGATACCTTGAACATGTTTGAGGACATCATGAAGTGTGGAAAGTGGATCACTAGACAAGATCTAATCAACAACGATGTAGAACAGCACCATGCAGACCGATGGCCACACAGATTCATGGGAACACAGACTGATGGTCACGCATATCAATGGCCACAAGGATCGATTGCCATGCGGGACGACGAAAACGAGCCACACTATCGCCCAGCACAGCAAATCACAAAAAAAAATCCTAACTTTTGATATATATATCGGAACTCGACAAAATTTGTTTGGATTCCGATTTCATTTTTCCATCCACCCAAAGCCCTAAAACAAACCAGAGACACACGAGAAGGTGATCCAAAGGGCGATTTTCAAGAAGAATTGGGAAGAACAGTAGATCTAACCGTAGATCCATCAAGGTAAGCTTAGATCGATGGCTACTCCTTCGTTCTCTTCCTTTTTCCTTAGTTGAAGCCAGCAGTAAGGCCAATCGGAGGTTCCTTTCTTCTATCCTTCTTTTTCCTCCAGTATATCAAGGCTAGAGCAATAGATCATCTTTGACATATCAAAGGTGGAATTGGAGCTTTTAGCTCAAATCCAAGCGTAACAGGCCAAGATTCGGATAAACCAAGATTAGAATCATGATCAACAGCTAGAATCAGAGTCAAGATGAGTAGAAATTCATCTTTTCATCAATATTTTCAGAGAATCTAAACTGAAAACGTGAAGAACAAGTGTCTAGTTTACTATATAACTCATTCTGGCTCAGTAAGCTTCAATTCGGATTTTTAAGGTATAAATGATCGAAAATTGATAGAAGATGAATGATTTTAGTTCTAGAATGTGTGTACACGATTTTTATAAGTTTCAAACATAGTATCCTAGAGGCACTGGTGTATCCGGGTTTGTCCTAAATTCTTCAGTAGTGAAACACACTAGAAGTGCAATTAGATAGCTTGATTCCTTTCAGTTATGAATTTCCGATGATAAAATGTGCAGTTCTTTCCAGTATTATATATCATATGCTCAGTTCAGCCAATTCAAGCTATATACAATTTTGAATTTTTTTTTAGTACATGTCAGTTAGATCTATATAAATAGCATTCAGTATGAAAGATTAATAGTGTTGTTATAGCAAAAAAGATCGTTCCAGTATATTTAGATATGCTCATGTTATTCAATTCAAGTGAAATACAGTAGTGAAAGTTAGCAATTCTTAAATGCATGTTTAGAGCGTTACAAATACTTAGATTGTTTTAGTTTGATTTTCAACAATAGCGTAGTGTAGAATACCAAAAATGGAATGATCATGTTGACGAGTGTGTGGGACACTGTAATAGTTGTTGTTATTATACTGATATGTACACCCCTGTGCTATATATATAGGAAAGGAGGCAGTTACAAGGAAGCCGACTAAACTCTAATGGGCCATGGACAAACAGACACATGTACATAATAAACTAATTAACCTATTAACTAAATAAGCTAATACTTTCTAACACTCCCCCTCATGCTGGAGCGTGGGTGAACACATGTTCAAGCTTGGAGTTACATGACTCGATTAAACGATAAGAAATCATTCATAAATGAAAGATAGAAATGTCACTCCCCATACAAAAATTGTTATTGTCCCTTAAATAATACTTCCTAATTAAACATATGATGACGCCTCTTTGAGATGTGTTTTGTAGGCTGGAAATGCTCGAGTTTTGTAGAAGGTCTTCCTTTTGAAGTGCATCTGGAATGAAGAATATTTGAAGTAAACAATCATAAATACCACGACTACGCCATCTTTACTGGAGAGGAATGTGTGAGTCGAATAAGCGCACATCAACACATCCCACGTACATAACTCGGCACAAACGCGGAGATATCAATGTCGATGTAGCAGTAGTGGTATCTTCAAATCGTCCAAGAAGTGTAGCCAACTGGAATTAGCGCAGAAGACTACAGATGTGCATAACGTGGTATGAACGTGTTGGACGAGGTGTTGAAGTGTCGTCTCAACACGTATAAGTAGCAGATGCAACTCTGAGAAGACGTAATGAAATGAAGTAGCTCGGTAAAGATCACTCTGGATGAATCCTTGCAGATACAAAATGTGCAAGGATAGAGAACGAGCTTAGAAGAAATCTGATGAAGAAGCAACCATCTGTCTCACCATTAACACCAAATAGAACAAGAGATTGGAATTAGCCACAACAGTTATTGTCCTGTCTCTAATGAAAGAGATATCGTCGATATATCGACGGCATCTGTCATCGGTTCACACAAACCTATCGCTGGGATTGCAAATATCGGTATACCGATGGTATACCGCCAAATACCGCCAAATATCGACAAATATCGCCAAATACCGCCAAATATCGCCAAATTTCGACGAAATGTACTGATATACCGACAGAAATACCAATTTTTTGTGTGCTAGAATCAGTTTTTGTTGTTTGAGAGGAGGAAATGTTAGAGCAAAGGGATCTCGACAACTAGGGCTCAGACAAGTCTAATCTAAGGTATGCCTTTATGTTTTCTACCATTTCTCTCATTTACACCATCTATCTCAATTAAAATGTAAATTCATACCAAAATGCCTTAAATTGGCAAAGATATCACCATCTGCTTTTTTATGTCTTCCTGATTGTATGTGTTCTTAGATCCACAACACTTTCTCATAATCTACATTATAATCATAGTTATATACCTAAATAATTCACAAAATATAAGTATAATTTGCTATCATTTTTAGTAGTAAGCTAATTTGTATACATATGTTCTTCTTACTAGTATTTTTATCATACAAAGTAAGAAAATGTACTACTTCGCAACACAACAAACAAATATTGTAAAAAAATATAGATTTTGTAATTTTCTAGTCCTATATTTGTTGATATATGACACTTGCTACATATATCGCACAACATGGACATGGTTGACATATTAACTACACTTTTATTTTATCGCATCCCCACGATATGCATATAATGGGCATGGTAATAATGGCTTTTATACTTATCCCTCTATTATGCATAATCCATGGAGAATCTCACTACTGCATATCAAGATCATGTGGTACAAACAACAGTGGAGAAAAGGTGTCACAATAGTGATGGTGCTTAACTTCCTTGACAGTCATGAAGTTAATTGTCAAAGTCACACATTGAAGAAGAGCAATAGAAAGCCCTTGTGTATATTTTCTTTCAGAATCTAATATGATGCATATGGAGACATAGTACTGTAAAATTCTAAAACATATCGTGTTTAATTACATAATATGAATGAGTATTATACACTTATATAGTATTGTACATGACGTGTCTGAGCAACACGTAACTTCATATCAACAAACTTACATAATGTACATGTCATGGGAGCAATATGTCAACCATATCAACTCAATATTATATGGATAATCAGTGTGTAACTCGACATACAATTGATATGAGTTAGTAAGTTACCATGTTATTCATGTGTTGTAAATTGGATATTATTGCATAAGTGTGTGTGTGTTTATGTTTATGGATTGTGCTAGTAAAATTCCAAATCTTAATTGTACATGTGTCTGAGCAACACGTAACTTCATATCACCAACCTTACATAATGTACATGTTAGGGGAGCAATAAGTCAACCATATCAACTCAATCTTGTATGGATAATCAGTGTGTAACTCGACATACAAATGATATGAGTTAGTAAGTTACTATGTTATTCATGTGTTGTAAATTGGATATTATTGCATAAGTGTGAGTGTTTATGTTTATGGATTGTGCTAGTAAATTTCCAAATCTTAATTCCAATATTTTGTCATCAAAATCCTTCATCGAAATCTGCAGAAAACAGGACAGGTTCCCTACCTCCCACATGATGGACAACCTCCCCCACATACCCTTTATAGAATTTTATTGCATAAAACGATGCATTTAGGTGTAGAGATCACATTTGTAAAATTTCATGATTTAATTCGTTCATTTTGGCGTCGATATGGCCAGGATTGCATCTGTCGATATTTCCGTCGGTATACCGATAAATATCTATATCCAAGCTGTCAAAACGGCATCGGTATCAGTCATTTAATTCCTTGCCTGTCTCATGCGAACGCAGCATGGATGATCAACTGGAACATCATCAACACCAAAGGGAACAAGAGGCCTAAATTTGCCGCAACAACTCTTGTCCTGACTACATAATGTGGTACGAACGCGAGAAGCTCGGTATCAATGTTGCAATGGAGATTCTTCAAGAATGCCTAAAAGTAGAGAGCAGATGTGTTGAACAATACAAAGCTCTGTGATGATAGCCTAGAATATCATCTCTCTCATCTCTTGTCTCTCTCCTCATATGTTCTCTCTCATGTTCTCCTCATACCCTCCTCTCTCTTTCTCCCTTATCCCCCCCACACCAAATACAACGAGAGTGACTAGATGGTGTTGAAAAGGGATATATGACCCCTCCGCACGTAGAAGACGCACATATGATGGATGGGAGGATGGGAAAGGGAAAAGTGTAAAAACAAGAGGTGTAATATATAGAGAAGAACAAAATACAAATACAATTGGAATGGAAACTCGATAGAAAGAGGAGAAGCACTATCAGAATGGAACTCGGTAGGAAAAGGAGTGGCATTATCGGAATGGAACTCGGTAGAAAAAATTGATAACCGGAGTCAATATGCAAAATAACCCGTTTATAAGATCTGGATAGAGAAATTAAATGGATCTTTTCTTGACCCGAAAAGACATTTGTCCGGCCCTTGGGCTGGCGAATATTAATAGGATCTGATTATCATTAGGTATTGAAGGAGAGATGGACCTCTGGATGACGTCATAACTGGAACTGGAAGTATACATATTGCTTCTGACAGGTTGTGTTTGTATCTTAACACGTCGTGTAACTTGTCAGGGATGAGATGAAGACTCCTGATGAGACACCGTGTAAGGTTGCTGATACGATGTGTGGCTCCTTTACTCAAAAGTAACTGACACCTTGCAGCATGCCATGTGGGGATCCTACAGGCCGTGTAGGATGTCGGGGGCGTAAACCACATCCCCACCGACACATCGTGTTGGATGTCAACACATCGTGTAACTTGTGATCTGGGTGAACTTGAAGATCATTGTCTCTCGTCGGCATGTCGTGTGACTTACGATCTAGAGGAATCTTTGCGTCGTCGAGTGAACTCTGGATTGCAACACGCCGTGTAGGATGTCGCTGAAGCAAGATTGACGAGAATTAGCGGCATCAAGGAGACAAAGAACCCCAAGAATTAGCACCAAGGGTCGAAGGGAATTAGCGACGTCTTTTGCACTCTTGTAGATCATGTGAACATGAAAAGTGGAGGCTCCTTGCTTGACCACGACCTGAACAGGACAGGAATTAGCGTCGTCAAAGGTCTCGAGAAGTGGTGTAGCGATGGAGTGATGGTTGGCACGGCGGCTGAACGAGGAGGCGGTTGATGGACTCAGAGGCAGACATGGTGGAGATGATTGGAGTGGAACGAAGATTTGAGTTGGCATGGCTGCTTCAGTGGTGGCGGTTGTATACAGAATTGCTCGGGGATGACTTGTCGATGGCCGCCACGAGAAAGACTCTGTAGCTACTTTGACTATAGATCGAAAAGGATAGATGGCAAGGAATGATGGCGTCAATGCATAGATAGAGATCTATGTGAAAGAGGAAGATGATGCGACCATGGTGACTGGGAAGTGCCTAGCGGGCGGCTGACCTAAGTCATGGAAGGTACGGCGGCCGCCCACAAATAGGCGCTCTCTCTGTTGCTCTCTCTAGGGGAGAGAGGCGGTGTCTAGGGCAGCGGCATGCACAGAGAGGAGAGGGAAGCAGAGATGGCGACTAGGGTTAGGTTCCAAGAGCACGCTCTGATACCATGTTGACAAGTGTGTGGGACACTGTAATAGTAGTTGTTGTTATATTGATATGTACACCATTGTCCTATATATATAGGAGAGGAGGCAATTACAAGAAAGCAGACTAAACCCTAATGGGCCATGGGCAAACAAACCCATGTACATAATCGACTAATTAACCTATTAACTAAATAAGATAATACTTTCTAACAAATCTAAATACTAACTAAAGTGAAGAAAAATTTTGTAAATCATTGTATAGTAAAACAAAAGAATCAATTAGATATTTGGATGCCTTGGACACAATGGAAGAAACGTCTTACCCATTGGTAGCATCGAGAAGAGAGTTGGAGCGTGTTGGTAGCCCAGCGTGGACGGTCTCTTGGATTACAGTAGGAGTATCCAAAAACTGGAGATTCTAGTCCAATGATACATAATATAACCAGAAATCTTGGTGGTACCAAGTTTTCAGTACAATTACAGACAAGTACCCAACATTACTAGAGATTCTAATGGTACCTTGTTTAGTTACTACTCAGTGAATCAAGTCTTGTGAAATCACTGATGTAGGCAATTTAAGCGAGAGGGTTTTGACTCTCTGTCTGAGTACCCAAGTTCAAAGGAGACCACTTTTATCCGATCAATTGATATAGCCACCAAGGCTAGATGTAAAGAGGCCCATTGCAGACCAGGTAGCTAGTAAGCAGACTTAGGATCCTGAGTCAACTCTAAGTCTTGTACAGTTGCCACCAAGGCTAGATCGTAGCTTACTATGATGCTTCCACATGTTGTGGTACACCTCATTTGGGTTTGGAGCATTAATAAAGCAACTGAAAGATTAAGTAGCCAAATTCAAGAATTTATTATTCAATCATTCCTAGTATTTTGGTTGATTGATGGATTTGACAGTTTTTCTCATCCACTTCAGTATTTAATAATTTTGCTTATTCTTTATATGTTGAAATTCACAAAATAAACATTATTTGTATTACCTTGTATACCTGAATTTCCATTCACTGAGCCAATATCTCACACTCTACTGAACAAACTTTTGGGTAATATGTTGATTATGGAGATAGCTACAAATTCAGAAGAGTCCTGCAATAGAAGTATGTTAGCATTGTTTTGTGGTAAAATTAGTCAGACTCGGTCCTTGTCCACTCTAGGTTCTATAGTGAGAAAAAGGAGTTGTATTAGTCATGTACTAAAGCAATGTAATTTATTTCCTTGTAGAATGGCTTGTAAATCATATTGATAGAAAGTATCATTAGCCTATTTAGTTAATAGGTTAATTAGTTAATGGGCTTAAGTGTCTCAGCCCACATAGCCTGCCTTGAGTCCCAAATGTAATGTCTCCACCCTTTCTCCTATATATAGGATAGGGGTGTTCCATCTAAAACAATAACACAAGTGAGTTTTCCCTTCACACCTTTCAACATGGTATCAGTGTGTCGTAGGGACTTAACCCTAGCTGCTAGCTCTGCTACCACGCTCGCTACCGCCATAGCCATCGCCCCCTCTCTTCGAGAGAGCAAGTTTTCTCCTGCAAGAAGCCACTGTCTCTCACTCTCAATTGCTTAGGTCGGCCGCCCACCGGGAAACCTCCCGGCCTCCATGGTCGTTCTTCTTCTCCTTTCATATAGATCTTCATCTACAAGTTGGTGTCGTCCTTCCCGACTATCTACACTTCCCCGAGTCTCTGGACGTCGTTAATTCCCGTCCAATCTGTTCGTCATCTCTTCTCCATGGTTGTCTTCTCGACCATCTACGGGCAGTGTTCATGCCAACCATCATCAAGCATCATCGACCACGTCGCCTCCTTCAACCTATCAATCTCCTCTGCCGTGGAAGCATCAAAGAAAGAATAGCAACAGCAAAGCCGCCTAGTTCTCCTTTTCTTCCTCTTGGTTCTACACGGCGCTGATTCCCGTCTAGATTGGTTCTTGGTCTAGCAAATGGCTGGTGTTGCCTCAGATCCTCATGATCTCCTTGATCCATGGTCACAAGTGACGGTGCTAATTTGCGTCACCCCTAGGTGTGTCTTCCCGGGGTTATGTTCTCCTTAACGGCGCTAATTCCCGTCTAGATCGTGCATCAAGCGCCACCAACACGGCGTGTCATCTTCCAACACGGCGTGTTGACGGAAATATGTTTCACCCCTACACAGCCTGTCAGATTTCAAACATGGCATGTTGACAGAATCAGTTTCACGCATCCAAAAATCCTACATGGTGTGTTAAAATCTCCACTTGACGTGTTGTTGCAAGCCTATCACCTTCGATCATTAAAGTTACACGACGTGTCAGGTGTCCAATGAAGCCTATCTACTTCCAGTTCAAGTTATAACGTCCTCCAAATATATTTGTCTCCTTCAATACCTAATGATAATCGGATCCTTTTTTTTACCTAGTCCAAAAAATTCCATACTAAGGGCCAGAAAAATCTCCTCTTTGGGTAAAAAAGATCCATTTAATTTTCTATCCGGATTTCCTAATCAGATCATTTTTTTACCTAGTCCAAAAAATTTCATACTAAGGGCCAGAAAAATCTCCTCTTTGGGTAAAAAAGATCCATTTAATTTTTTATCCGGATTTCCTAATCAGATCATTTTGCACATTGAATCTGCCTATCGGTTACTCTTCTCTACATACTACACCTCTCGTTAGCATTTTCCTTTCCCGCCGTACCACCCATCGTGTGGGTCTCTTTCCACGTGCGGGGGGTCATGTTTCTTTTCCACACCACCTACTCATTCTCTTCGTATATGGTATGGAGGGGAGATATATTCCAAGCTTTCTTCATGAAGAGTATGAGAGAGAGCATATGAGGAGAGAGATGAGAGTGATATATTCCAAGCTCTCTTCATAGAGTTTCGTATTCTTCAGCACATCTGCTCTTTTGATGTCTTTTTGGCACCACTAAGTATCACTTTACATGTGAGTTGGCTATTTGTGCTAATGCTAGTTGACCACCGCTTCAGACAGCGTTGAAGGATCTCAACTACAGGATATGTTGACTGTGTGCTTATGTATGTGGGATGTGTTGATAGTGCACTTATACCACTCACACATTCCTCTTCAGTGAAGATGGCTTAGTCGGGTCTTTATCGTCTAATCGAAACCTATAAGTCCAAGCTTGGACATGAGTTTCATCCATGCTCCAGCTTGAGAGGAAGTGTTAAAAAGTATTGGTAGCCTATTTAGTTAATAGATTAATTAGTTAAGGGGCTTAAGTGGGCCCATATAGCCTGCCTTGAGTCCTTCTGTAATGTCTCCACCCTTTCTCCTATATACAGGACAGGGGTGTGCCATTTGAAACAATAACACAAGTGAGTTTTCCCCCTCACACCTTTCAACATATATGCTTCATGTATTTGAATGTGTTGAACTATCAAGTAATAAATAAGAAAAGTTCTTGTGGTATAACTATGAGATGATTGTACATATGAAAGGGTTTCATCTATGTGTCATAACTTGCAAATATATAAAAAAAGGAAAAAAGTTCATACGTGTTTTGTGTTAGCCCGATTGATCACCTCAAACTCTAATCCTATGTCGAAGAGGGATTACAGGATTCGCGGTCTAACAATTATACTTCTCTCCCATATGCATCCTATGTTATAGGCTCCATACTATGTTTGCAGTGATGTTTGTAATTATATTACGACTTCACAAGAAATGAGCGCAATCTTGCAACACTTTATTGCCACCTACGTAATTGAATGAGCTAGAGAAAATTTTCAACCTAATGTTGTGATCAGTGTTACAACGATTGTATAATGTCTTTTCTCTAATATCCAAATTAAATCTGAGGCATGGAAATGTCATCCCTCAATGTTCCATATGTGTTTCTTGATCTAGATTAGACTATTGAGATACACATGAGCTCAATATTATAGATTGACTCACATGAGCATGGCCACGCCTTTCACAATCACTCATAAAGTGGCCAGGATGTAATTCCAATAGGAGGGACAAATTCCATCTACGTCACTCGCAATAATCCACGTGTTAAAGTGCACCAAGAACTACTTGTATGGCAACCTTCCAAGGTTACGTTGTGTAGTGTTTAAGCATATTGAACAATATGTGATCATTGTAGCGACTTTAGGTCTATCATTTGTTCCATTGAGATATGCTTCTAACTGCCATTTTTGGCTTCCATGTATCATACTCAAGGTGGGTTTGTCCAGTACGCTTGCTATATGTGTTTGTCCAGTACACTTGCTAACAAGTACCTATGTGTTTGTCCAGTACACTTCCATGTATCATACGGTTTGTCCAGTACACTTGCTAACAAGTACCTATGGCTTCCATATATCATAATCAAGAACAATATATCCCATTACAATCTTCATACTGACTCTCAAAGCATACAACCAACACTTCTCCCCTCCCCTAACCTTGTTTTTGTCGCCATCTTTCCTCTCCCCTACCCGTTGTCACCCTCTCTCTGTTGTAACCCTTTCCCTGTCGTTACCCATCCTTATTGCCGCTACCCATCCTATCCTCCTAATCGACGTTGTTACCTCTAACCCCTCCCTTGCTGAAACGACGATCAAGACAAAGTATTGGAAAAATTCTATCCAAATTTAGGATGACAATGCATTTTACTTCCCAAGCGTACAAAGTGCATATCTGCATACACATGAAATACACAACATATGCATACACTAGCCTAATATGCAAACCAATTTAAATATCTCGTGTATATCTTACGGCAACTGGGAACAACTAGAGGACCACTCTATTGACTGACGTAAATGGTTTTACTTTCTTTATAGGAATTATATGTTTTTCCGTGCAAAAAAGGGTAGGGAATTTCTTTAAGTATGATAAATGTTGATGGGCATTAGCAATTCGTCACCACGCATTTCAGATTGAAATCACCAAAGGTAGAGGAATGTTGGTTTTTATGGTCTTGTCTATTCGCTCATGGTGACATTGGTTGGATTGTCATTTCAACCAAATGTAAAGAAAGTTATTATGGTATAAAGAGGGGGTCCAGTCTTAATCCGCAGACGAGAAGAAGGTTGCTGCTTTTTCTACCCACCATGGTGCTCACTGTATTAAGAAAAGGCCAGGCGGTCGCTTAATCGGCCAACACCCTCAGCCGCTTAATTTAGCCCATAAGCGCCCATTAATCACTTTTAAGAAAATCGCCCGCTTTTTGTCCGTTTTACCCCCTTTTTCAAAAAAGTATACTGAAAGCATGTAATATTAGTTAATTACATGGTCCAAGTAGTGTTGACTATAATATATGAAACTTGTATGCGTTAAATGTTCTATGATATACCTAGTCCTAATCTAGAATGCATACTTTGTGTGTAAGCTGTAATAATAGGGTACTTCGGTAATGTATCTATGTAAATATCATATTACTCTATTATACTTCTAATGCATGATTAGTTTTACAGATTTCCTTGCTGCTTTCAGTGATTACTGATGGTACTACTGGTTAGCATTACTTTTTTGGTGCAATAGTGATTACTTGTTTCGTAGTAAAGTATTAAATCAATAATTCATAGTTTTTTATTCACAATTACTGATCTGCTTGATGATTTTAGTGATTAGAAATATTTAGTAAAGTATTGATTAATACTTAGTTAATTACTGATTTGCTGATTAGATATGTATAAAAGTTCCTTAGAAATATTATCTTTATATACACGTGTAATTTTGTATAAAAATATATAAGAATTTAGAAATATAATCTTTATATACACGTGTAATTTAGGCCCGTGTAATCACCCGTTTGCCACTAAATCAGTTACAAGGTGTTGTCCGCACGCCTCCCGCTTCCCGCTTTTTGATACATTGATGGTGCTCCATAGGGCTGTCAATCGGGAGGGTATGGCGAGGGTAAGGGCTTACCCTTATCCTTACCCACCATAAGGTAGTGGATAAGGGTAAGGGTAATTACCCTCCACATCTAATAATCTTACCCTTCGCTTACCTTCTTCCCCACCAAGTGCATAGGGAGGATAAAGGTAAATGGGTAATAGAATGTAGTTTTTATGATGATAAGTGTTGACTAATCGTGTAACAGTAAAATTCCAGAGTATAATTGTAGTGGTTTAGTCCTTGCAGGTGCATCTTTATTCATGTCCACAATTGTTTATTTGAAATGATCGTTGCCACGATCGTGAATGTGATGCCAAATGCGTCAATTCTGTAATATTGTTCAAAAACCCTAACAACTCATTGGAAACAACTAAAGCAATTAGTTAATTTAACATCAGTGTATGATAACAAATCAAACATATCACTATTGCAAAGTATACATCCATATAACTTCCATTAGTAAAAAATGTAAATTCCTAGCGCAAAATGGTGTTACAAGCACATCAACAATTAATTCTTCTAAAACAAAAAAAGATGGCAAAATGACAAACAATTCTCAAGGACCTCGAGGTCACAAAGTTCACAAGATTTTTGACGATAAAACCTTCCATTAACAACGTTTTTACGTGTCCAAACAGAGACTCCGTCCTAAATTCCCAAAGGGAATGAACAAGGATGCAAAGCATTCACAGGCAGAGCTGCAAAGCATTCCGAAGCAAAGGGACGCCTACAAGCTATTGGATGAAATTCCCCCACAAAAATGAGCTAAGAAAAGGCAAAAAAAAACCTATATTATCAGCACATCCAACAAGGAATGTTCATCGGAAACCTAACCCCAACCCCCTTCCACCATCAACTAGTCGCCTACAACTCAGACATTTATTGTCATTTGATGCTTGCAAATAAGCTGATACAGGTATTGGGACAAAACAAACATGATTATAGAACATGAAAGAAGGTAAAAAACATGAAGATAGAAGATGGTGCCTCCTTTTTGGGTTGGAATCGTTACACGACTATTGTTCACGACCGACCAAGCTATTTGTTGGCGCTGAAACACAGTGCAATAGTTACTTTGATATATGGTTGAGGAAGATGACATTGAGATAGTGACAGAAGGATTTGGTGCTAGCAGCCTGGCACCAGCAATTGCTAGGGCGGGAGGCTAGAACTCCAAGAGCAGGTGGTTGCTATTAAGAGGTTTCTTCGTAGTGAATGGTTGTCTAGCGGATGGTTGCTCGGAGCAATCCTGATCTAGCAGGAGCAGTAGATCCCGAACGATGGGACGACGATGCCGACCGTAGCTCGAAGGACTAAGGAAGGAGCATCGTGATCTGTACACGGATCGATCGAAGGTTTAAGGTGGAACCTTAGTGGACTTTGGGTTGAGTTCTGCGATCGGAAGATTGGATGATAGCGACTGTAGCCATTGAGCATGTTTGGGGCGGAGGGGTTAGACTCTTCAATATTAGGATTCTGATATTTATAAACTATAGTATATATTAAGTATTTTTATCACTATTAGCAGTAAACTGAGAAACATGTATGGATAAAGTCTATACCTTACCCTCACTTATAACAGGACAGGTAAAAGGGTAAAGGGTTACAAAAAAACCTTGCCCTTACCCTTATCCTACTGGGTATGGGTTAAGGGTAAAAGGGTACACCCATACCCATTAACAGTCCCAGTGCTCCAGTGGGGTTCATCCTGCAACCTATGGCTATCAAACCGATATGCTTACCAATTAGGCTAATTGACAGTGTCGAGTGTATATAAAGTGTGTCAGAGTAACTATTCAAGTCCATGGAGTCTAAATAAGTTATTACAGGGTGTTGTTGCTTCATGAACAAAAGGAGTATTCATCCTAAGATCACCCTTGATGCAGACAGAAATGGATGGTGAGTAGAAGGCTGATCATGTGTTACCAGGAGTGTAGTCATGTTAAAAAGGAGAGGCACCTATTAGGGGATTGCGGGGACGTGTAAGATTAGTGGTGCCAATAACATATGCAACAAATGTAATATTTGGTCAAAGAGTGCACTAGCAAATGGAGTTGGTGCCATCACGCAATGAGGCCATTGAAGAGACTAGGAGCAAGGACAGTAAATGAATAGGTTCCAGAATGGGGGGTGAGAAGTAAGATTAAGGTGGTTTGAGATGGGTTTCAAAGAGAACAAAATGTTTGAGGATGTAGCTCAACTATGTCTTCCTTTACCCATGGTATAACGCAAACTCGTAGTGTTCCACTTGACGAGCTTTATGGGGATGGTGGTAGTCGTGGAACCCCTACTGTCATGTGTATATGTGAATGGTTCATCTGGGATAGAGTCATCAGGAAATGGTGGTGGATGCAGAGTAGGAGGGTGGTGGAAATAGTGTATGAACCTACAGGAAGAGAGGGGAAGAAAAGTGAAGGAAGTGGCTACTTCAATGTGAATGGAGAGAAGGAAACAGCAAGGTTTATGCTTGTTAGGTAACTATACAACTGAAAAAAAATCTTTGCCTTTCCGCTTCAAGAGATGTCCTTGGTAACGACCTTCTGACGGGTTTGCTCTAAAGACTTTTTGGTAAGAGTGGTGGGTGGGTATTAGTCTCAGTCTCATTGGTAGTTTCAGTCCAGCTCATACAGAAGAATTTTTCGTATCAGCAGAGATTGTGACTCACCTGCTCTTATTTACATGCACAAAAAATATCTTATAACCCACACATGATGCACATGGGCACATCAGATCTGTGAATAAGCCAAAAGAGTTTTGTATAAAACAAGCACAAATAAATTACTCCTTTCAAAAAGTTAATTAGATAAGTTATTCTTTCATTTAAGAATATATAAAAGAAATGATACCTTTTCAACCAGCTTTGTGTTCCAATAATCACTTGCTTTTGTTCGACAATAGCTTTAGCACCAGAACCAGGTTCCTCAATAAATGTTCCATCCACTGCCTAGTTAATCAAGGGCATATTTTCAATAAATAAACCTCCTCACGTGATCGGTCATTATAAAAAAAAACTTATGAAAGACATGAGGAACAAGATTTTGTATGTTCTTAACTCGCAAACATTTGGAAAATTGAAAACTTCACACCCTTCTATAATAATTGGTTCAGTACTGATGGTACAAGGAGTTTAGATTTGAGGATTATAAAGCAAGCACATCTTCTGGAGTTTATAACTACTAGACTGCTACAGCCAGTACCACAACTCAGTAAACTCTTGCGGAGAACAGAATTCTTTTATTATCTTGTCCCTCTAGATTATAGTTATTGGGTTTCATTCAGTTCTTAACAGGTTATATATAATGCAGGACATGTTGTACAAAGGTGAGGTGAAGTTGCCTACAGATTGGCCCCCTTTAATCTTCATTTTCAGAATTCCGAAGATTCAGTTGATTGTCCTCCGAAATGCAATAGGAAAAATCATAAAGACCACTCGAGACATTAGAGTATGAGTTAGCCATATTTTTGTTGAAGATATACAATGTTATCATATATGGCATCAACATCTAGTGACAATGTTGTTGTTGGTACATGGAATATTACGGACGAGATTTTACGCAAAGAAGGTCTGATTGACATCAAAAATCAATTACAATGCTAATTTTAGACAATGTCTAACAGTAACAATACTGACTTATCAAATCAAATTTTAAGTATTATTTGTCAAAATATTTTCTTTATAAACCAAGAAGATGAAAATAAATAGAATTCTGTCAATAGTCCAAAAGATGTGTTATATGAAATACAGAACCACCATGGGAAATTAAGATGGAACTCAAAACCAACCTTGGCCCTACAAGTATATACAGGCATCAAGTTATATACATGCTTGGTATGTGAAAAAACCCTTGATTTTTACAGCCTCAAAGGGCAATAGTAGTTGGTAAACAAGAGCAATAAATGTTGTAGACACCTTTTAAAGGTAAATCAAATTTATAGTTCAGAATGGCCAGAATTTAAGATTACTAGAAGTTTCGTGTACTCATAACACTTCATTTGGGTTAAAAATAGTGCTTATTTTTCCATTATCTTTCCTCTATTGTTGCATGCTTAATATAGGACTCAATAATACACAGATTCTTTGAAGGAAATAGAGGTCATAATTACTAATTACTTATTTAAATTCTATTAGAGAGAGCATCTGGTGTATATTCCACTCAAAAAGATTTGTTATTTAATCCCTAAACAAAAAGTACTGTTTGATGTTCGAATATCCATATATCCTTATTTCATTTTCTATTTGTCTTTATTATCTTATTTGTGATACGCCGTTTCCAGTTTCTTTAGTAATTCTCAATAAAATGTCTTCTGCTTCATTTCAATTAATATACGATATACAAGCCATGTTTATGGTCTCTACATGGTATCAAAGCCAAAACCTAGGATGTGCTAGTATTACTATCGTCTCCCCCTCTCTTCTTCCTTCGTGATTCCTTGCTATCCAGCCCATACTAGTGTCATCCCGTGGCAGTGGTATCGCAGTGGTGGTGATCTAGCAGTATATCATCGCTTCTTAATGCATTGTAGTAAAGTAGCAGTATGCATACTTGTTATTTTTTGTTGTACATCATTTAATGGTTTTATTGTTCTTTCTTGTTGCCCTAAGGTTATGCACTAAATATCATTTTTATTTAGGGTATATACTATAAATGCACATTTTTGGTATTTTTTTGTTTATGCCATCAATTCAAATTCTATTCTAGGGGTTGTGTTGTACAAGACAATCATTTTGTTTCATAAAGACTTAGAGGTATGACATTTGTTGGTAATTAGGGTTATACTCATTAGGTTTAGAGATAATAATGGGTTTCTAATATAGGAGAGCATGCTGTTTGGTGTACCACATGTACAAGATAAGAGAGAGAGAGAGAAAGAGAGAGACAATAACGAGAGGCCCATTTAGCTTATTCTAATAGCCCCCCAGAATATTCATCTTATAGTCCCAGCTTGGTAGTAATGCATAGAAATAAGGTTGAGGTAGAGGCTTGGTGAAAATATTTGCAACTTGCTTTCTTGTCTTTGTTGGTTGTATGCCCTAAAGGTCATCATAAGATGATTGTAATGGGATACTTTATACATTGTTTGATTATCAATAAAAGGAAATGGTTTGGGTTGAAGACCTAAACATGAGATCATATGTATACTTAAGTAATCATTCTTTTTAGATCCCAAGTTATATTATTGTGGATATTATCGAACAACAATAATGCATAAGACTAGTAAAAATGGTGACCGGGGACTGATGACGTCTCTTTAGCCATGATATTGGATATCCAGTCAGACACATAGATATTTGTTAAAGAACAAGTTGTATTGGACAAACCCACATTGAGAATGACACAAGGAAGCCATCTAATGGTAGTTAAGATTCATGTCTCAATGTAACAGTGGTGGTTGTGATCTTTGGACCTGAAGTCACTACTATGATCACATGTTTTATGTAATCTAACACTATCCAACATGACTTTGAATAAGGGTTATGAATGCCATACATGTAGTAATGGGATGAACTGTGCAAGGAAGAAAATGTCCGATTTCGATGTCGTTTCGGTGGCCACAGAAACAGAATTTTTGATAAACGTGTTCCTGTTGTTTCGACGGTAAAATAAAAGAATTAAATTATAAAATTTTACCAGAATGATCTACTAGTGTAGATCTACTCAAATATGTAATAATATTTCATACTGGATACGTGGGGGTGGGGTCTCGTCATTTTTGAGTGAATGACCCTGAACTGTTTCGATGGGCATTTCGATGGGGATTTTTTATGTCCATTTTCAATTGTGAAATCAATGAATTAAGTCATTATAGTTTGCAAGCACAATATATAGACTTAAAGACACAAAACAGTCCAAAAAAATATGCTCTAGGTAGTACATAGTATATGATAAAGTAGAAAAAAAATTGATGATCTGCCTATTTCGAGACTTTCATCAGTCAATTTCGATGTCTGATTGCCACAGAAACAGAAATTTCAGGCAAAATTTCGACCATTTTGTCAAAATTTTGAACATTGGAACTGTGAGACTTGTGGATTAAGGTGACGTAGATGGAACTTGTGTCTCATGTTGGAGTGACATCCTAATCACTCGATAAGTGAGACTATGAAATACATGGGCATGCTCATGTGAGTCAATATGTGATATTGAGCTCACACAATCTCAATAGCTTGCTTTGATTCATGAAATATTGATTGAATACTTAGAGGATGACTACTCCACGTCTCGAGTTCAATCTGGATATCTATGACAAAGGGATTATATGGTCATGGTAACATTATTCACTTACAAGTTAGTTCTCCAAAATATCCCAATTATTTGGGTATCAATGATGTGTTTCCAGATTTTGCTCATTGCTTGTGAGGTCTTTGACATCACTGCCAACGTAATATGAAACATTCAAGGTCACATGCATAAGGATGCTCAAGGAAAAAGAAGTTTGTAATCACACACATAATTAGAATGGTTATGAATTATGTATAGGTTGTCCAATCCAATCGGTCGACTGAGGTCGAATGGAGGATTGTCTGAGTTTCCTATTTGAGAATTGTGAATAGGAAAGGGATTGGGTGTGAAACACTATCCCTCGACTCCCCTAAATTATGGGTGCACGTCCAAGGGATACAACACACAAGTTGCCTACGAATTTCTCCCATTGAGAGAGAAAAATAATCTCAAGGACAACATTTACTGATAGGAGAGGAGCAAGTGACGCTAGCACATCTAAAACTTTGGCTCCACTTCTTGGCGACCAAGGTAATGCACCAAGAGTATCCTCATTCGCATGGACAACATAGAGGCCGAGGCACATGTGTGGAGGCTTCAGGATAAACTTCATCTCCAAGGAGGACAAGTTCCACAAAATGTTGTTGCAAGGAGGACAACCAAGTTGTTGCACAACAACAACTTCGGACCCAATTTTCAAAGTACGAGATGAACATCGAGATATATGTGTCTTGTTGTTAATGAGCCAGAACACACTAAGGTAAATTCGATATTGCTTCTACGTTTCCAATACCGGTGTTTCAAGGCTACGATGGATAAGTTGGCTTGAGGTTCTTGTTGAAAAAATTTTGTTATCCATTGTGCAACCTCCTTACAACACCCTACAATCTTCACATGGGGAGTGAAGTGGTAGTCAATCACAAATTCGTTCAGGGGAGACACAGTATTATCAATGTGGATGGTAGCATGATTGTTACAATGCAAGGTGGTTGGAGACTAAGCTAGAATGCAAATTTCCTTAAGAGAAGAATGAATCCATTGTATATCCCAACATGTGTGCATCATAGACACATAGATCCGTATTTTGCTTCAGTGCTAGACTAAACAGTTGCTGCATATTTCTTGCTCCTACACGTAATTGGATGATTTCCTAAAAGGAAAACTAGAGGTAGAGTGTCGATCAAGGGCATCTCCTACCCAGTCCGTGTCAACATACCTGCTAATAGCAATCTCCTTTGCCACGGCTGCTTGTAGAATATTTCTTCCCTAAAACATGCTTCAAGAATGAGGAATTGGTGTACACTTATCCATAGTGTTTGTAGAGATGTGCCACATGCTGACTAATGACCCCTACTTCATATAGACATGCAACCCTTCAAACTCACATCAAAGGCCAACAAGCAACTTGATGATTGACATATGATCTTGTGCTTCTGAAGTTCCTTGAGGTCAACGGATAAAGTAATGTATGAAGATCAATAGTGTTGGGACTTTGACAAAATAATGGCTTCGAGATTATCCTATTATTGTAGATTGTACATTTCTAGGATCATGTCGTGCAAGCGTGAAATGTTTGATGAGTACATCAGGTCAAGGTGTTCCAGACGCCCTTGCATCTCGCAAAGTGGCTAGTAATATCACCAACATGAGCCTCCAAAGAATTCTACATGATAGAAGATTCGCATCAATTTGTTCATGTTGTTCTAGTGTGTCTATCTTAGGATGGCTCCCCTTGAGATGTGTATACTACCTTGCCCCTTGAACCTGATCTTAATGGTGCGACTACATTGAGTGAAGTTCTTCTCCATAAGTTTCTAGTTGGAAATGACTTGATCACGAACAAGAAGAGACAATTGGAGAGCAGGAACCATTGTGTCTTTCTTCTCAGTCATGATGAAGAATGAGTACCGAGTTACATGTCATGTGGAGGATACACACGACATGTGTTGATATCTCAATATGTGTCAAGGTCGTACACATCTTGTAGGTCAAAAGTTGAGCATATGACACAGTCACACACTTCTAAGGCAAATAGTGTGTCTGGAAAGGACATGTGATGTAGTTGATGTACATGATGTGTAGTTCAGGAATGATACCCTTTGTTTTGAAAGTTAGTACATGACTTGTCTAGAAGGGACACTTCATGTCAGGAAAGGACACTATGTGTAGTTGATGTAAACATTGTGTAGGTCTGGGATGATGAGTAAAAGTACACGTCGCATGTACGCGAGGTGTGATTTCCTGTCTATACGAACAAATTCCACTTTGAGGGCCAATACACAGCGTGCAAGCATGTTACATGTTGTGTAACACACCACTGGGATTATTGACTGTAAATCTAACCAAACATGGCGAGCAAGAGAGAAGGGACTTCTGCTCTATCCCAGAGGCAAATCCAGAGGTGAGAACGGACCTTGGGAATAAAAGTCCTTGGAGAAACAAGGAAAACAACATAGATGATTGAACAACATCTCCTTGTCGATATAGAAGTTGATGACGAAGTGCATCAAATCCTTGAATGATGAGACGACTTCCATCGTGAGGATGATGGAGACGGTTTTCGTGGAGGTGACCTCCACCATGAAGATGATGGAAAGATCAATGTAGTAGTGGAGTTGAATTCCACTACAAACATGATAATGTGGATACAACAGCCAAAAGCAGTTGTTATGAAGATGAATAGTGACAACGACAGGGGTTACAACTGCAATAGCAGTGGGCACGCTATTTTTTTACTTCTCTTCTAGGTTTACGATTACGAATCATTTTGCTCAGCTACCATGTTGACACTGAGATTATGGAGGTAGAGAAACTCGTATGAATTGTGAACAAAGCATGTCTATTTATATGGACTTAGGTGGCGGCCAACCCCCCAATCACATAGTACAGGACTAAACCCATACATATAGAAAATAAGAAATAAGGAATGAAGAATAAATACTTAAGTCATTTATATATTCCAACAAATTGGATATCAAGAATGCGTCTCCATATGGAGACATGCATAAGCATGGAAAAATACCTTATGTTGCAAGAAACGGGAAGGACTGAAGTATGCATCTCATAAAGGTTATTTATAGACTTAAACTCCTCAGGAATGGTTTGATAAATCAAGTCAAACTTTGTCTATTTTTGGCCTCTATAAATCTCAGCATGGAGTAGTTTGTTTTTGTGAAGAAAGGATTTTCAAGAGTTATTATTTTGATTGTTTATTTTCATGACCTCGCCCTTGTAGCAGTGATGCAGTTGATATTTTGGCTTCTAAGATTGAATTGTTAAGGACTTCGGAGATCTCAAATCCTTTCTGGGTATTGAGGTGCGCATAGAGGTTTAGAAAATTTGCCTACCACATAGAATGCATACGATCGAGTTGAAGACACTTAAAGGTAACGGAAAGGCTTGTTAGAGTTCCTATGGATGCTAACGTGCCATGTGATGATGATATATCGCCTCCTCCTGATACTAAGAGATATAGATAGCTAGTTGAGACTTGGGAATTTAAATATTTGAATATGCTGCATGTATATCATTTATTTTTTGGCGTGGGTGGTCAAAATATGAATAAGCTGAGACAATGTCACCAAGATGATGTATAATATCATGCATAATGTGGAATGCTCCCTTGGAAAGGTATATTGTTTGGAAATAGACAAATGAGTATATAGAATACTCATATTCTAATTATGGCAAGTCATAATCAGTAAATATTTACTGATGGATAGTAAACATTTGTGGAAGCAACATAGTTACTTAGATGGCTAGGAAAATACACTACTTTTCCAAGTGGAATGTTGAAGTTGAATATAGTGGGATGGTCATATTACTTGTGAGCTCATATATACCAACTGCCAAGGGTTCATCGGAAGTATTGAATTCCAAATAGCTAGCTCAACACATGTTTTCCATGTCTATAGAGCTATCATATTCATCAACATAATCATGTGTTTAACGAGGAAATAAAACATACAAAGGTGGATATACATTTTTTAGAGAGATCGTATTCGGTAAAAAAAATTGAATCCCCTTACACCACAAACCCTTGCCAAAGAAGTTCATTAAAGTGTTAGGACTAACAAGCTAGGCATAGTCGAAAATTGTGCTACAACTAAGGAATTAGAAAATCTATATATCCTTATTGGTGTTTAAACTTAAAATAGTCTCATGTTTATTAAATTATGTTGTTTTTTTCCAAAAAAATGATGTTTTTGAATTCTGACCCCTTCCATATAGAGGGTGTTCTCTATGTTTTTCCCCATATGATATAGAAAACCTATTTTACTGTCTCTATCTTGTTTAGCCAATAGAAAAGTAGCCACTGCTACTTTTGATCACCATCCTTACAACTGCTGAGAATCAAGAGCATACTAATCTTATACATAATCACAAAAACCATCTTTTATCAGAAGAGAATAAAGTACCACAGACTGTAGCAACCAATGAATTTACTAAGTCGAATCGCAGCACTGGCTACTGTGGTAGAGAACCAAAGATTACATGTATTGGTACTACAATCATGCCATTTGATTAGCAGGGAACTGCTTAGCGTATTTCATGAATCTTGAACTTTATCTACTGCAAAACATTCAGTTAATCAAACAAGTCAAAAGAAAAACAACCACCACTAACAAATTGTTGTGGTACCTTAGTGAAATTGACGTTGGCAGCACGAGCAGCTTCTAGGATAGCTTTCCCAACAGGGTGGTTTGTATTTGATTCAACCCCAGCTGCCAACCGCAAGATTTCTTCTTCATTCCACATCAAGCCTCTATTTGCAAAGAGAAATTTTTCACATAAGTTCCTAATGTTATATAGATGGCACCAGGATATAGGGGACATGCATAATAGTGGTACAGAAAAAGGGACGATAAGTACTCTAGTTGATTCCTCAGACAAATACCAGATTATTAATGATCAGTTTATCATCTTTGATATAAATGTAATATGAATGTTATTGCAGAGAAATATGTATCTTTGATGCTTGTTTTAGACTTCTATGTGTATTATCTTCCCAAATCCTCTTTAGTCCCAGAAAATGCAGACTGACATTCAAATGCTTCCAAGAAACTACAATAAAATGGGTGGTCTCCTCGATAAAATACAAAAAGATCATTTTCTACATGGTATCACAGCAATCTTAATGATGCTCACTTTCTTCTTAGCCCTGCCTTCTACCTCTTCCTCCCATGTGCTGCTACCCCCTTCATGTTGCCTGTTGTTTTTGCCTCCATCAACCCCTCCCCATACCTTTCGACCACACCTCCCCTCTTCTCTCATGTTGTTGCTTCCCCTCCTCTCGGTTGTTGTTGCTGAACTGTCACCCCTCGCTCACTTTTTTGCGGTCTCCCCTCCTCTCTCCTGCTGCTACCTCACTGCAACCCCTCCCCGGCTCTATTGTCGCCATCCCCTATGATTCTCCCTGTTGTCGCCATATACTCCTCTTCTCCCTGCCGCCTTTGTCACCCATCCTCCTCCTTGTTGGTTGTGTGCTCTACGTGCTAGTCATATGATCATTAGATTGGGATACATTGTGTTAGAGAGTCTATATTAGCCTATTTAGTTAATAGGTTAATTAGTTATAGAGCTTTTGTATTTCAGCCAGTTTATATTACGTGTGTCCTAAGTCTTAGGGCGTCTCCCCTCTCCTATATAAAGAAGAGGACGTCCAGTCTTGTATTAACCCCATTGCATTCAATCCAATCTTATATTTCACATGGTATCAGAGTCGTGAACAGTAACGATTGTGGTAAACAGTAACTCCGGCGGTGAACAGTACGGCGGAGTGAATAGTAACTCCTGCGTGAACAGAGTGTGTTCGCCCCTGAGGAAAACCTAGCCGCCGCCCCTCCTCCCTCTCCTATCTGACGCGCACGCAGCCCTAGCCGCCGCCGCTCATCTTTTCCAGAGAGCAACCGAGGGGAAGAACCCCCGCCTGCGAGCGGCCGCCGTCGTTGCCATGGCTTAGGTCGGCTGCCCGCTAGGCATCTCCCGGCCTCCATGGCATATCTTTCTCTTTCTCAAACGATCTAGTTTTCTTTTCGTGCGTCGGCACCAACACCTTCCCAGCGCCATCATTATCCTTCTTGTCCAAACGCCGCCACCAACAACAGACAGAGCCGCCACCACGCCTCTATCCCGCGCAATCAGTGTCGCCGCCAGCAGCAACAGCAAAAGTGCTACCATCCGCTAGCGACAACAGCCGCCAAGCATCATCTCCACCAGCAGCACGCCGCCACCGACGATCACTCAGCCATTATTCCGAGTGGCCAGTAAAAAGCAGCCACCATCCGCATTCGTCGACGTCATCGCACTCGCATTATTCAGCAACCATCTACCGCTGCATCGCCCTGATGTCCTCAGCTCCAGCCTTCGTCGTCTCATAAGGAGAGGCTCCGCACTTGACTCTGCATGCAGCCCCATGGCATGCAATATCTCCGCAGTCGTGCAGGAGACCAGTATCATCTCTTTCGTTGCGGCCAAGTGCTACATCAGTCGAGCGACACAATCATCGCTGCTCCACTGCTGCTCTCCATCTCGTCGTTGTTGCCCCAACGTTTTCGCCTATCCTTGGCTGAAGCACGGTCACCCATCACTCTCCACCGCTACCAAACAACCATATCTACTGCCCCATATCCCATGATGCCTTTTAATATCCAGATCCTTAATCGGATCTACCCTTAGCTAATTGGGTCCAGTTTTAAGCCTACCCATATCATGTGTGTATCCCTTTCCACAGTGCAGGGGGTCATATATCCATTTCTCCACACCAAACACTCACTCTCGTCGTATTTGGTGTGCGGGGAGGATAGAGAGGAGAGAAAGAGATGAGAAGAGAGAGAGCATGCAAGAGTATGTATGAGACAGAAAGTATGAGAAGAGATGATATATGTATTTAGGATATATATGTTCCAGGCTATTATCTTCATGGAGCTTCGCATTATTCAGCACATCCGCTCTCTACCCCAGACAGCAATGAAGGATCTTCATTCAGCGTCAACACCAAGCTATTCGCGTTATGTACATCAGGTGTTGATGGTGTACTTCAGCTGCATTTACATGAGACAAATGGGTGCTTCTTCTGACTTCTCAGAAGCTCATCAATTTCAAGCCTGCCAAGTCTACATCTGCAAGGTTGATAGTTCATCCAGAGATATCTTCACCGAGCTGCTTTATCACATCTTCTCCGAGTTGCATCTGTTGTATTAGCATCGCCTTCCGCTGATCTTCTTGGGACTTTCCTTGATGGATGATATCTCCTTTCCTGTCAAGCCCACAAGGTTCATGTGACAGAGTTATGGTGCATGCATTGTATCCCCAGCATATCGTCCGTTCGTGTTCGTGCTACGTTATGCACGTCTTCTCAGACGCTTTGAAGACACCACTACTGCTACATCATCATTGGAGATCAGCGTTCGTGTCGCGTTAAGTACGTTTTCCGGTGAAGTTGTCATAGTCGTGGTATTGATGATCGTCTGCTCCAAGTGGCAAATTACTGCTGCAGTATTCAGGTTCCATTCTTCAGATGCTCTTCATTCCAGATGCACTCCAAAGACTTTCTTCAAAGCTCGAGGATCTCCAGCCTGTAGAATACAATTTCAAAGAAGAGAGGCATTGTCATCATATGATTCAGGGCGAGCATTAATTAAGGGGGAGTATCAATTTTTGTATGGGGAGTGATATTTATCTTTATCTTTCGTCTATCATTTCTTTTATCATTTTATCGAGTCTTGTAACCTCCAAGCTTTGGACATGTGTTTCACCCATGCTCCAGCTTAAGGGGGAGTGTTAGAGAGTCTATATTAGCCTATTTAGTTAATAGGTTAATTGGTTATTGGGCTTTTGTATTTCAACCCGTTTAGATTACTTGTGTCCTAAGTCTTAGGGTGTCTCCCCTCTCCTATATAAAGAAGAGGGCGTCCAGTCTTGTATTAACCCCATTGCATTCAATACAATCTTATTCTCAACACATTGTACTGAAATTATTTTATAGTAAAGGCATTTTCGCTAGTTATGCTTACTTCAGTATGAGATAATGATTAGACATAATAATGTAATACAAATGTATTGCTCAATGACATGTGATTTTCGGTTGAGGACCTGAACATGAGATCATGTGTATGTTAACAATATTCGTTCTTGTAAAAGTCTGTAGTTGGATATTATTGTAGAAATTAGGATGACAATAATACATAAGACTAGTATGTGTGTTGACAAATGATTACATCTCATTTCTCATGATATTTGATATCAAGTCAAACACATAGGTACTTACAAATGAAAAAGTGTATTGGACGGAACCACCTTGGTAGATACATGGAAGCCATAATCAGTAGTTCGAATCACATATCTCAATGTGACAGTGTTGATTCTGGTCCTTACTCCTTAGACCTGAAGTCACAACAATGATCGTATGTTGTTCAATGCACTTTAACACTACTCAAGGTGACCTTGAAAAGGATTGTCATATAAGTCGTGCTTGACTGCAGTGAGACACATATGGATCATTATGAGTATTGTAGATGAAATTTGTCCCTCCTATTGGAGTGATATCCTAGCCACTTGATAAGTGAGACTATGAAATACATGGACATACTCATGTGAATCAATACATGATATTGAGATCACGTGTATTTCTATATTGTACTCTAGATCATCATCATCATCATTTAAGCCTCAAACCCAACCATGTTGGGGTCGGCTACATGGACCCTTCTTTTCCAATCAACTATGTTATGGGTCATATTCTGATCAAGATGTAAAGATTCAAAATCTCTCTTCATAAGTTCTTCCCAAGTTAATTGAGGACTACCTCTACTTCTTATAATTGTGCTTGACTCAATAACCTTGCTTCGAATAGGTGCATCTGTCGGTCTGCGACGCACATGTCCATACCATCTTAGACGGCCTCCACGCAACTTGTCCTCAATGCTCACCACCCCCACTTTGTTCCTAGTATAGTCATTCCTCAGTCGATCTTTTCTTTTCTTCCCACACATCCATCTCAGCATACGCATTTTGGCCAAATTCATCTTGTTGAGACCTTGTTTCTTCATTGCCCAACATTCACTCCTGTTAGAGAGTACATTTTTTTTTTGTGAACGTAGGGTGGTGCCTCTTTACTAAAACTGAAAACTTCAACGGTTACAAAGCGTAGCCACAGAGAGGAAAAGGAAACGAAACTGTACAGAGGAACAAAAAAGAAAGAAAAGCTAGCTATAAAGATCTACTATGTCCTTTTGATATAACGACCAAAAATCTTTTGTATCTATGCATAACTCTTTAAAGATTCTAGAATTTCTTTCTCTCCATAACATGTGAATGATAAAGCACGCAGAGACCTTGGACTTCCCTTCAGCTTCAGGAGGTCTTCAAATGACTCTAGAAATACAGATCTGTTCTGATTAGCTCTCCAGAATTTCCATATTTCACAAGTATACGAGCATTCAAAGAAGATATGAGCAGCATTTTCCTCATGAACTTGACACAAAATACATCTAGATACCAGCTGAAAACCCACCCTTTGAAGAGAGCATCTCCTCGGAACATCTGACCATATCCAGCTTCCCCAATTAACAACCAGATGCTTTTTTCGGACCGCATTCCAACAATCTTTCAGGCTGCAATCTTTTTTCCCTCTAAAAAGAATATAATCTTCAGAGTTTAATTGACGCTTCATGCTCAAAATAATCTTCTCTACTTGGTAAGAACCTCTGAAAGTTGACACTTTCCACAGGTCTCCGTCAATACAAACATCTACCCGGCAGTTCAAACCTTTACCCATTCTAAACACAACGTCCGAATTAACCAAGTCAATCATCTTCTCCTTCCCCTCTAACCAGGGGTCTCTCCAGAACAGAAACCTCTTGCCATTGCCCAGACAGAAGTTAATCTCTTTAAGAAGAATATCCCTTTGCTCGAGCAGCTTTTTCCAAAGCCAAGAGGAATTCACCCTGGATCTAACAGACCAAATCGATTCATCTTTGATATATCTGCCATTTATCCACTTTACCCATAAACTACCCTTTTCAGCCACAATATTCCAGAGATTTTTAATCAGACCTGCCTTAGACCAGTCATCAATAAGGCGTATACCCAGGCCCCCTTCTTTTCTGGGTCTGCATATAGTCTTCCATGAGACAGTGTGCAAGTGTTTCTTTTCCTCAGAATCTTTCCATAAGAAATCCCTCATCAACTTTTCCAAACTCTTGATCACTGATCTGGGCAACGGAAAAGCAGAGGTCCAAAAGATGACTCTAATCTAATTCTGAACTTATCCATAATAGGATGGCACATCTCTTTAGTCAGCCTGCCTGTGAAAAGAGGGATACCAAGATAGCGCACTGGCAGATTGCAAATCTCAATATTTAGAATATTTCCCACAGTAGACTTATCAGCATTCTTACTTTAAAAAATTTGGCTCTTATTATTATTAAGCTGCAGACCAGACATCCTACTGAACGACTCCAGAATGTTTTTGTAACAGCAAGCACTACTCCCATCAACCTTAGAAAACAAAAGCAAATCGTCGGCAAAAATAATGTGTGACACATTCGCATCACCAGCACAAAGAGGTTTCAGCCTGCCAGCACCCACTTCAGCAACAATAACAGTTGTCAAACCCTGCATAGCAATAACAAACAATAAGGGAGTAGGGTGTCCCCTTGTCTTACCCCGTTCGAAGCCTCAAAACCATCAGTAGGGCACCCATTTACAAGAACTTTATAGGAAGCAGTATCAAACGTCTCCTGAATCCATCTTAGCCAACATTCAGGAAAACCCATCTTCACCATTAAAAGCATAATATAGTCTCTCCTCACAGTGTCGTAAGCTTTCGCTAGATCAGCCTTAATGCACATATTACTCTGAGTGCCCCCAAAAGAACTAAGGATCTCGTTGGCCAGTAAGATGGCATCTCCTATTCTTCTTCCTTTGACAAAGGCAATTTGATTGATATCAATAATGGAGGGCAGAACCAATGCTAAGCGATTTGCTAAAATCTTCGCAATAACCTTGTAAATAGTGTTGCACAAAGAAATAGGTCTGAAATCCTTCAAATCAATAGCACCAGGGACCTTAGGGATAAGAGTGATCATAGTATTGTTGCATTCCTTTAGAAGCCTCCCTGACTTAAAGAAGTAAAGAATAGCTGAAGAAATGTCATCACCAATAATGTCCCACATCGACTTGAAAAACACTACATTATAGCCATCTGGACCCGGAGCTTTATCATCACTCATCTTCATAAAAACCTCTTCCGCCTCTTTTTTTGTCACCACACTTCTAAGCATGTCAAAATGAGCAGCATCAATCTTAGGCAGGACCCACTCTTCTTTCCAAAAAACTTCCTCCTTCGAAGTCTTATTAAAAAGATTACAGTAAAAGCTTTTGACATTATCACGAATCACATCAACATCATAGAATCTAGTCCCCTGGTCATCCTCCAACACATTGATATTATTATTGATCCTCCTTGTTTTTAAAGAAGCATAAAAGAACGCTGAATTCCTATCCCCCAACTTGAGCCATTGGACTCTACTTTTTTGGCGAAGGAGGGATTCTTCATCTTTAAGAGCTTTAATAGTATCCGATCTAAGCACAACCATCTTTTTCTGATTACACACATTCAAGGGGTCTGCATCAATTTCTCTCTGGAGACAGAATAAATCCCTTTCAAGTTCTCTTGCTTTAGAATAGATGTTACCAACGACCTCTCTGTTCCATTTTCTAAGAGCACAAGAGACAGCATATAGCCTTCTGTATACCCGATACATAGGTGCACCTTGAACCTCAGTATTCCGCCAGGCATCAGCAACAATATCTTTAAAAGAATCTTGATTAACCCATGAGTTGATAAAACAAAAGGGAGTCCCACCTTTCTTCTTCAAACCCAACCTTAGCATCAGAATTTTATGGTCACTCACCACTGCCGGAATAACTTCACCCCAATAGAAAGGAAACTTAGAAAGGAAATTGATATTGGTAAAAATACAATCAGTCCTAGAGAAATTGCTCCGACCATTTTTGCTATGGTTGTCCCATGTGAAGAAGAAGCCCTTAGTCTGAAATCCAATAAGGTTAGCTTCAGCAGTAGTTTTGTTAAAATCCACCATACTACGTTTAGAAGGTGGTTGTTTTCCCATCTTTTCCTTCCTCAAACGCACAGCATTAAAATCCCCTAGCACACACCACTTATCCGGGTTCAAACTACTAATGGAGAGAAGGGAATTCCATAGCAGAGCACGTTCCACATCCAAATTAGCTCCATAAACTGCAGACATATGAAAACTAACCAAATCCATGTTAACAACACAATGAATACATTGTTCGTTCTTCATTGTGACCTTAACATCAATATCTTTGCTCAACCAAACGATCAGAATACGAGTGTAGGAATAGTGACCAGAATTATCCACAAAGCTAGCATTAGGCCAAATCTTTTCAACAAACCCTCTAAATCTTCTTTCTGAATCTTTGATTCCAAAATAATATAAATATCCGCTTTGTTTCTATTTATTTCATCCCGAATGTGAGGAATCTTATTGCCTCCTCTTCTCACATTCCAGGAAAGGATGCTTAGGGGTTCAACCATTTGGAGGAAGAGAAGGAGGACCCCTATCCACCTCAGTCGTAGCCAACGGTGTACTAATCTTCTCATTAATTATCTCTCCTTCATCAAAATTTGACAGAGGTGAGTACTTGTTCAGAGACTCAGGGATAGTTC
Organism: Alisma plantago-aquatica; assembly: GCA_963693085.1. Taxonomy (NCBI): domain Eukaryota; kingdom Viridiplantae; phylum Streptophyta; class Magnoliopsida; order Alismatales; family Alismataceae; genus Alisma; species Alisma plantago-aquatica. The sequence continues at coordinate 249,678,974 of OY856409.1, forward strand.
TAATACTACTCTTTACAACCCCCTTCGGAGCAGGTTTACCTTTCTTCTTCTTTGTCTCCCATCCCGCATCTGGAGTAGCAGCTGGGGTGATCACTTCAGAGCTTCTGTCAGGTTCATGTGACTGCATAGAGGATTCTTCAACAGATATAGCATTACCCGTATCTCCCTCTGCTATTTTTTCTTCAGCATCAATGAAGACTTCACCCTCATCATCCTCTATAATCTTTTTGGGAATCCACTCTCTCGAAAGCTTTTTCTTAGGAACTCTCCCTTCAGCTTTCTTTTGATCTTCACACAAAGAGGATTCGTGCCCATACAGGCCACACGTCGAACATTTGTTGGGCTCCCATTCGTACTCGAACAGGATAGTATCCATCTGGCCATCGTCGCTCGTGATCTGCATCTCCTTAGGATATGAGAAATCAGCCGAGATCACAACCTGTATTCTAGCATAGTCCAGTCTTTGAAACTCAGATGTCAGCTTATCCGGTCGCAGAGGGCGCCCCAACACCGAACCAATACTACTGAACATCTCCATGTCCCACAGCTCTAAAGGAAGATTATATATCTTCAGCCAAATGGGAATGTATGTCAACTTCATCTTCTCCAGGGGTTCGCCCCTTTCCCATTTCTTAATGATCAATGACTTGCCTGCTACGAACCAGGGACCTCCATCTATAGCCATAGTTAGGTCCTCATCATTCTCGAACATAACAATGAAGAAACCTTTTCCTCTAGATCTTATTTCAATCGAACCTTTAACCTTCCATACCATTACGAGGTGCTTTGCCAGCGCTGGCCAGTGAGGTTTTAGACCAATAACGTATCCGGCTGTCGTCCTGCTCCATCTGGCTAGGTTTCTTTCCGCGATTACTTTAGGATAAAGCAGCTTCCCGTTCACTAACTGTGTCTTCATCTTGCTCAGATGATCTGGCCCTGCAATGGTTTTGTCCTTAAACAGACCCGACCAATCCATCGCGTCTTTGGTAACCGCAACAGCAGATGGAGCAGCATTACCCTTCTTCCGCCTTAAGTCAATGTCTACGCGACCTGGATTTGGAGGATCAGACGTCGTCGTCTACTTGGCCATCGCCCCCTCGATCGCCCCTTCAGTCGCCAGACTCACCATCGCGTCTCCGTTATGGATGAAATAAATATTGAGCCTGTTAGAGAGTACATATTAGCCTATTTAGTTAATAAGTTAATTAGTTAGTGGGCCTTTAGTGTCTCGGTCCGTCTAGATTACTTGTGTCCCAAGTCTCAGGGTTTCTCCCTTGCTCCTATATATAGGACAGGGGTGTACGCCTTTTATTCATTGAATCAACTCAATATACATGTGATTTTAATGTGGGATTGGTTGATAATGTTATTTTTGTGTTTCTCATTGGTTTAATTAGGAATGGATCCAATAGATTTGGAACTGGAAGTAGTGGTTGACTATGCTCCTTTGTGGAAGTGTATCACAAAGTTGGAGAAGGTTGCAAAGGGGGGGACTATATGTTCCAATGCAATTTTCGCAATACAACATACAAGGGGTCCTATTCTAGGGTAAGGCTCATTTGATGAGGATCCCTAGCCATGGCATCAAAATATAAAATAAGGTGACTATTAGTATATATATTTTACTGGGTTTATCTTTATTATTGTGTTATGGGATTTAGACTTGTCTCCATCTATTAGCCTTTATCTTTTATCCCATATTGATTGTCTTTGTTTTATTCTTTACTCTCTTGTCCTATAAAAGAGAGATCTCTGTAATTGTTTAATCATCTAATAAGAATTCCTTTATTATTTTAGATGGTATCAGAGCAACCTGGTCCTCCTTAAGCCCTTTCCACCCTAACCATAACCCATGCCCCCATAACCCTAGCTAGCCGCCATGCCTCTCCTCCCTTCCCCTTTGCTCCCCCCCCCCGCCAGTCGACGCCGCCAGACAGCCCTCTCCCTGTCGCCGCCTACGCTTGCCCCTCCTCTCCCTCAACCCACCAACCCACCGCCACCCCCACCATCCCCTAGCCCCGCCGCCAACCCCCCCCCCCTCCAACCAGACCGCCACCACCCCCTACTCCAAGCAGCCCGCCACCGCCTCCTCTCCTCCCTCCCCTCTTCCACACCACACGCCCCTCCCTCCACCAGTCATCTCTCCCTCCAGCTATCCAGCCCAATCACTCTTCCCTGCTACTCTCTCGATGTCTCCAGCAACTTTCTAATTATTACATGCTGACGGGTTAATCGCTTCTCGCTCACTGCCTGCCTACGCCTCATGGTGGAGTAATTCTTCCTCCATGTTGGCGTAGGTTAATCTGCCTCTTATGTTGCCCCTGCATGGGTTTCTAAAATCTGATGCTTCAAATCTCCTACTGCTATCTTCTGCCCCCGTGCGGGTTTTACTATCTCTTGCTCGAAGTCTACCACTGCCCATGTGTTGAGTTTATGCTGCTATTTTCTGTTGATTGTTATGTCTATCTCCTGCCTGCTGCTCATGCCTGCTTCTGTGTTTTACATACTACGTGACTCATGGCGTCCACCGATCCGCTCCGGAATCTGTGTGCCACTACTGTCAAGTTGGATGGATCCAACTATCACACCTAGGTTGCTTCTTTCGAACTTTATGTTAAGGCTCAATGACGCTACTCCCATCTTTCTACCGATGGACCGACTGCTCCAACTGCAATCGTTGATGATAAAACAAAGCAGGCATATGATTTGTGAACAAAGGAGGACTTTGGTGTTATGACCTGGATGGTCAACAATGTTGAACCTAAGATCAGTCAATCTCTTCTCCGACTTCAGACGACTAAGGACATGTGGGATCAATTTTCCCACGTGTACTCTCATCAATAAAGTCCGAAAAAAGTGTTTGAAATCTTCAAACACTTGGCCAAGAAGGAGTACACTAATACTGATTTTGTGGAGGACTACTACAATCAGTGATGTGCGCTCTGGGATGAATTCGAGATCTACCACCCACTCACTGTTAATAATAAGGACATCCAACGACAGCGCAACAAGCTTCAGCTTGTTCAGTTCCTTGTTGGGATACCACACTCCTTTGTTGGTGTTGTAGATCAGATCCTATCCAATGATCCTCTGCCTACCTTAAGAGATGTTCTCAAATGCATACAGCACTTACCCTATGTCTCTCAAGTTTCCCTTGATTCCTCTGATGTTATTGCACTTGTCGTTAGGTCTGGTGATTCTTTCTGTGGTCGTGGCCGCGGTCGTGGTCGTGGGCGCTTTACTACTGGACCCGGTCGTGGTTCTTAGTCATCCGATTCCAACTCTTCATCTACTGAACAGCGCTACTCCAACTTCTGCAAACGAACAAATCATACTAAAGACCACTGTTGGATCAAGCATGGCAAACTTGCATGGGCAATCAAGTCACGTCAGACAAGTCTAACACTATTGCATCCTCGTCTGCACCACCTTCTGCAGAATGGATCCGTTATAAGTTTGAGAAGTTACTCCAAGCTCGACAGGCCTCCTCCGCTGAGACCTCCACTGATGGCAGTTCTGCTCTCCTTGTACAGTCTAGTAAAAATACATGGTGATCGACTCCGGTTCCACCTCCCATATTACTGGCAATCATACTTTATTTTCTAACCTGCATAAAACTTTTGCTATTCGTTGAAAATAATAATATTGAATGCAATGGGATGAATACAAGACTGGACGCCCTCTCCTTTATATAGGAGAGGGGAGATGCCCTAAGACTTAGGACGCAAGTAATCTAAACGGGCTGAAATATAAAAGCCCACTAACTAATTAACCTATTAACTAAATAGGCTAATATAGACTCTTTAATACTCCCCCTCAAGCTGGAGCATGGGTGAAACACATGTCCAAAGCTTGGAGGTTACAACACTCGATAAAACGATAAAAGAAATGATAAATGAAAAGATAAAAGATAAATATCACTCCCCATACAAAAATTGATACTCCCCCTTAATTAATACTCCCCCTGAACCATGTGGTGACAATGCCTCTCTTCTTTGAAATTGTATTCTGCAGGCTGGAGATCCTCGAGCTTTAAGGTCTTTGGAGTGCATCTAGAATGAAGAGCATCTGAAGAATGGAACCTGATACTACAGCAGTAATTCGCCACTTGGAGCAGACGATCCTCAACGCCATCACTACGTCATCTTCACTGGAATACGTACTTAACGCGGCACGAACGCGGATCTCCAATGATGATGTAACCGTAGTGGTGTCTTCAAAGCGTCTGAGAAGATGTGCATAACGTGGCACGAACAAGAACGGACAATATGTTGGTGACACGATGCAGGTACCATAAAACTTTGACGCGTGAACCTTTGGGGCTGGACAGGAAAGGAGATATCATCCATCAAGGAAAGTCCCAAGAAGATCAGCGGAAGGCGGTGCTAATACAGCAGATGCAGCTCGAAGAAGACGTGATGAAGCAGCTCGGTGAAGATAAACCGGATGAATCAACCTTGCAAAAGTAGATTGGCAGGCTTGCTGAGCTTCTGAAAATCTGAAGAAGCACCCTTTGTCTCATGTGAATGCAGCTGAAGTACACCATTAACACCTGACGTACATAATATGTACGAACGTGGATAGCTCGGTGTTGACGTTGAATGAAGATCCTTCATCGCTGTCTGGAAGTAGAGAACGGATGTGCTGAACAGTGCGAAGCTCCATGAAGATAATAGCCTGGAACATATATAGCTTGAATACATATATCATCTCTTCTCATACTCTCTCTCATACATATTCTCTCACACACTCTCTCTTCTCATCTCTTCCTCTCCTCTCTATCCCCCCGCACACCAAATACGATGATAGTGAGTGTTTGGTGTGGAGAAATAGATATATGACCCCCCGTACTGTGGAAAGGGATACACACATGATATGGGTGGGTGGGAAAGGAATTGGTGGATTCGAGAGGATTTTGTGATATGGAGATGTGTAATATGTGGAGAATGAAACCGATAACCGGAGAGAATATGCTAAATGGGTTAATGTAAGATCCAGATAGAAAAATAAATGGATCTAATCCCGACCCGAAAAGGGAAAAATCCGATTAGGCTTAAAACTGGATCTGATTAGCCAAGGACAGATCAGATTAAGGATCCAAATATCAACATGCATCTGGTATATAGGGGCAGTAATAGCGTTGTTTGGTAGCAGTGGAGAGTGATGGGTGACCGTTCTTCAGCCAAGGATAGGCAAAAACGTTAGGGCAGCAACAACGAGATGGAGAGCAACAGTGGAGCAGCGACCAGGGGCATGGATGACGGCGGCGGCTGAATGGTGTGATCGGCGGCTGGGGATATGGTTGTTGGATGATATGGCAGCAACACAGTAATAGGACAGATGACGATGATTATGTCGCTCGATTGATGTAGCACTTGGCCACAACGAAAGAGATGATACAGGTCTCCTGCACGGCTCCGGAGATATTACATGCCATGAGGCTGCATGCGGAGTCTAGTGTGGAGCCTCTCCTTATGAGACGACGAAGGCTGGAGTTGAGGACATCAAGGCGATGCAGCGGTAGATGGTTGCTGAATAATGTGAGTGTGATGGCGTTGACGGATGCAGATGGTGGCTGCTTTTTACTGGCTGCTCGGAATGATGGTTGGGTGATCGTCGATGGCGGCGTGCTGCTGGCGGAGATGGCGCTTGGCGGATGTTGTCGCTAGCGGATGGCAGCACTTTTGTTGTTGCTGCTGGCGGCGGCACTGATTGCGTAAGATAGAGGTGTGGTGGCGGCTCTGTTTGTTGCCGGTGGCATCGTTTGCACGAGAAGGATGATGATGGCGTCGGGAAGGTGATGGTGTCGGCGCACGGAAAGAAAACTAGATCGTTTGAGAAAGAGAAAGATATGCCATGGAGGCCAGGAGATGCCTGGCGGGCAGCCGGCCTAAGCCATGGCAACGGCGGCGGCCGCCCGCAGGCGGGGGTTCTTCCCCTCGGTTGCTCTCTGGAAAAGACGAGCGGCGGCTAGGGCTACGTGCGCGCCGGAAAGGAGAGGGAGGAGGGGCGGCGGCTAGGTTTCCCTTAGGAGCGAACGCGCTCTGTTCACGTAGGAATTATTGTTCACTCAGTCGTACTGTTCACGTTGGAGTTACTGTTCACGTCGTGTACTGTTCACCGCCGGAGTTACTGTTCACGACTATGATACCATGTTGAAAATAATAATATTGAATGAAATGGGGTGAATACAAGACTGGACGCCCTCTCCTTTATATACAAGAGGGGAGATGCCCTAAGATTTAGGACGCAAGTAATCTAAACGGGCTGAAATACAAAAGCCCACTAACTAATTAACCTATTAACTAAATAGGCTAATATAGACTCTTTAACACAAACCTTTTACTCTTGTCGACGGTTCTCAAACACTGGTTTCTGGAATTGGGAATATTTTTACTTTTGGTCGTCTTTTATTACGTTCAGCACTATATGTTCCTAAATTCCCAATTAATCTGTTATTTGGGACTAGAACTGTTAAGAGCCTACGGTGCTCCATAACTTTTGGCCCGGATGGTGTTATATTTTAGGATCTGCGCACCAGGATGAAGATCAGTTCGGGCCATGAGGGACCAGACGGCTTATACTATTTGGACACGCCGAAGATTGTTGCGATGCTGACTACTTCTATGACCGGCCTCCAGTGGCACTATCGTTTTAAACACCCTTCACTAGCTTGGTTGAAGCACTTACTATCTGATATTTTCGATTCAACTTTTCACCGTGAAACATGCCAGTTGGGCAAAAAGACTAGATCTACTTTTACCCAAAAAGATTGTATTAGCTCAAAACATCTGTTTGATATAGTATATGCTGACATTTAGGGCCCTCGTTTTGTATCCAGTATTTCTGGTTTTCGGTACTTTATGAGTTTTATTGATGATTTCTCTAGAACTACCTAGTTATTTTTGTTAAAAGATAGATCTCATATAGTTGATACTATCACATCCTTTTTGTTGAAATTCGTACCCAGTTTGATAAAACTATAAAAATCTTTCGTACTGATAATGCCCTTGAATTTATGCAAACCTCAGTCGGTCATTTTTGTCAAAAAATGGGTACCATTCATTAAACCTCTTGTGCATATACACCTCAACATAATGGTGTTGCCGAACGTAAGAATCACCATCTTCTTGAGGTTGCCCGCACTCTCCTTTTCCACTACAATGTCCCCCAATTTTTCTGGCCGGAAGTCATTTCCACTGCATGTTATCTCATTGATCGCATGCCTTCTTATGATCTTGACAATCAAGTGTCATATCAAATTTTATACCGTGATGCACCCCTCTTTACTGTGCCTCCTCGAATTTTTGGAAGTACCCACTTTGTGAAACATATGCGTCCTAGCCTAACCAAACTGGATCCACGTGCTACCAAGTGTGTTTTCTTGGGGTACTCTAGGACACAAAAAGGGTACTGGTGTTATGATCCAATTACAAAGAAGTGGGTGGTTACTGCCGATGTAGTCTTTTATGAGCATGTGTCGTTCTATTCTTCTACGGGCTCAGCACTGACATCTGATTTACTAGTGGATACTCCTTTACCTCTGATTAATGATACTACTTTGTTGGATACAATTGTTGCACTCCACTAAAGGTTTATCAAAGAAGACCGAAAGCTACAACTCCCTCCATGGCCCCTTCAAGTCTCCATCCTTGTCGGCAAATCGACCTCCACCTCAGGTATTTTCTGACTTGGATATGCCTATTAGCTTACGCAAAGGAACTCGGTCTTGCACTCAACATCCCATTGGGAATTTATGTTCTAATGCTAACTTGGGAATAAATTTTGCCAACTTCACTTCCGCTCTATTTGTTGTTTCTATTCCTAAAAATGCTAACCAGCCTCTTCAACATCCTGCATGGTGTCAAGCCATGGAATTTGAAATGCAGGCTCTTACAGATCGACATACATGAGAGTTGGTTGACGCGCCTGCTGATTGGTCACCAGTTGGTTGTCGATGGATCTTTACAGTCAAATATCAACCTGATGGAACTATTGAGCGACTCAAAGGTCGTCTTCAAGCCAAAGGCTACCCTCAGACATATGGTGTAGATTACTTTGAGACCTCTCTTGTTGCTCGCCTGAACTCTGTCTGTGTACTTATTTTTGTGGCAGTAAATTCTGACTAGCCTTTATTTCAATTAGATATTAAAAATGTTTTCCTATATGTCGATCTACATGAGGAGGTTTACATGGAGCAGCCTCCCAGATTTGTGATTAAGGGGGAGTCGTCCAAAGTTTGTCGCCTGAGCAAAGCAATTTATGGACTTAAACAAAGTCCTCGAGCCTGGTTTGACAAGCTGAGTTCCATTCTCCACAAGTTCAATTTTCGTCGTTCACAGTCTAATCACTTTGTGTTTATCAAAAAAACTACTTCTGGTCTCGTAATCCTGATTGTCTATGTTGACGATATCATATTATTCGGTAGTGATCACGCAAGAATCTAGGCCACTAAAGCCTACTTGGAAAAGCACTTTGTTAGGCATTGAGGTCTCTTGCTCATCCTCTGGTCTATGCTTGTCCCAACGGAGATACGTTTTGGACCTCCTATCTGAAACAGGAATGCTTGGGACAAAGCTTGTTGTTACTCCATTGGATCCCAATACTAACTGCGATGACGAGAATTCTCCTCCTTACCCTGACCATCATCAGTATCGTTGAATGGTAGGGAAACTTATATATCTCACTGACACCAAGGCTGATATCACTTCTGTTGTTGGACCGGTTAAAAGATATCTAGATAAGCCCATACAATGTCACTAGGACGTTGTATGCCATATATTTAAGTATCTGAAAAGCTCTCCTGGAAAAGGCCTATTTTACAAGAAACATGGGCATTGTAATCTTATTGGCTATTTTGATTCTGACTATGCTGGAAGTAAGATAGATTGCAAATCTACATCTGGATATTGCACATTTATAGGTGGTAACCTAGTTACCTGGCGAAGCAAAAAGCAAACTGTAGTTGCTCGTTCTAGTGATGAAGCTAAGTATCGAGTGATGGCTCATTACTGCATGTGAACTCTTCTGGGTCCATGGACTTTTGAAAGATTTGGGTGTCTCTGATTCTAAACCTATTCCCATGCACTGTGACAACAAAGTAGCCATCTTTATTGCCAACAATCCCACCTTCCATGAATGCACTAAACGCATTGAAGTTGATTGCCACTTTGTGCCGGAAGTCGTATTATCTGGTCAGATCTCTACGCCTTATACACATACTTCAGATCAAGTTGCAGACATCTTCACCAAAAACTCTTCCGAAGACCAGATTCACTACTCTGATGGACAAGTTGGGCATGACCATATCTATGCTCCAGCTTGAGGGGGAGTATTAGTATATATATTGACTGAGTTTATTTTTATTATTGTGTTATAGGCTTTAAACTTGTCTTGTCTATTAGCCTTTTTCTTTCATCCCATATTGCTCGTCTTTGCTTTATTCTTTACTCTCTTGTCCTACAAAAGAGAGATCTTTGTAATTGTTTTAATCATCTAATAAGAATTCCTTTATTATCTTAGAGTGACGATGGCAAACTCATCAAAGATGCAAAGAGTTTGTGATGAGGTTGAAGAGAAGTGCTCCTAAGCTAGTACCATTGCCTGGCGCACACTCACGCCATGGCAGCCACAATTTGAGCCCAATTTCCATAATGGGACTATCATTCTTTCAAGAAGGCACATATCTTAAAAAGAGGAGGGCCACACTATTAGAGAGGGCATTCAACTTGGAGAAGAGGGAGCAACGTCGTTCTGAAATTGCTCATATGTTTTATTCTGGAGGGTTTGCCTTTTCACTTGGCCAAAAACCCTTATTATGCCTCTTCTTATACATTTGTTGCTAATAATGTTATTCCTTGATATGTGCCTCTTGGTTACAACATGTTGAGGACCACTATGTTGCAGTAGGAGAAGGCCAATCTTGAAAGGCAGCTTGAACCCACAAAGGCGAAGTGGAAGGACTTGGGTGTCAGTCAAGTTTTTGATGGTTAGACTGACACTCATAGGAAGCCATTGACAAAATTTATGGCCGTGTCTGAGAGTGGGCCTATGTTCTTGAAGGTAGTAAATTGTAAGGGTGAGTACAAAGATAAGTACTACGTAGCAAATCTGATGAAGCAGTGCATCCAAGAAATTGGACCACAAAATGTGGTTTAAATTATCACAAATAAAGCTCCAGTTTGCAAGGCAGCATGGTTTCTTGTGGAGGGTGATTATCCTCACATTTTCTGGACCTCATGTGCATTCCATACTTTGAATTTTTCCCTAAAGAATATTTGTGTTGCAAGAAATATGAAGAATGTTCTTTGATTACAGATGTTGTTGCAGATGCTTCTTTTATTAGCAATTCCATAATGAATCATTCAATGAGGCTTGCAATTTGTGATGAATTGTGATTTTGAAGATGCTTACAGTTGCAGAGAGACGGAATTAATAGTAGTCATGCTAAAGACGTTGAGGACCATTAAAACCAGTCTTGAAAACATGGTGGTGAGTGAAAAGTGGGCTTTATTCAGAGATGATGATGTCATGAAGGCTCTGGCTATCAAGGATAAAATTTTGGATGACATTTGGTTGGATATAGCGGACTATATATTGTCTTTCACTGAGCCTATCTATAGTATGTTGAGGGCCACTGATACATAATAAACATTGTCTACATTTGATTTATTATACGTGGGATACCATGATTGAAAAGGTGAAGACTATCATCTACAAGCATGAGAGGATTGGCCTTCAAGAAGAATCTAGCTTTTATTCAGTGTTTTGCTCAAAATATTAGTGGACATGTGGAACAAGAGCAACACTCCTCTCCACTACATGGCACATTCCTTAAACCCTAGGTAAAACATGTCCTTACTATACTTATATCAATTACATTAGATTTTCTTCAATATATTTTCTTACACTTATGTTTTTGCTTTCTTATAGGTGCTATGGTGTTGGTTGGTTGAATATTGATCCAAGTAGGGTTGCTCCAAACAAGGATGTGGAGATATAAGCTGAAAAAACAAATGTTTGAAACGATATTTTCCTATCCAAGAGGAGTGACTCCGTGTGAGTGTTGAGTTTGCTAAATTTTCTATATTGATTGAAAATTTTGGAGATGTTGATTCATCGACTGATAAAGAGATAATAGAGCCTCATATTTGGTGGCTCGTGCATGGAGATAGTACTCGATCTTTTCAACATCTAGCAAACTGATTACTCCAACAATCATGCTCTTCTTCTGGCAATTCTTGCGGTGAGAGGAATTGGAGCACGTACTCATTTATCAATTCATTGAGGAGGAACAAGATCACTCCTAAAAGAAGAGAAGATCTAGTGTTTGTGCATAGTTACCTTCGGCTTTTATCAAGGAGAAGAAAATATATATATTGAAGGAGAAACAAAGATGTGGGACATTGCAGATGATCCATTCAATTCCATTAAAGGCACAGTACTTATCGAGGTGGCCGAGTTGTCACTTGACGTGCTCTATAGATGGAGTGCATTGTGTTCAATGATGGTGCTGAAAATGATGATTTTTTTGGTTGAGTAGGACCATGATGTGAATTTTTTTGGATTTTTGGATTCTATATTTTGGATCATTGGATGGAACGATGTAGCAAGCACTGTCTCATGTTTTTTTTGTGGCTCGTGATTCATGTATCCACCTCATATATACTAGTTTCACGGTTTTTACATTTAGAAATTAATTTAAATTAACTATATATATATATAGAGTCAGGCTAGAATACACTCGAGTGTACAGATCGCATGAATACACTCAAGTGTGTTTGCATATCAAGACTATTTTTTGCAAAATGTAAACCATTGATCTTCACCGTCATACTATAACTAGGCTACATACAAATTTTGAGCCCATTTGGATGAGTGTAAGTCACTCATCCAAGGGCAACAAAATTGACGCGCTAAACTAATTTGAAATGCATAATTTTTTCGGTCTTTATAACATGACCTATAAATGTCCAAATGTGCTCAAATTTTGCGTATGAGCTATTCACAAGACGTTTAAGAAGATCAACGGATTAGATTTTTGAAAAAAAATATTGCATCATGAAAAACTACTTGAGTGTATTCTGCTCAGAATACACTCGAGTGTATTCTAGCCTGGCTCTCTCTCTCTCTCTCTCTCTCTCTCTCTCTATATATATATATATATATATATATATATAGAGAGAGAGAGAGAGAGTCAGGCTAGAATACACTCGAGTGTATAGATCGTGCGGATACACTCAAGTGTGTTTTCATAACAAGACTATTTCTTGCAAGATCTAAACCATTGATCTTCATTGACATACTATAATTAGGCTACATACAAATTTTGAGCCCATTCGGATGAGTGTAAGTCACTCACCTGAGGGCAACAAAATTGACGCATGAAACTAATTTGAAATGCATAATTTTTGCGGTCTTTATAACATGATTTATAAATGTCCAAATGTGCTCAAATTTTTTATATGAGTTATTCACAAGATGATTAAGAAGATCAACGGATTAGATTTTTGAAAAAGATTTGCATCATGAAAAACTACTTGTGTATTCTGCTCTGAATACACTCGAGTGTATTCTAGCCTGACTACAAATATCTTAATCATCTTGTGAATAACTCATACAAAAAATTTGAGCACATTTGAACATTTATAAATCTTGTTATGAAGACCGCAAAATTATGCATTTCAAATTAGTATCGTGCGTCGATTTTGTTGCCCTCGGATGAGTGACTTACACTCATCCAAATGGGCTCAAAATTCTTATGTAACCTAATTATAGTATGACAATGAAGATCAATGGTTTACATTTTGTAAAAAAATAGTCTTGATATGCAAACACACTTGAGTGTAGCGTGTGATATGTACACTCGAGTGTATTCCAGCCTGACTATATATATATATATATATATATATATATATATATATATATATATATATATATAGGCGTTCATTCGTTGCCCGCGCGGGTAGCCTGGATTTTCGCTACCCGGCAGCCAAAAAAGTAACTCTCCTGGCCAAAAAAGTAACTCTGCTGCCAAAAACGTAACTCTGCTGCCAAAAACGTAACTCTGCTGGCCAAAAAAGTAACTTTGTACAAAATATACAGCAAATATATATAAGGACGGGTTTTTTTATTTTAGAGGGGCAAATGATATTATTTTTGGCTAAAATTTTTTGGAGAGCTAGACAAAATAGTCCTCTACAATTGCGAGAAAAAAAATTTTGAAAAAAAGTAGTCGGAAGGGTGGGCGGGTAGCAACCCGCGCGGGCAATAAAGATGGGCCCTATATTCTAGCCTGACTACAAATATCTTAATCATCTTGTGAATAACTCATACAAAAAATTTGAGCACATTTGAACATTTATAAATCTTGTTATGAAGACCGCAAAAATTATGCATTTCAAATTAGTTTCGTGCGTCGATTTTGTTGCCCTCGGATGAGTGACTTACACTCATCCAAATGGGCTCAAAATTCTTATGTAGCCTAATTATAGTATGACAATGAAGATCAATGGTTTACATTTTGTAAAAAAATAGTCCTGATATGCAAACACACATGAGTGTAGCGTGCGATCTGTACACTCGAGTGTATTCCAGCCTGACTATATATATATATATATATATATATATATATATATATATATATATATATATATATATATGGGTGTGTCCAGCGCTGTGTCTATGTACTGTATTTATGAAAATCACCATGCCTCGGGTCCGTGCTTCCTAGGTCCATTAAATCCTAGTGTCTCCAAAGTGAAAATGGATGAAACTTGAAGCCAAATATGTTTCCCTTGTGAGATTGATTTTCTAGCAAACGGAATAATGAGGTGCGCTTCTATGACCTGTCATTCTAAACACATCTGTTATCAGTAGATTACTTACTGTGAATGTCCACCATCATTTCTCTTTGACACAAGAACTTTCATCACCACCGGTCTGCCAAGTGTCAAAGTCCCTGTCTTGTCAAATACAACTGTATCAACTCCAGCAAATTTTTCCAGTATGTTGCCTCCACGTAGAAGTAGGCCTCTGGTGGCCCCTAGTGAGGTGCCGACCTGTAAGATCAATCTAGACCATTAAAAGGAAGGTGAAGCAGATGAGTTCTGTATGTACAGTAGACATACAAGAGTTTTCTTTATCTTACCAAAACAGCAGTAGGTGTTGCCAAGCCAAGTGCACATGGGCAAGCAACCACCTGAAGCATAATTGAAATTATTTACAAATTCAAAGCATCAGTTACTGTCCAGCATTACTTTTACAAGAAAATTACAAATCCAAAATGGATTATATGAACCACAGAAAATAATATATCTTTGCAGATTTGCATTACAAGAATATCACAAAGTGTGTAATGCCTTCAAACGACAAAAGAAGATCAAATGTACCATTTCCTACCACAAAGGAAAAGATAAAGATGGCATATTTTATGTTATATAACCGGGTCACTCCTTCTAAATGAAAATAAGGCATAATGTATGCATATCTGATATATCTACAAGTCAGTAGATGGGGATTTTTATTGGTATAAATGCTGAGGTATAGAGGCATGTTGACATTTTACTCAAGGTGTGTCAATATTTTACATATAAAACATTTTATTTCTATCAAAAAAATACAAGCATTTTATTAGGCTTCCTTTTTGAGCCTGAGCCATCGCTTTAGCCTTATAACACTAGCTGAATTTTGCATACTGATATCTTATGAAGGTACATAAATTTATTAAACTTTAATTAAACATCATAGTAATAACATCAGATCACAGAGCCTTCATTTGCCCAGTAGTCAATTTAGTATGGGGTAGGCACCATACCAGGACACTGCATGAGAGTTGCAAAGCCAGTGAAATAGAGCTTCCCTGATAAAAAGCAGCTGGGACAATTTGTGAGGCAAACATATTCCAAAAGACAAATGTTGCTGCTGAGATTGCCATGACTCCATAGGTAAAATTCCCTGCAACCTGCAAAACAATGCTAAGAGAATTCATATATTGTTGGTATTAGCAGATCAAAAGACAATATGCATGTTAAACATAAAGACAAATTTTTAGCTAAATACACAATCCAATTATACATTTGTTTGATTAATTATCTTAGTGTGTGTTGTATTTTAGGACTGGGCTAGTGGAATGAGTCCAATTTTGTATTTTTACCTCTCTATCTTGATGGGTTTTACTTAATAGAGTGTTTTTTCTTTTTACTTCTCTACATTGTACGAGAGTAGGATTTGTGAGAACCTAACCCTAGATGATTGCCAACAGGGTCCCACTGCCAGTAAACCCTCGCAGCCATCCTTGGTCACCCCCACAAGCAATCTCCACATGTCATTTAGTTATTTGCCCACAATCTGATTTTTAATTTTCTAATGGTATCATATCAGATATTCACTATTCCTCCACTTCAAGCCCCACATACCCAAATAGAAATAAAATGTTATAGTGGTGATATTGTAGCACTGCAAGTGGTGTGTACTGTAATTCACACTGTAACTAATTATACAGCAGCGCAATATTGTAACAGTGTGTGTTGTTAATGTGATGTTTTGCAACTGATTTTATTGAGTGGCCCCTAGGTTTTTTTGCTTAAGACTATTAAGGGGTGTGCTCCTATTAACGTGAGCACTCCACCTTAATGCTAGTCCCGGCATTACATACTTGTTTTTGCCTGCCTATTTGTCTACTTGACATGCGGCCAATGGATCCATTGTTGACCAACTCAAAAGTAATTTCTGTCAAATTGCATTAGAATTCATTCTTGCCAGTGCGTCTATAATTTGTCAGCGCTCCCCATGGTTTTTCCACTTGGTTCCACAATGGAGTGTGCTTGTATTAATGTAAGCACTCCACCGTAGTGCTTGTCCAAGAAGAATCTACCCGGTTGTGCATGCCTATTTGTCAGTGACAGCCCACAATCCACTGCTAACAGACTCCGAGAAGTTTCATCAAGTTGCATCAACTCCACTTTAATATTGTGTATATTGTGCATGTGGATGCATGTAGGTATACCAGCACTATATACAAGGCCTATGGAATAGGTTCGCCCAATCTGAAAAATTGTGACGGCTATGATGAAACCTAGAATAGGCTCTCGCCTACTACGGCCTGCTATTTTTACTCCACATGCATTATTTCAGCTTGTTGTGGACGCTTATTTGTTAACTGCTTTTGAGGTATCTATTTGATGGCATGTGCTTAGTTTGAGAGAATGAGGGAGAAGTGAGTTGTAACGGAATTAGTAGTATTACCATTGAGTTGCGGTGAATCGTCAGTCTCAAAAGAGGCCATAGCAGGGCATAGCTCAGGTAGAGTTCGTCATCTCCTCCGCTCATACACTTGTAGAACAGGGGAGGAGGACCCAACCGATGCAGGGGCACTAAATACAGTAGGATGAGGTATGGGCACAGTAGGAAGTGTCACCTATTCACTAAGTTCAAAAAACAAAGATGTAACTTCAAAAAGGTGACGTCCGCATTGACATACTAGCGACATGCAACAGGATCAAAACATTTTTACCCCTTTTGTGTGCAAGAGTAACTGAGGAAACAACAACAACAGAAAGCATGTGGGGACAGTTTACCACGCCCAGGTTGCACGGGCAGCCAAAAGCTTTTAGTGATAGAGCAAAGATTGGTTCATGAGGGTAGAGAAGTTGATAGGGAATTTTATTTTGTAGAACGGAAGAAGGCATTCGATTGATGAGTATGCTGAAAGGATGGCATCTTCCTAATAAAACTTTGGGACTTTCATTTCAGTTAGGAGTGTACGAGATACATCAAGGAGATGCCTAATTTTCTTTTCAGCAACTGCATTTGTTGTGGGCTATAGTCGACAAGAACTTTGATGGACAATCCCCTTTAAGATACAAATCTTTTGAAAATCATGCTGCACAATTTAGAAGCATTATCAGTGCGAACAAAATCCAAATTTGGCAAAGGACATTTATATGCAAAACATAGACATATAGATATAATTGAGCATTCTGATGCTTGTTATGTTGGAAGTCCATCTAAAAGAAAATCCACTTTAGGATTCCGCACATATGTAGGGAATCTCATATCCTTACGCAGCAATAAGCATAATGAAGTTTCCAATGTTGAGGCTAAGCATCGCACTATGGCTCATATAGCTTGTGAACTTCTCTAGGTCGGACCCCTTGTCAAAGAATTTGAGATTCATATCTATGGTCCTATGCAAATGTTTTGTAATAATAAGATTGCTACCTTCATAGCTTACAGTCCGGTCTTCCTTGAACTTGATAAGCACATAGAAGTAGATCTTAGCTATCAAGGCGCCCTAGGTTCTAGGCAAGGCATCTCAAACTAGGTGGCTAGCCTATTAAGTGTCCTAAGTGGGCGTCTAAGGCCTTTTCGGCCCAAATTGAGACATTTAAAGGCAAAATTGGCATGAATTGGGTCTAGATTTGGTCAAAGTAGATCAACTTGAGTCATTTTATGGTCAAAATATGTCTGATCTAGGCCAAATCATGTCAAATTTTGGCAAATTAGGTCTAATTTGGGAAAAATGTCTGATTTAGGGGACGTCTGATTTTAGGAAGTTACATCTGATTAGGTCGAATTGGGTCTCATATAAGACAGTATAAGGTAAATAAGGGGAAGTAAGGCTTGACAAGGTCGTGTTATGCACAATTAGGTTTTAAATAGGCTAAATCGGGTCAAATTTGAGAAAATTAGGTCAGATTTGGGGAAAACATGTTTGGTTTTCTCGAAATACATCTGATTTGAGAAAATTAGGTCTGATTTGGCCAAACTTGGCTCGCATTTAGGTCAATATAGGATATTTTAGGGGAAGTAAGATCTGTTTAGGTCATTTTATGTTACATTAGGTCTGATTCTGGCCAAATCAGGTCAAATTCAAGTATGTTAGGTCTGATTTGGGGAAAACATGTCCGACTTTGAGGAAATAGTCTGATTTGGGGGAATTTGGTCTAATTTGGGGATAACATGTCTGATTTTGGGGAAATAGGTCTGCTTTGGGGAAATTTGGTCTGATTTGGCCAGATAGGTCTCATTTAGGTAAATATAGGGTAAATTGTGTAAAGTTAAGGTCTAAGAAGTTTGTGTTATGCAAAATTAGGTTAGAATTACATCAAATTAGTTCAAACGAGGCCCAATTTAGATTTTCTAAAAAAAGTCCAATTTAGATCAAGATAGGGCAAATTAGGGCCAATTAGGTCTAGTTTAGGTCATGTTAGGTGTGATTTAAGAAAAAAATCATTATTACAACTTAGATATAACCTATGAAGCACGGATACTCCAAAACAGATGTTGTACCCGTAACCGATACGTATCGGATACCAATACTCCGTGGATACTCCTGGATACGTATCGGATACTCCTAATCCGTATCCATCCGTATCCAAGCCGTATCCACTCGGTAAAAACTAGAAAAAAAATCTGGGCATGACATCGCTTGATTAGCATTTGACACCATCTCATGTCTTAACCCTCTCTGCTAAGTAGTAGCTTGCAGCAATGTTGGAATGGTGACTAACCTTGAAGCATTTCAAGGTTAGTCACCATTCCTCTTGCTAAATGATAATCTTCCTTCTTCTCTTTATTGTTTGTACCTCTATTTTTTGGGATTTTACTTTTTAAAGGACTTCCAAGCACCGATACTCCAAAATAGGCGTCCTACCAGTAATGAATGCATATTTAATACTAATACTCCCTAGATACTCTCTAATACATACCAAATGCTTCTTAAGTCGTATTCCTTTTTTTATTAGCAGGATATGACCTCAATGCAGCCAGGATACAACCAACCCATTTAGCAGCCAGGATACAACCAACCCATTTAGCAGCCAAGAGAGCACCCCACTCATGCGACCCCTCAAAATCCCAAAACCATGCGACTTCCAACTCTAGACTCCCCCTATTGTATTGTGATTTGAGAATGAAATTGGTATTTTCTGTTGAAATTTTAAAATAAATATTAGAAAAACTGTTGTAACCATGTACTTGTATCTTATATTTTTGAAAATTGTCGTATCCCCGTACTGTACCTGTATACATTTCTATATCTATATCCGTGCTTCATAGTTGCTAGTCATACATGATAGAAGATAGTTTGGTATCACAGATGACACAACTCACTTTACAACACAACATTACATGATACATGAAATGTGAAAGGTTTAGAATATGATATTATCATGTCTTTTTGTAACTTCTATCTCACATTAATATGAATGAAAGACCCCATTTTAAATCATTATTTGATATTATGGTATTGGTTTCCATTTTCTTTAGAAATATTGTGATTTTTGAATAAAATTTGATTGTCTTCATCTATTTTTAAAATAAATATATTGGTTATTTTTCAAAATATTAAAATAAATATTAAAAAATTGTCGTATCCATGACGTACATGTATCCTATATTTTTGAAAATTGTCATATCCCCGTACCCGTACCCGTATCGGATACGTATCCGTATCCGTGCTTCCTAGGATATAACCATCAGAAATATACATAGTAATGTATCTATTTTAATATAGAAATATATATATATGTAAATGTTTCTATTTTAATATAGAAATATATATATATGTAAATGTTACTATACATATGTAAAAAATAAAATAAAAATAGCAAAAACGCTTAGGCTCCCTAAGCGCCCATTGGATAAAAGGGACCATCTAGACGCCCAGACAACTATGAAGTAGATTGCCACTTCATTTGGGAAGTTGTTATAAAGAAAGATATCTTCACCCCCTATATTCGCTCTAGCACCACAGCACTAAATCTCTTTCAAAGAAGAGATTTATGAAGCCGGTTGACATGTTGGGCATGAGAGTCATCTACGCTCCAGCTTGAGGAGAGTGTTAGAATATTACTTATTTTCTATATCACGTTCGGTTACATATTGGTTAACTCCGTTTTCCTCATTATTTCCATTCCATATAAATAGACAAGTGTCGTATGATTTCAATCATCCAAAATAGTTTATATTCAATCATAAATACCACCATAAAATGGCACTATATAATATTACTTCTGAAAAGTAATATTGATTCACAGTGCATTGATTCAAACTGCACACTAGGAAATTTAAATATATAAGAAACCGCATAAAACATTTGAGCTTCGCTTTCTAAGATTCTTTAAAAAGTTTATAAGTAATCTGTAAATATTCATATCACTGGAGGCAGGAGGTTTTGGAACCACAACAGCCACTTTTAATTAATGCCCCTGTATCCTTGCTGTTCCTAGATTATCAATAAATGTTATTGTTGAGTAAAATAATGAGAAAATGTGTGAATATCTATATGACCTTATCAGCTAACCGTTGTACAGGAGCCTCCCTAGTTTGTGCTTCTTCTACCAGCCGAACAATATCTGCCATTGCAGTTTCACCTCCAGGTCTTCTGACTTCAACAGTGAGTGTTCCATTCAAGTTGATACTTCCGGCAGTAACTTCGGCCTATATTGATTGACTATATTTGGATAAGAGTGGATAAATGAAAACAGATCGTGGGTGTGTGTATGTGAAGTAATAGTAAAACTGCAAAAGAGAAATGAAAGGCAACAAAGCAGAAGAAATCATATCAAGTTACTTCATAGTGGAGGAAAAAAAGGTATTCTTGACAAATGAAAAGCAGTACCCCTGCCAACTTGGTAACGGGAAGGGGCTCCCCTGTAAAACTAGATTCATCAACAGTACTTCTTCCTGCTTTTACGACCCCATCCGCGGGTACTCGGTCCTTGAGAAGTGATGAGTGATCAAATTAAACATAAAGGATATGCAAAGACATATGCTTGCCATCAGCTTTAACCAAATCCAAAGAAAAAAAATATCCTAAATTTCCTCACCCCTGGTAAAACAATAATCTGATCTCCAACTGACAGGCTACTACATGGAACTTCAACAACTGGATTTTGTCCAGCATCACCATCCACCAAAAGGCGTGCTTTAGTAGGGAGAATATTCAGAAGCCCTGTCATGTCACTGCTAGCTTTAAGTTTAGCTCTTTGTTCTAGATTCTTTCCGAGCAACACAAATGCAATTAACATAACTGGTTCCTCAAAAAATGTTTTCCAGCCCTGTAAATCAAGTACATTTGAAAATAAGCCACATGATTCCTCTGGATATCTCTAACTACAGTAAGCAGCTGAAGGTTTATGGCAACACAGTTATTAGAATATAAATCTGGGAGGAAACATAAGGGCAGCGCTTTGTATGGACATATGACTGAAAATAAACAAAAATCACTGCCTTATCTTGTTTAATTTTAAAGATATTATATGAAAACAATTGTAAATAGAATATAGGGGAAAACTGAGAATGAGAAGTACCAGCCTTGGCACCAGAGCTGCTATTGAACTGACAGCAAAAGAAGATAAAGCACCAAGGCCAACTAATGTGTTCATATTAGGAGATCCCTTGTACAAGTTTCTCAGTCCCTCCAGAATTAGTTGACGCCCAGGACCGAATAGTGTAAATAAGGAGAGAGCCAGGTGAAACTTGGTAGAATGCAATGCATGCAACCATGAAGGTGCTTTGGCTCCAAGAAAATGGGAGGTGTGGCCCAAAAGACATACAGTACATAACGCCCAAGAGACAGCGAGCTCTCGACCTGTTTTAAGTTTGGAACCCACGTTAAAGCATTTAACAAGCACATATTATATGTAGACGATATGCATCCGAAATGCAAGATTCAGTTGTTGGACTGCAAATATTGAACAGCACAAAGAGGACGGGGTTCTCTAAATTCTTGTAGCATAATGGTCCAAATGATTTAAATTCAACATAAAAAATCTCACTGCTCTGCTTTAGACGAGAAACTCTATCATTCATTTTCTTTTCAAAGACTTTGTACAGGCTGTTTTTCTCTGAATCTGCAAGAATTTCATGAACAGTTTAGGTATTTTTCTTTAAATTTGCGTACAACGATGGTTAAGACGGTGATAAGGAAAAGAAATAGACTTCTGATTTGATTTCATATTCCTAGGTCCACTGATTAAAACAATAGTTAGCAACACTAACATCCACAAGGAATTAACGGCATGGAAGTAATACAAAATGCATAAGGCATTAACTGCGATTTCTGTAGAATTTATCTAGCACTCGAGCCGTGGTACAGAAAACATTTGTTGGGCAAGATATATACACTATGAAGTAGACAATCTGCTAACATGTAGGACAGGAGCAACTAAATCAGAATGCTAAAAATCAGTGCAAGAAAGGCTGTAAGGCTCCTTTCAAAGCAATGAGTTAATGCTTGGGGAGGGAAACTTTTGTTCCATATCATGTATACAATTTCGAATAACAATTGAAGCCTTTCAAATAATAATCATATTTCGAACATGATGCACACATTAGTAAAATATAAAAGAATGCTCTGTGCATGTAAAAAGGACCTTTTCAAAAGGACAAGTAGGATATTGGATGTGGAACACGTAGCGTTTACCATATTTGTATCCATCTTCATATCACATAACTTATAGCTAAGAGTATCAAATCCATCTCTGCCAAAAATCAGATGTGATAATTGATGGAATATAATGGTTTGATAATTGATAGAAAATGAATAATTTTACAAATATGGAAGTTCATAAATAGTCAAACACAGCATTAGTGGTTAGCATTTTAAAAGGTCACATGTATTCTATTGAGAATAAGCCCGGGGAAACAAAGTCTTGTTGTCAGACATAATAATACAAAGCAGTGCTTGATAAAGGAATGATACCGTAAAAAGGAGGGGAGCACTACCAGTCATAGATGCACAGTAGGAGAAAAACAATAAATAGAGGGCACTATCCGAATGCAAGGCACGGTATGAGAGAAAATCACATGAATAATGTGTTACGATATGAGACATATAAGCCCATAATTGTAGAAAACGGGCTCGGTCATACGGTTTGGGGAGCCACATGGAGAGAAAAGAGCAATTAATTGTGGTGCCCTTTGTTTTTCTAGTGCTTTACAGAACTAACATCAAGGTTTTTTCCTTTTATATTTTCCACAAAAACTAGAGAGCTAGGAAGCACGGATACGGATACGTATCCGGTACGGGTACGGGGATACGACAATTTTCGAAAATATAGGATACGGGTACGTCATGGATACGGCAATTTTTTTTAATATTTATTTTAATATTTTAAAAAATAACCAATATATTTATTTTAAAAATAGATGAAGACAATCAAATTTTATTCAAAAATCACAATATTTCTATAAGAAAATGGAAACCAATACCATAATATCAAACAATGATTTAAAATTGGGTCTTTCATTCATATTAATGTGAGATAGAAGTTACAAAAAGACATGATAATATCATATTCTAAACCTTTCACATTTCATGTATCATGTAATGTTGTGTTGTAAAGTGAGTTGTGTCATCTGTGATACCAAACTATCTTCTATCATGTATGACTAGCAACTATGAAGCACGGATATAGATACAGAGATGTATACGGGTACAGTACGGGGATACGACAATTTTCAAAAATATAAGATACAGGTACATGGTTACAACAGTTTTTCTAATATTTATTTTAAAATTTCAACAGAAAATACCAATTTCATTCTCAAATCACAATACAATAGGGGGAGTCTAAAGTTGGAAGTCACATGGTTTTGGGATTTTGAGGGATCGCACGAGTGGGGTGCTCTCTTGGCTGCTAAATGGGTTGGTTGTATCCTGGTTGCATTGAGGTCATATCCTGCTAATAAAAAAAGGAATACGACTTAAGAAGCATTCGGTATGTATTAGAGAGTATCTAGGGAGTATTAGTATCAGATATGCATTCATTATTGGTAGGACGCCTATTTTGGAGTATCGGTGCTTGGAAGTCCTTTAAAAAGTGAAATCCCAAAAAACAGAGGTACAAACAATAAAGAGAAGAAGGAAGATTGGCATTTAGCAAGAAGAATGGTGACTAACCTTGAAATGCTTCAAGGAAGCAAGTGTGACAGCCTTACTGCAAGCTACTACTTAGCCGAGAGGGTTAAGACATGAGATGGTGTCAAATGCTAATCAAGCAATGTCATGCCCAGATTTTTTTTCTAGTTTTTACCGAGTGGATACGGCTTGGATACGGATGGATACGGATTACGAGTATCTGATACGTATCCAGGAGTATCCACGGAGTATTGGTATCCGATACGTATCGGATACGGGTACGGCATCTGTTTTAGAGTATCCGTGCTTCATAGCTAGAGTGTGGAATGGAGGGAGAAAACTAGAGGACAACTCTAGTCCATAATTGAGGGGGTTCAGGCCATGGTTGGCATGGGCACCAGCTCCTACTGGCCCCTTTAGGCGATGGGGACCCATGGTGCTTGTCGCGGATGCCCTGTGGCGGCCTATTGTTGGCCCCTTTGGGTGTCAGCATCAGCTGGCCTTTGCGGCAGCCTGTTGCTGGCGACTGGCTGGTTTAGGAGCCAGAAGTGACAGTCGTTGTTGTTGCTCTTGTGCTTGAGGGGTGACTATTGTATGAGAAGAGAGAGGGGGCTAGATTAGGTTCGAGCATTGCTCTAATACCACGTAAAAGTACAGAGTAATTTTCATTTGTTTTAAAACAAGAGTACAATGGTTCTCCTATATATAGGAGTAGAAAAAACAAGTGGATACACTTAAGTAAATGGGTCTTCACTTAAGTCTATCACATACATAATAAGGAATATAACACTAGTGGGCCTTATCCTAAGTTGTACAGGAGGACGGCTAGGCGCCACCTAGGCATGTCTGGGCACCTTAGGCAGCCACCCAACCCCCAAAGTCAGGCGCCTAGCCCATTTGGGCTTTTGGGCGGTCTGGGCAGTCCTCCTAGGCGCCTAGGCGCTTAGTGGCCCTACATTGGTGGGCTCTGGAAAAAAAACTAAAGAACTGAGTTCTTCTCGTTCAAGTTACTCTATCGATGATGCACACACTCCTCTCGGCCTCTCCCCCCGACGACGATGAAAGGTATGTTCTCCCCTCCTCTTCATTTCCCCCCGTCCTCCTCTTCCTTTCTCCATCTCCCCCTCACCACACTGTCTTCCTTTCTCCCTCTTCCTCAGGTTGTTGCTCCATGGAGTTGATTGATTTGACTAGCAGCAAGCAGCGGAGGTCGTCACCATTGCAAGGGAGAAACGGTACATTTTTTCTTGCTTGCTCCCTTCCTCCTCTTCGTCCACTTGCTTTCTATACTTCCTACTTCCTCTTCTCCTACTTCATCCTCTTCATGTTTCCTCTTCTTCCTTGTTTTTGCCACTTGTTTTTTTCGTTGTTCGCATTTCCCTGCTTCCTCCTCTCCTGTCTCCTCTTCCTCCTCCATGCTTCCTACTCATTCTTCCCTATCTTTTTGCTGCTTGTTTTTTTGTTGCGGGCAGCTTCCTCCTCTCCCACCTCTTCCTCCTTCCTCCTCTTCCTCCTCCCCTGCTTCCTGCTACTCGTCCGCCCCTTTTGTTTTGCTACTGCGAACCTCCTCCACTGCCTTCTTCTTCTTTTCTCGCCTCCTCCCCAACCTCCTCTTCCTCTTTTTTCTTTAAATTTCAAAATAGAAAAAAATCATATTACATAAACTTATAATGAGGCGGACTCGAAATCCATGGCCAATGCACGGCCGCCTAGACAAACTTAAGCCTGATAACCACTATACGAACACGATGTTTGGGGACCATGTCATATACCTACTCATTATGAAGTATGGTTTTTTTACTTTATATATGATTGGTTGCATGTGCATTGGGCTTTAGTGAAAGAAAGGTCTGAAATTATTAAACTATTTTCACTAGTTTCTTCAATGAAATTCATACTCAGATCTATATTGCTCCTAAAATTATTGACAATGCTCCTAAATATATGCAACATGAATTCCAGAATAATTGTACCTCTGAAAGAATCTACATCAAACTTTGTGTGCCTATAGTCCACAACAAAATGGTGTCATTAAACAAAAAATTAACTTCTAGATGTTTCATGGACTCTCTTATAAAATGCATGTCCCCAAGAACCACTTACTGGAAGCTATTATGACTAGCAATTATTATATCATTGAATGCCTTTAGCTATTCCCTATAACTTGATTTGCCCTCACGAACCCACTTTCACCCTTCTTCCCAAAATACTTGATTGCCTTCGCATTGTTGACAACCATCACCCGAATATTGATAGACTCTCTCCTTGAGTTATCCAGCATTGTGACCTGAGTTATTCCAATATTCAAAAAGGTACAAATGTAAGAATCCAGTTGCACGTTATATGTATGTCAGAGTAGATGTCACATTCTTCTAGGATACTCCATATTTCTCACCTCAATGTCAAAAAGTCTCTCTACCAGAGAATACTATTCTTTTACCCCTACATGTCTCTCTATCTAGTAAATCAGATGTTCTAGATGTATGCATTGTTGTTTCTGATCCACTTAAAGTATGTGAATGTGGAAAGCAAAACAAGCATGCACGTTGACACACTAGCTCCACCTGTTGATTCCCCTATGGTAAGTGAAGAAGATAAATCACTTGATTACCCATTCTGAATGTACAAAGACCCGCTCATGTACAGAATACTCTATTTAGCATGTTGCTTCTACAACTCAGCGGAATTCTTCCATTGCCAAATTTACTACGTTGTCCTATTTCTATACCACCACAATGTCTCAAAAGCTTAGTTACCTAGGCTAAAAAGTAGCCATGAACGGAGAAATGAATAGTTAAAACTCTAACCAGATATGGGTCCTCACTTATATGTCTCCATAATGTAAACTAGTAGGTTGTCATTGGCTATGAAGCACGGATACTCCAAAACAGATGATGCACCCATATCCAATACGTATCGGATACCAATACTCCGTGGATACTCCTGGATACGTATCGGATACTCCTAATCCGTATCCAACCCGTATCCAGTCGGTAAAAACTAGAAAAAAAAATTTGGGCATGACATTGCTTGATTAGCATTTGACACCATCTCATGTCTTAACCGTCTCTGCTAAGTAGTAGCTTGCAGCAAGGCTGTCACAGTTGCTTCCTTGAAGCATTTCAAGGTTAGTCACCATTTCTCTTGCTAAATGTCAATCTTCCTTCTTCTCTTTATTGTTTGTACCTCTGTTTTTTGGGATTTCACTTTTTAAAGGACTTCCAAGCACCGATACTCCAAAATAGGCGTCCTACCAGTAATGAATGCATATCTGATACTAATACTCCCTAGATACTCTCTAATACATACCAAATGCTTCTTAAGTCGTATTCCTTTTTCTATTAGCAGGATATGACCTCAATGCAGCCAGGATACAACCAACCCATTTAGCAGTCAAGAGAGCACCCCACTCGTGCGATCCCTCAAAATCCCAAAACCATGTGACTTCCAACTCTAGACTCCCCCTATTGTATTGTGATTTGAGAATGAAATTGGTATTTTCTGTTGAAATTTTAAAATAAATATTAGAAAATTTGTTGTAACCATGTACATGTATCTTATATTTTTGAAAATTGTCATATCCTCGTACTGTACCCGTATACATTTCTGTATCTATATCCGTGCTTCATAGTTGCTAGTCATACATGATAGAAGATAGTTTGGTATCACAGATGACACAACTCACTTTACAACACAACATTACATGATACATGAAATGTGAAAGGTTTAGAATATGATATTATCATGTCTTTTTGTAACTTCTATCTCACATTAATATGAATGAAAGACCCCATTTTAAATCATTGTTTGATATTATGGTATCGGTTTCCATTTTCTTTAGAAATATTGTGATTTTTTAATAAAATTTGATTGTCTTCATCTATTTTTAAAATAAATATATTGGTTATTTTTCAAAATATTAAAATAAATATTAAAAAAATTTCGTATCCATGACGTACCCGTATCCTATATTTTCAAAAATTGTCATATCCCCGTACCCGTATCCGTATCCGTGCTTCCTAGGTCATTGGGTATTCGTTGCCCGGTAACTTCCTAATGGTTCTATTGAATGGTTGAAAGTGTGTGTTGTTGCCAAAGGATACACTCATGACTCTTTAATGGATGTCTTTCAAGCCTTCTCTCAAGTGGCATGACTCAATTTTATATGCATATTTCTTTTTTTATTGTTAATCAAGGCTGGTCTCTTCATTAACTTGATGTCAAAAAATGCTCAATTATATGGAAATTTACAGGAAATGTGTATAGGGAGCAACCTTGATGCATGGGATCAAATGATGTATAGGAAATGTGCATAACCTTGACGATGAGACAGTCGAGACTTGGGATCAAATGATCGAGGTCTTCTTCGAGAAATTCTTTCCATCGGAGAAAACCAATGACCTAGTACGGAAGATCCACAATTTCTGTCAAAGAGCCGGCGAGACATATTCAGAGACGTGGGAGCGGTTCCAAATAATGTTGCGGAAGTGCCCACATCACGGGCTGGACAAAGAAAAATAAGTGATCTTCTACTTTGCCCTAAATGAGCATGACAGGAGCAATCTGGACTCAGCAAGTTCTGATTTCTTTCTGAACAACACCGGTGCGAGGTGTTGGGAAATCCTGAAAAATATGGCCAGGAAGCAATCATGGGGCGACAGAGACATAGTTGAGCAGGTTCGAGTCGCAGGTGAGTCAAAGGCCATCAAGGAGCTAAATGAGAAGATGGACCTTTTAGCAAAGAAATTGCTGGCAAAAGAAGACGCAGAATCTGATGATGAGGCACAGGTGAAATTTATGCGCCAGCAACAGGGGTACAGGAACAATGATTACGCGTGGAGAAAGGACAAAAAATTCTCATGGAAGGATCCAAACAACTTCCTACAAGATCCAGATGCAAAGCCACAATCAAAGGCAGAGGATAAAAGCACCGAGTTGCTTAGTCAAGTGGTGCAACAAAATCAAGAGATGATGAGTATGTTCGCCAAGCAGTTACAGTCGTAGGGCGAGATGTTGAATAAATTTGGGCAGACACTGCAAAGTTATGGAGCACAAATGAGGGCACTAGAGACAACGGTGACTCAAATCGCCAATGAAGTGGTGGCCATGAAGCAAGAAAATCAACAAAGACCGGCTGGTAATGCAGAGTCTGTTCAAACACATCATCAAGTGAAGTATATATATGTGATTAAGGAGGTAGAGCCCCCGGTGGTGGAGGTCCGTGAAAAAGGCAAAATGATTTTTGACACGGAGGCTAAACCCTATGTACCATATCCCCGCAGCTTATATGGACTACCTGGCGGATATTTCACATTCAGAAAATCCCGCCAAGAACCCATCACGGCCGTGCCCACACCGAGGCAAGAAGAGCAGGTGAAGGCCATACTTCATGGTGAAGCTACAACCACTGAGAAAGATGAGCAGCCACAAGTCACACCAGCTGCAAATGATGTGCCAAAGCCTATGCTAGAAGGTGGCGTTGAAGCAAGCTTAGGGGAGGAGACCCCTAAAGTTCCATATGTGCCACCACACAAGCGAGCGAAGGACCCAAACGTGCCTTTCCCGGATAGTCTGAGGCCGAAGAAAGAGCATAGGCACTACAAGAAGTTCTTGGAGATGTTTCGGAAGCTCCACATTAACATTCCACTAGTGGAGGCGATAGAGAAAATTCCTTCATATGGAAGATTCATGAAAGACATCATCAAGAAACGACGGATCAAAAATACAGAAGTTGTGTGTGTTGATGAAAAAGTGAGTTCTATAATCCAAGGACGGCTACCAAGGAAGAGGAAAGATCCAGGATGTTTCTACATCCCATGTTCCATAGGTGGCCAACATTTTCCACAAGCACAGTGTGACTCAGGGGCAAGCATTAATCTTATGCCACTTGCCACTTTTCAAAAGTTGGGATTGAAGAAGTCAACACAAACTTCTATGACAATTGAGTTGGCGGATGGATCCATTGTGAAGCCACAAGGTATATGCGAGGATGTGCTAGTCAAGGTCGACAAATTCATCTTCCCTGTTGACTTTGTGGTAATGGACATGCATGAGCCAGAAGGAGGTGAGATGCTATTGGGAAGGTCGTTCCAAGCTACGAATGATGTAATCGCTGCCATTGGGTGAGGTTACTTGACACTTGGGATTGGTGATGATAGAGTTAAATTCAAACTGCCAAATGAATCATTGGAGACATCCCTTGACAATCCAAGTTAAAGGTATCCTTATGTCAAGCCTAGGACATTAAACAAGGGCGCTTGTTGGGAGGCAACCCAACTTTAGGTTCATTTTATGTTGGGTTATGTTCTTTTATGTTTATGTACTTAGTTTTTGCTTAGGTTTTGATAATTTTTGTAAAAATGGAACCCTAACTCGTGTTTTGAAGTGTGCAGAATGTTAAGGTTGATACTATCGACACCCATGTCGATAGTATCGAGTTTGGATCAGTAAAAGCTGAAGAAAAGTTGATACCATCGACCCTAGGGTCGATAGTATCGAGATTCCTGAAGATTTTCAGAAAAATGGTGACAGTAAAGTTGATACCATCGACCCTAGGGTCGATAGTATCGACACTTTTGAGTTCCTAGGCTTTTAGATGCGTCGATTCAACAAAATTGTTGAGTCTGGGTCGATACCATCGACCTTGGTGTCGATGGTATCGACACCTGCAGGACAGCTACATAAAATAGGCCGTAAAAGGTATCGAAACGAGATTTTTTCGAACCTTTTTTTGCAGAGGAAAGATGGATGAAGCAAGTCACGTCTTAGAACCACTAAGACACAAAAGTGAGCCAAAAAAAGGAGGGAGATAGCAAGCATCACTTGGTCCACTTGAGCATCTAACCATCCTTCTTCACCACACTTCAAAGTGAATGGTACCGCTGTTCCACCTCTTGAGTGAGAATGTTGACTATGAGGCCATAGTCATATTCAAGCTTAGGGGGGGTGTTGGAACAACCCTCTATCTTAGTTTTTACTTACTTATTCATGTTGCTTTTACTTTTGAAATATTAGTTGTTTTTATTTCTAGGTTTACTGCTTTTGTAGGATCCACATCTATCTAGTGTAATCTGTGGAGCAATAAATGCATGGTTTCAATTGGGAGTTTTATTCTTGGGTTGTGTGAACATTAAAAAATGAGCATATTGTAAACTTTTTGAGCTTATTCTTGTGAGTAATTGAGTTGCATAACTGAGGAAGTGCTTGGGTGAGTCAGCTTCAGGACACGGGGACATGAATGACCATCTTTATTGTCCAAGGAAAAGTGATTGACAAGGATGTTTGAGCCCAAACCGACCAAACGCTAACGTGACCTTAGACTAAAGTTTAAGAGAGAAATCCTTCAGTTACCCTATACACAGGTCTTTAGAGAGGGACATATGATATTTTTGGAAGGTTCTGTCAATTAGTCTTGTGATTTGATCCACCGCAATTTCATTCACACTCCACCATAAGAAATGGGAGCACATTACTGTCTTTCACTTTTTGATTGCATCTCATGTAGATAGGTCTTGCATTATATCTATTTTCACATATTTTTTGCATGAAAATGAAAAAAAAGATAGAGTAGTTATACATGCACATTATCCTTAGGTGTGTGTCATTTAATTGCATAACTATCATTATGTAGTTGCATTTGCATCTTTTGAGCATATTGTACACCATGTATCTTATGTTACTCTGAAAACATTAAAGGTGGTGAGCTTGATCCATACCCTCCAAATAGAATGCTTCAAATGTATAATTTATGTAACAAGAAGTGAGCCCGACAAATATTTCATTGTCATCTATGAAAATAAGGGCTTGAAAAAAAATTGAAAAAAAGAGAAGAAAAAAAAAGAATTGAGAAGTAATAAAGAAGAAGAGGGAGAAAGGAACATGTTTTCACTGGAGAATTAAGAAGAATAAGCACATGGTGTAGTTTTCTTAGATATTCCATCTCACCTTGAGACGGAATGATAGTGCATGCATCATTCCACCAAAAATATAGCATTAGGACATTTTCACTTGCATTTTGCATCATGATAGGTCATTAATTTTTGTATTGCATGATTGACTGTTATGTGCTTCCATCTCTTCCATAACCACCTATCCCATCCACCTGTTGCTCTAATCGGTAGGCCACCCATGATATTCTCCTTAATCATTAATATCAGGAGATTTGCTTCCATTTAGATGGTAGTTAGGAAATGAGCAACGTAGATAGGAGATCACAAGATGCATCAAGTATGGACCAAATGAGTTTATCATATTAACTGCTTTAATTGATAGTGTTTCACTGATTGGGGGACAGACATCTTTTACATAGGTCTTTGGTCGCCTGGATGGCAGTTAGTGTTCAGTGGTCAATGAGGGCCGGTTTGTGGAAAGAAAGTGGGGATGATGTAGATTCATTTCATGTATCTATGTCCTGTTGCTGACTTATCTCAATCAGATCCAAAGTTTTGTTGCTCGAGGACAAGCAAGGTTTAAGCTTAGGGGAGTTTGATGCATGGGTTTTGAGTCATTTTTATAGGCTTATTTTATATCTGTATTATGCATGTATTTGTCATTTTCTTGATTATATTTGCATAATTCACTATAGTTGGCCTTTAAACTCTTTTTACATCAAATTATACTTCTTTAATCATATTTATATGATTTTATATAATCCTCGGACTTATACACATGTTTCGGCACTTTTTCAGGCACTTTTGCATTGTCCAGAGTCGATACTATCGACCCTGGTGTCGATAGTATCGACATTTCATCATAAAGCAACCCCAAAACGCGATTTTGGAAGGAAATACATGTATCATGGTCGATACCATCGACTTGGGGGTCGATACTATCGACAGCGTCGGGATCTGGCAATTTTCAGCACTAAAACAGAGCGTTTTAATCCGACGGTTGAGCTTTTTCGGAGCCGTAAAGTGGTCATATGACCTAAGAAGAGCAAGGCCAGCCCTAGGGGAGATCTCATATTGTGTTGCACAACATCCAAGAAGGAGAGGGAGAGAGAGGAGACGAGAGACGAAGGTCGTCAACCGAGCGATCCGGGCACCTCCGACGGGCGATTTTGCTGCCGGAAGACTACAAAACGCACTTTTCTCGAGGAGGATCTCTAGGAACACATTTGTATCAGGAGTTACACGAGTTTGCTCCATGTTTCCCATGTTTTTCTTCTCTACTCCTGTGTATTTTCCATTGTCAACCATGCGGGGCTAATCCCCTTTGTCTTTAGGACCGGGAGTAGCCCGGGTAATCGTTGTATGATACTTTTTACATAGTTTATCATAATTTGTCTCTCAATTTCGTGGTATGATTTCATTTTCTCCATTCTATCATTATGATCGATCACCTTAATGATAATCTAACGCCTTTAATTGCTTTGAAAGAAGAATTAACGGTTGAAAAGAGACGAAATTCACATTAACTAATAAATTCCTTGAACAAGGCGATGTACAGTTAATGGTGGAAACCCAGAGTTTGGTCTTCATGCACCTAGTTTAGGGTATAGGTTACTACGACCGTGGAACCGACCTAGATTTAGGTAGTGAATTGTATCACGACAGTGAACAATTCTGACTACAGGCCACTACCCGGAATGAGAGACAAATTTGATTAACTATGTAGAAATAAATACAATAAGAACTCGTGGTGAAACCGCAATCCTAAAGATTCACATCTAATTGATTAAACATCAACATTTAATCGATTGTTTTGTTTTCTTTTATTTTTATTTTCTTTTTCTTTTTAAACAACTCTCATAACCTTTTTATTGGTCTAGCTGATTGCGAGTAGTTAGTAGTAGTCTACCGATAATTTAGTGTCCCTGAGTTCGACTCGGGCCTCACAAGGGCCTATACTACATTGACGCGTGCACTTCCGTTATACGCACGGTAAAATCGTGTCAAACCTCTTAGTTCTAGATTGGGGGGTATGGAAAAGTATGCAAGCTCCTAAAGGCCATATATGGATCTGGGAAAACTTCCGTATTTCCAAGGGAAAGAGGTAGACTATAACAAGAGTGAGTTATCTTTGTCTCAATGCAAATACACATTGGGTATCTTAGAAGAAACTAGAATGCCTAGTCGCTCTGATGTTGTTTCACCGATGGATAAAACTTGTAATCTAGATTCCAAGACAACGAATTTATAGGAAGACAAGCTTTGCTACCACGGATTGGTTGAGAAGCTTCTATATCTAACTATTTCAAGACCAAATATTTCTATTACATTGGCAGTTTCTGACTAGTTTATGGACACTCCCCATCAGTGTCATTTTGATGTTGCTCATCATGTGTTGTGACATCTTAATAGTGCACTAGGTCAAGGTTTTTTTACAGGAGAAACAATCACTTAAACTTTAAGGTTTCTCAAATGAAGATTTTGCAAGTAGTCTTTTTGATAGGAGATCTATCTCAGGTTATTGTACCTTTTGTTGTGTGTATGTGTGTGTGTGTATTTTTTTTTTTTTTTTTTGGGGGGGGGGGGACCTTGTAACGTAGAGAAGGAAAAAAGTGAAATGTGGCTGCAAGGTCCAGCATTGAAGCTTAACACAAAGCCATGTCCCAAACTGCATGTGAGTTATTGTGTACCAAGGCATTCTGGTG
Source organism: Alisma plantago-aquatica (assembly GCA_963693085.1). Taxonomy (NCBI): domain Eukaryota; kingdom Viridiplantae; phylum Streptophyta; class Magnoliopsida; order Alismatales; family Alismataceae; genus Alisma; species Alisma plantago-aquatica. Next base: position 249,713,434 of record OY856409.1, read on the forward strand.
AGACTTTCATCATATGATTTCCTATCATGTTTTGATGTGTTGTGACAATCAGACTGCTATGTTTATTGCAAGTAATCTTGTGTTACATCTTACATGAGAGCACCAAAAATATTGAGGTAGACTACCATTTTATATGTACGTTGTCATGGAAAGCAAGCCTACTACTACTCTTACCCTCAGATGAGAAAGTCATTGATATCTTTACAAATGCCCTTACAGGGAAGTGCATTAAAGACTTGTGCAGCAAGTTGGGTATGATTAACATCTATACTCCAACTTGAAAAGGGGTATTAAGGAATGTTATTGTTATGTTTATCTATTTTTTCTCGTGTTTATCATATGTATAGTCACAGTGCATAATTGGGATGTGTCGTTTACCCTTCTCCTATAGACAAAACATAATTTGCCTTTCAAAAATAATGTAGTGTTCTCCCTTCATATTCTACAATAATTATTAGAGATTCCCATGATACTCCCTCTCAAGCTGGAACATATCAAGACATTCCCAGTTGTTTGCAAAACTCCCATTAAAGGGATCTAAATAATACATATGTGGCCTCAGCAAGAGGTGAACGGCGTCGTTACATGCTTTAGAGCATTGCAGTCAGAATGTATTTTTAATTGCCATGCTAGAGAGAGGAATCCGACTGAATCACTATTGTCCATGCAACTAGAGGAGACGTAAAATTGATACTACAACCCCATGATTGAGAAAGGGTATCAATTTTTTCCAAGTTGTCTTAATGGCCATTCATGGTAAAAAGGAGATACTAAGATCGTAGTTTTTGCAAAAGAAAGGTAGGAACTGTGATGTATAACGTTTTCAGTGTAGACGGAGCCAGAGCTAAAAGACACATTGACATGGGTAAGATGGTCGGATTCATGGGGAAAAAACTCCACAAGTATTGATGTGCAGAGACTATTACAGCGCCTCAAATGTCAGCCAAGTCCTCAATGAAGCGAGGGGCAACTTCAGCTGGAGGTTAAGAGTGCAGTTCCAAGAGGCAATTGTTGGGCCCAACCGCTTAGTGATGGATGATATATGGAGGTTAAGCATGGCAAAGTAAATGGAAGTGAGAAATGATAATGTGCCTAGGAGGCTAGTAGAGACATATGCACACCAAATAGGATAGAGCTGGACCACATGCCAACAAAGAAATCCTAAAGTAGAAATTCCATAACAACAATATGTTAGCTTTTATTTGTACTTAGGTAGTTGAGGACTACCAATGAGTAGTGTTGCTTGTAATGAAGTGCGAGGAAAAGAGAGCCTATAAGGATAATCGATGTGCTAGTTGAGGCTAGTTAGTAAGCAAAACCAAGATCTCAACCTAGAGGCTATCATCCTATTATGTAAATAATGTACAAAGAGGGACGAATAGCAGTTGCAACCAACAAGTGATATGTCCTACTCCGATCTATACATAGGGTGAGGAGGATTGCAATAATAATTACAGACTTAACAAAAATCCAACTAGGAAATAATGGGATATAGGAGATATTAGAGAGAATTTTTCCTGGCAGTGCCATATATAGTAGTCAATGGCTAATTTTACCTAAAATTGCATGATATGGTTTGATGATAGGAAATTCATTCACAACATGCTTCCACGGAACTCTTCATATGCACAAACTCTTTTGTTTAGGATTGTTGTCCCATACACCATTGAAGCTCTTCCTTTTCATCTATCACTGGATTACTGAATGACAAAACGCACATAAAATCCAAAACATTCATTTTCCATGATTTTCAAGACATGATAACAAAGGATCAGTGGCATTGCTCATTAAAGTACATTTCAATTGCCGCCCATCTGGCAGAGATACATGTTGAACCATACATATAAGTTATGACATTGCACTCTCCGGTATTACATTCAGTTTCTAAAGCAGATCCATACAAACATGGACCAAGGCAACTAGGATTGTTTGTTACACTAATTCATAATTCTGTGAACCGGGCCATCTAGTGAAGCCTTCAAGCAGCATCCTCCAAGGCTATCTTTCATCTTAAGAAATGCCCAGGAACGGCCTATTGAACAGAGGAAAAACACCTCATTAACTTAAAAGTGTTCTAAGACAGCTCCATCCTAAAGGAAAAAGTCTACAAGAGTTAGAAGCCAAGACATACCCGAATTCCAGATATGTGAGCTAAAAGTGCATCCTTTCACCACTCATTAGATATTGCCCTCACCTCCAACATCAGGTCCTTGACCTGCCAAAATGTATCAAACTTGATTGAATCACATGGGATTGAACCTCAGGTATACTTCAAGTATACTATTCAGAAACTTAACACCAAGATTTTATAATTCACCAAGAAATAGTTTGTATTTTTGGTGTTGCAATGCCAGTGGCTCGAGAAGTTAACAGAATCGGAAAGGAATAACGAACTGATCTGATAACATTTATAATCTCTAGAACCCGATTTATGACGCTTAAAGTTCTGCATAAAGCTTGTCTGTGCGATATGTCAATTAGGAATCTCAATACTCTAGCTCTAGCCACCATGCATTTGAACTCGGACTAGAAGATATATCTTCAAAGGAACAGGAGATTTCTGATCTGAGGGGAGAAAACTATGAAATGAGATGAACCTAGTCGCCAGTTGTGCAATGTCAGATGAAAACAATGCCTAGAGGCAAGACGGCCAACTACTATTACCTAACAAAAGTCTACCACATAATTTAATGAATAATTAATATATGATATTAAGAAATCCAAATTTACATATTCAGATATTCACGACCAAGAGATATTGGATTCTCTTTCGGATAGGCCCTGAAAGGAGAAGGAATGCCAAGTCTGTCTCAGTTCAAACTGTTGGACCCTGTTCAATGCCCAAAGTGATGACTGGCAACAGAGCGCTACAACTCGCCTAAATTTCAACAAATTATAGGGTGTCCAAAGTTTTTTCAGTAGAGGCAAACCGGGCTAGCTAGACCTCAAGTCCATGTTCTGCTAGATTCAATCATTCGCGATATAGCCATTAAAATAGAGAAACAAGCAGGGTGATTCGTCCAGCAAGCAACACTTCACTCACCTCGGAGATTGGATTTGAAGCCACAGGTGGTCAAGTGAGTGGCGAGCTGCTCCCCGAGCTTGAGCTTCCAGTCTTGAGCAGTTTTAGCTTCCGGCTTAGGCCACACGACGGCGGTTTCTGTCGCCAGGTTGACGGTGGCAGATGATACTTCAGGCTGATATAGGCATCAGCAGCTAACCGTGAGGAAAACCATGTTGAAAGCAGATGAGTAGAGATCCTCTGTCGTGACAAGAAGGCTTACCCGACTTTCCAATATACGTTTGACACTGGCAGCACATCCACCACACGACATGCCCTGCAACAGCGAGCGAGAATGAATCTAAGTTACTAAGGTTCCTGGGAACTAAGTTTATTTCCGATAGAAACACTGAATACTAAATTAGCGTACTCCAACGTCCAGGATGATGACATCCGTCCCAATAGCCGCGAGGTCCTCAGCCCCTCCTGCCACGGGTTTGGTCTCAACCTCCCCACCGTTCGGTCCCCCATCTCCGCCCCCGCCTCCCCCTACGCCGCCATCCGTTCCGCCCCCACCACCCGACCCCGCAAGTGCGGCCCTTGAGCTGGATATACTCGCTAGCCGACTCGTCCCTGTCATTCTCGGGACAAACGAGGTCGAGGAGGGACCCCGAAGGAGGACGCCGTTGACGAATGATGCAAGGACTCCCCATTCCCGGGGCCTTCCGCGTGGAAGGTCAGCACGGAAGCACCTGGCGGAGGCGACAGCGAGCAGTGACAGCCCGGAACGACCGGGGAGGAGGAGGTGACGGTACGGGTTGCGGGCGGATGCAAATGGAGGAGACGACGGCTTGAGGTTCTTCGATAGGGCGAGGAGGGGAGTCGCAGAGAGGGATGCGGCGGCCTCCATTGAGCGAGATGAAGAAGTTTGTTTTTGAGCGAGAGGGGGAAGTTTGTTTCTCAGTTGTGTTTGCTTCTCTCTCGCTGTGCGGGGCTGTGGGGAGGTAGGTAGGAGTTGCAAACGGGCAAACCCCTCTCGCCCTCGGTTCTTGCTTGCCTTCTTATCCTACCTCCGCTAGCTAGTCCGCCTATAACTATCACCCTCCCGAAATCCCGAGTCCCTTCGACGGCTCTCTCTGGTGACGGGGACATTGTTTATGGTTATGGGACTGTGAGGTTACAGGGTCTGGTGTTTTTCACATGACGTCTACAACATGATCTGGGCCGTTCACGAACAAACGGACACATGACAGCCCCTCTTCTATTAGATCAGTAGACAATTATTAACCTAACATGTCACGTCGGAAGAAGTGAACCTTTTTTTTTTAGAGCTAGAAGAAGTGAACTTTGTTAGTGCCACGATTTGATTTGCACGGCAAATAGTCATTCAATCAACTGTTTTTATTTGAAATATGCTAGGTAGACACCATTTTGGGACCCAAAACAAAACCCACACCAATCTCCACCACTTGTGGTGGAGATTGCTTGGGGTTTCGTTTTGGATTCCAAAATGGGTCTGTATAGAAAACCTCTTTTTATTTAGACTTCTGCTATCTATACCCATTTTGGAACCCATAACGAAACCCCACTCATTCTCTATCACATGTTTGAGGGTAGATTTTATTTGTTATATCCTCAAACATGTGGTGGAGAATAAGTGGGGTTCTATTTTGGTTTCTAAAATAGAGTCTACCTAGTATATTTCTTTTATTTATTATATATTATTCCTCTAAGGCCCCGTTTGGTTGGGCCGTAATTGAAGACGTGCTGTTGGTTTTCACTGTGTTTTCCAACTTTACGTGTTTGGTTGGACGTAACTCCAACTCACACTGCGAAAATGAACCTCACGAAGGACTCAAATCATACACAAAACGTTTGAAAACGGACTGCGCCCGTTTTGGGCGCGGTCAGTTTTCCTTGGCTGTTGTTTTATCCCAACACCATAGCGGTATCTTTCAATCCAGAGAAAAAGTACTCACCGTACGAGGGTCATTCACATGCCGGTGCTTGCATGGCTGGTCACCTGATTTGCATGGTGACAAAAATGTTACCGTGGTAGCCAGATCATTAGTTCATAAATCTGCAGATACGTTGCCATGAATCTATATGCCAACTACATAATACCAAATGAAAACAAACTAAGTCAATGACTTCAACTTTCATTAAACCAAACGAAACAAAAACAGTTTCAATTCATGTACTTTCATTTCCTGTTTTAGAACTTCCAGCTTGTGTTGGTTTTACGTAGAACCAAACTAGCCATAATTCTCATTTTTTTTTACAGCAATCCTCTAATTCTCATCTAATATTATGTTATTCATCCTTCTGAATTAGGATTGGCCGTTATTGACCTCATAGAACCTGAAAATGTGTAATTTGATCCAATTCTACTTTTCGTGAGTGGCCATTTTTATTTGTATGAAACCCAATTACCTCTTACCGGCCCTAAGGACCCGAAATGAATCGTTTTATAATATTTTATAACAACATTCAATTTTAAGACTTCTGAACACCTCGACTCAAAATTAACCTGATAGAACCCAATCGTCAACCCTAACAGTTGCATCAGTCTTCTCTTATCCTCTACAACGTTGTTCCTAGGCAATGTCTTCACAACAACTGAAGAACAACCAAAATAGATGCTCCATTTCCATGAATCCGAATTGTGATAGGTGGATGGGGGTCCTTTAAAAGATCAGTTATAATCAGGCAAGGAAGGAGGATTGTTCATATGTGAAGCCCCTCTTCTATTAGATCTGTAGACAATTATTAGCCTAACATGTCACGTCGGAAGAAGTGAACTTTTTTTGAGAGCTCGGAAGAAGTGAACTTTATTCGGTGCCACGATTTGATGTGCATGGCAACTAGTCATTCAATCAACTGTTTTTATTTATTATATATTACCCCTCTACTTCTTATCTAATATTATGTTATTCATCCTTCTGAATTAGGATTGGCAGATTTTGACCTCATAAGAATCTGAAAGTGTGTAATTTGGTCCAATTCTACTTTTCATGAATGAGCATTTTTATTTGTATGAACACCCAAAATCAATCTTCTTACAAGATTTTATAATAACATTCAATTTTAAGACTTCTGAACACCTCGATTCAAAATCAACCTAATAGAACTCGATTGCCAACCCTATCAGCTGCATCAGTCTTCTCTGATCCTCTACAACGTTGCTCCTGGGTGATGTCTTCACAACAACTGAAGAACAACCAAACTAGATGCTCCATTTCCATGACCAAGAAGTTAAGTCTGGATTGTGATAAGTGGAGAGGGGTCCTTTAAAATTTCGATTATAACCGGGCAAGGACGATTATTCATATGTGAAGCCCCGCCGAGGTAGATATTAATTTTGCATGTATATTTATATTATTTTAGACTATTAAGTGTTGAAGGCGTTTGAACCTCTTCTACACGTGCAATTGCTTCTTTGTTGACAGCTATTGTAGACTCTGAAGGAACAAGTACTTCATGACGAGGTCATAGAGTCATGTATTCAGTTTTTAAACATGCCAAAGCTTGAGCGCACTCGACGGAGAGTAAAAAGACTCTGACTTAAATAGAATGTTATGGTGCATTGTCTACATGTATAATATAAATTGCATACTTGTTTGGACAAACTTGCACGTAGTAATGCACTAGGTTTCTTGTTTATTTACATAGGGTAATGATGGCCTACGTTTCAAGTTTGTTTGCACTAGATTTTTCATACGGTTGATTATCCCAACTCTGACGAGAGCAAATGCAATTATGTAAGTGCTTAATAAATTTTCAAAATTTATATTTACGCTTAATTAACTTTTAGTTATGCTTCCTCATACATTTTGTAGTATATGAGTCATGTGTAGAAAGATGGTCATCATTTCTATTTTTGTGTCGACTTTCCCTTAAGAGGTATGTCTATCTCAATATCATCTTTTTCCAGGATACATTTGACTCTGGCTATTGTTATCTCAGATATTGTGTGATGTTTCCTGTGAGGTTGTATCTGGGAGCTACCAAGCATATGTGATGGAGATTTTGTTGGATTTGCAAAAGATGAATATGACTCCCTCTTCGATGCATACTTGCTTGAGCTTCAGTTAGATTTGTGAAAGTAGATCAAGGATCCCTTTTCCATGCTAGGTGTTAGAATTTACGATGGCTATGCAGCTCTCTAAATCTATTGAAGCTTTGGTTTTTGTTTGGTTCATTTTTATCATCCATCAACATGGACATTCACCACCATACATCTCACCATTCATCTCTTAATGATTCTGGTCTGCCATTTTTATAAACCACAACAACTATTGTAAAGATTGGACCATCCATTAAAGCTATGGGTAAGAGAATAAAGATAGTAATGTCAATCCTTATCCACCTCATCAAAGTCAAGGCATTGTTTCCCGAATACACTGATGAAATTCTTATTGCATTTGGGTTGATCGAACACCTGAGTAAGTTTTAAAAATGATCACCTTTCTCTAATAATGGAGGATATATATCATGTGACCATACATCTTCATTCAACAAACATTTAGTATAATTCTAATAGAACAATCATTCTCACTGTGAGGGAGATGAAGACATTGTGAAGCAACGAGGGTGGACTGGAGTTGTTGAAGCATTTATCTACTACTTGAATTGACATGAAGTATAATTTTGGAGGCAAAGTAAAAGAGTGTGTTTTCCCCTTTTTCTTAGAGGCAAGTAAGTGGATCATGATACTCTGAATTTCAATATTTATATGCATGATTAGCATGCATTATTCCATGTATTAGGATTGGAGTGTGTTGCTTGAATTTGTGTTCATGATTTTTACATAGCAGTGAACCAGCATATGACCTTTTATATGAATCGGCTTGCATATACTTCTGAGCATGCACTCAAATTTACTTCATAAAAATACTAAACGAACATCTATTTTTTTTAAAGTTTACATGTAGAAAGATGAAATCTTAGGAATATGAAGAAGATACATACATTTTTATTGTGTTATTTCATGAAAATTCTAGACTTCAGTCACAAACACTTTGCCCAAGTAAGTATAGATATTGTAATTGCATTTTGAGTAACTTCCTATTAACATTTCTTGACCTAACAGTTACACATTGTCTATATTTTGATGATGACTTAACCATTCCATTCATCTGTATCTAATATGTCTATTTGAGATTGATTTTAGGTATTAGGTACATAAAAAGGATCAATTCAAACAAGCCCTAGCTTGATAAAATACAAGCCAAAGTCAATACAAGTGCTCTTTTGTGGAAAATGCCCTAAATAACTTAGGACAATTTTTGTAATCATTTGTATTGATGTTATGACTTGTAATTAAGATGAGAAAAAATCAAGAGGACTTAATTTGAACGTTTTAAGAACTTTAATGACAAATTTCAAATTGCATCACAGGCACTCTATTCGGCTGAGTTTCCATCTTAGAAACTTGACCAATGCCTAGGATGGGTCTTAGAAATTGCTAGATTCAGCCGAGTTTGTCCCAGGTCAAACTTGATTGACTCCCAGCATAGATAACGAGTTTCATCCAGGATAAACTCAGCCGACTACTCAAAATTAGTTTGTCTCATAGTGCAATTGATCGAGTTACCTTTATTGAAACTCGACTTACTATACTGTACGGAGTGTGTAGAAAAAGTTATCTAGTCGTTGGGGCACTGCGAACATCAAAAATAGATCTGTTGCAAGACCCCAAACAACTAAAATTTGTTTCCAAGTGCTTCTAGTCGCTAGTGGACATCCCAACTATAAATAGGGACCCTTGGGCTTCATCCCAAGTTTGCCTACCTTGCTCCTAGCTATAGTTGAGTGTGTTTGTCCACATACAATCCCTTTCTCTCTCTTGCTTACTAATCAACATGTCATTATGAGTGAGATAGGCTATGTGTGAGAGAGATATTGCATTGTACACTTGTAAAGCTCTCAAATCTTCCCTTTTCCAACCCCTTTCTAAAGATCAAAGTTGGTGAAACCTTCACCAAGGTGAAGGAGAAGGTGAAGGTTGAAAATCCTTGAGAAGAGTGGGTAATTCCTTCAAGGTAGGAGACTTGTTGCAAGAGGGGAGCTCCTTGGTGAAGGTGTCTAACTAGTTGCAAAAGTGGGTAAGCCCTTTTAGAGGTTGAAGACTCATGCCCAAAGGATATGTAAAACCTTGTAAGGTTTATTGGCTCCTTTTGGTCCTTAAAAAGGAAGACTAGGTATCTTTGCCCTGCAAAAGGAAGGTTGCATTGTATGTCAATGTAATATAAGTATGCAATGGTGGAAAAATCCTAGGGATTGTCCTCTTTAGGTAGTGGATTGACTTTCTCCTAGATTGGAGTTTGGAACCACTCTACATAGCTTGTTCTTTATCTTATTAAATCTCTCTCATCCTTGCTATGTATGCTTAGTTTCACATATAATTACATGTTTGCAAGTATATATATGTCGAAGTAAATTGAAGGTCTAATGATGTTACACCCCGATCTCACAATTTCCATTAATCATGAGATTAGGGCATAAATTGAGGATTTAAGGTAATACAAAGATCACCCTTAAATTTTTCTTCTTTTTCAAACTCTTTGTTTTCTCACATTGAACCACATAAACTAACTTTACAAGGGAATCTAAACATTGATTTCTTTAATATGATCTCAACATAAACGATACACATTCATACATTCATTCTCAGGTACATACGACATGATAATCAGATATATTCTCTCTTATTAAGGAAACAAAGATACAAAACATTACTTACAACACTCTCACATCTATACTAGGACCTAGAGTGACAGGGATCGACTGAACTTAACTAATATCATACTTAACTCATGTGGTAGATCTACTCTGATGCTTTGACCTTCTTCATGTCCATGTGGTTTCCCTAAAAATTGTGAGTAGAGGGGTGAGCCTACTCTCTTAGTGAATGATTACTTCAAAGAAACATCATTGATATAATTACAAATATACTTTTGAGCAACTGATATCAATTATAACAACAATAAGCTTTAAAGAGATTGATCATTGACAATCATAAATATGGCAGGATACTCTAGATATCAACAAGAGTAAATCAATATATGAGTATGCTTGATTAATTTCAACGAGAACTAATAATTCAGAAACATACAAAGAATAATTGTTGGGAAACTATACTCGAATCTTTCTTAGCCTTTCTTACTTATAAGAAACTCTTTAAACCTATATGAACATATTTTAGCTTATGCCCTGATCATATGCAGTGTGCTCTACATATAAAGACTCATAGCGAACTACGATCTCACTGTACAAGACTTAGCTGACACACCCACGAATGTTAAGCCTAACTATGTCACTGGTCTGCAACAGGAAAATGGCTCTCTGGCCTCGGCACACCTATTATGTCGTAAAAACTGGAGTCCTCCTCTAACCTAAGCACAAAGGCGAAGAGTCAAGCCACCTATTGGCTTTTCTGTACTCTAGTGCCACCGCGACCTCTAGTTGATGTTGGATACTACATGTTGTATATTAAGGAGACTTCCACTATGGCTTCGTCCCTTGTACCACCTGTTATTATATTCCGACCCTCGTATATTGGACACTGCCAGGGTTAGGTCATTTCATCCCTACGGCGCAGACCTCTCATAGGGAATCTATAGTGTTCAGGGCTCTTAAGTCTATTATTTTATTTTTCTTGGAAAGCTCTTACTATATTGTATATTTTCCCTTACTTATACTTGACTATGGTATCTCTATGGTACCGTGTCTATTTATTTGAAGTTTATAACACAACATGTATATCATCCTTAACTTGGAGCAGTATATTCAAACATTGTAATATACTGAGAAATCAACATACTATACATGCAGGCAGACTGAAATACTTAAATAAACATAATGCATGTCCATTTGGCACTTATACACTAGAATCATACAATTAAACATCTTAATATACTGATAAGAGTTAATTACTTGGCATACAAGTAATCATCATTTGCACCCATAAATTATTTGCACTTTCTTGGAGAACGTGCACATCGACCCAAATCATGGGTTGTGCATCTCATACTGATAACATGGTAATCATAATGCTTAATTCATTGAATACTCTATCCTTAGGGTTTCATTTACCTCATTCACTTATCACATGGCTCTCATAAGGATTTAATATGTCATAAACATCCACTAAATACATATTGCTTTAAACAAGTCATATACAATCAACATATGTATGAAACCCTCAAATTGAGATAAATTAGGATTTTCCATGCCATTCATTGAGATATTATGAATCAAGAATAAAATTGCATAAATAGAGTCTACGTTGCCCAGAAAAACACTTCAAATGGATTTCACCATATTTATTCACAAATTTCCAACTTTCCACTCATATAGGGCTTCACCCTCTTTATGAAGATATCAAGCAAACACTATTCACATCACATGAAATACAAAGTAGTATCTGACATATATGTACTACACATTCAAATAAAAAATCATTCACAACCAAGGGGATCTAGATAAACAAATTTCTCTATTTAATTATACAACAATTTCAGTCACAGACAAATTCCCTATATTTCAGATTACTCTTATAACCTTTGTGAATACTTAGGGAATTCTCATTAGGATGTATTGTATACATTTCTAATATGAATTTATCATCTGAAATTCATAAAAACAGAGGAAAAATGCATTTCATATCATTTTGCAACAACTTAGATCAAACAGACAATTCAGAGTTTGTAGTCGCATACTAAGCAATTAAAGATTATGCATGATTTAACCAATTTCAATGCAATATACTATTTAAAGGAAGTTACCACTCACCCTAAGGTGTGAAAACACCTTAAAAACGCAGCTCATCCCTAAAAATCTTGATCTCATATCAAATCCCTAGCAATTCACCCGATTCTTCTTTCTTTCAACTCAAAAACCCTAGAAATGAGGGATTATGAAGAAAGAGTGAGAAAGGGGAAAGTTTTGACACCATTTCAAATCAAATTAGAGGAGGGATAGAATCTTGATATGTGAGAGAAGATTCACCATGAAAGGCTATGCAAAGAAGCTAAACTTACATGATTTCATCATTCCTCAGACCGCAAAACCCTAGGTCAGCATCTCCATCACTTTCTCCTCTCAAACCCTAACTCTTCCAATCTCTCTAGGATTTCGTTTCTCTGGATTGAATCATGAATTATGAGATCTCCTTGTTTTTTAGGTTGACCATATAGAGCAATTGAGCTGCTTGGGTCAATTGCACATTGACCCCTCACTATACTTTTTCTTATTTCAGCTGAATTTTCTGTCATAAAAATATTACTATAATTCGTCTACTGATAAGGTCTAAACGCATCCCAAAATTATGAAAATTTTAAATTTTGTTTATGATTGAGATTTAGATCTCCAATTAAAATTTCAGATCATTTGGAGTTACCAATAAATAACTAAAAATAAAACACTACACTGCTGAAAAGCACTCTGTCAACATTTTGGTCGAAGTATAGTTTGACCGAGAACCACATTCAAAAAACACTCAAATATTCTAAAATTTTTCTCCAATATGCATGATTGAGTTATCCATATAAAATACAAAATTCAATTAAATACAAAATTTGTAGAAAATATGAAAAATCATTTACCACGTTGCTATCATGATCAAATTTCATATTCATGTACTATCAAAACCCTAATTTTTGCCGATTAGGGTTTACATTTCTCAAACCCTAATTATTCAAACTAAAATCATAGTTAGAGTTTCTTCTTAGGTTTGAAACATCACAATTGATCTACTATCATTAATCAAGTCTAAACGATGTTCAATCTAATCAAGCATGTAATCATTCAGGTAAGCCCTAGTTTACCAATTAAGCACAAATGTGGTCATTACAATTCTCACCCCCTTAAAAAGTTTCATCCCCAAAACATAAATACACAAACAAAGTATATTCAAAGTTTATTTTAAGCTTCTGAAATCTTACATGTCATTACATTCTTGTATTTTATACTTGAATGTAGTTTTCAACGTTAAATCCTTTATTTCTTTTCTAATCACTACATCTTAAAACAGTTCTCAATGATAACAAATAAATTCTCTATGCCACAATCAATCATAGAGTAGATAGATAAGAAACCATTTCAATATTTTCATACTCTTGAGGTGTTACCTCAACATTGATAATCTGATCCAACCATATCAATTCATACAGCTCAATATGTACTATTGTTTTATATTGCCTCCAAGTCACAAAAGAGAGTTTACCATGTTGTTTTGAATATTACTATTGTGCTACTCAAATAGCAAAGCAGTCATGAGTTGGAAGACTAGATTCAACAACAATTTACAATACTACTCACGACATCCCCATTGCATCATGGATGCATAAGGTGAAGCATTACCATCACATTCCATATTATTCTCAAGTATGAACCCACACATAATTCAAGGTGTAACCATCGGGTTATAGCATACTAGGGTTTTAACAATAGTAACAAAGTACTCCATGATTGTATTAGTCATTCAAGGACTATTCATACCCAATTACCATCTCTTAGTTATATTAAATCTAGGTATAACAATCTATACCTCATTAGGGTTACATATCAATACAATACGGTTATCATCCCTTCTATTCTTATGAGTGAATAGGTAAGTCTACCTTATTCAGGGTAACCCTCAATTTGTTCCATCATCATTCAATCCATATCACCATACCATAATTGTAAAATACTAAGATGGATTACTGGTATGAATGACTACAACTATCAGACACCTGAAATTAACATATTGCTTACACATGTACACTGAAATCATACGTAGAACCAATTTACATTCCTGAATATACCTTCAACAAATTATACTTCTAAAAACAAATTCACATACTACTAAAAGCCATTGTTTTCTCTCATCTCTCTCCTCATTCACTACTACTTACTTTTTGCTACTTATCCTTCTCATTTTAATCATGTAGGTTAAACATTCTTAAAATTGAAAGATACAAGGTACAAATAGATTATTCATCATTCTTGCTATCACTGTAAGAATTTATCTCATACCGCACTTCACTCATATTGTATTTTTTCTTTTGTTCAAAACACACTTGTTACATTTCAAATTTATATCTTACTCTTTGCTCCGAATCATTTCCATATTGTTTATCTACCTTTCATATTAGCTATCTTTAAGCCCTGGGTTACTATCAATGCTAGTTTACTTCTCATAGTGCAAATCCCATGATCTTGTTTTATAGAGATGCTAGTATTCAAGGTCAAATCACTAGTGACATCCCTTGAACTACTACAACTCTAAACATTCTAGGGTTTGGTCCTTATCAGTAGCATGACGTTATTGTGATGTGGCTTTACTCTTTTAATTTGAAATTCAAACTTTGGATCTCACGAGTTTTACTAAAGTCTTCTTTATCTTATCGATTGAATTTCCTTTCTCTTACTTGGCCATTCAGATAGATTACATTCTCAATTACCCTACTAGGGTTTCATCATCATATTGTGTGTCATTATTACATTCACTAGATATATCTAACATGGTGGTTATGCATCATATATGATTCACTTTATTATCACTTCATCCCACATTACTCTAATTAAGGAAGATATGAAAGAGAAGATGATTTTGAGACTTAGAATTCTTATCTTCAAACATTCATTAATACATTTCTCTTATGTAGGTTTAATTAGTTATCAACAAGGATACTTGACTAATTAGCACTTTCTTGAATCTCGCAACCTCTTTCTTTTATAATCTATATTACTCCATTATGTTTCATACCCTTTTTACTTTCTATAATCCCCTTACCATATACTACTATTCCACATGTCATCTTTAACTTCTAGTTTTCTCTTATGATCATGTTGCTTCTTTTATGTGTATGATCATGTATACCATGTTGCATATATTTCTTTTTATCCTTCTACTAATGTGAAGTTGATATTCTAAATCAATAATCTCTCTACTGGTTTCATCTCATGTTTAATACATTACATATCCTTCATTTTAAATCAAACGGCTCATGCATGGGTGAAACATAGTTTCTCTTTCAATCAAGTTTTTCCTTCCTGAATATAGTCTACCTTTGTATGACTTATTCATTGGTTAAGCTACACTTTTGTTCTTCTTTTAGAAACTAGTTTGTTGTTCTATAGAGACTTGGAATCCAAAGGTAGTAAGGATGAATGTATTAACTTCACAATAAAGGTATACATTCCATGCTCTCAATTATATCATAACCCACATTCCTTACTCAAGCTCATCATTTCCAACATTTATCTTTGTTTTAACTTAGTTTCTTATCACAGTCTTATGATTTACATACTCATCTAGTTCTCTTCACTTTAACTCTTCTGAAGACTCTTCACTTCTATGTACTTATCGTATACTTAACTCTTTTCTTCTATTTTCCCTTTGCTTTGGAGTACATAAAAGCATTGAACTCGATTATATGATCCATTCCTCATGACTGATTCTTACTATCTTGAACCTTACATACTTTTCTCATATCTTCTCCATATTTCATATTTCGAGTTCATATAATACTAATCATTAAACTTAATCTGAACCTTATGTCGTGTTCCTTTATTCCCAATTAAGGGTTTCTCATATGAGGCCCCAAAGTTGGATCTCAGATCCAAATGATTCTTAGCTATTCTAATCTTTCCCATATGTTTCAACATCTTAGTGTATGTACATTCTCACTATATTGTGTGTCTAATTTGTCCATAATCTACTCTTATTATATTGTTAATAGGAGTCATTAGATCCCAGTAACACACCCTGCCAGCCGGACCAGGCCGAACCTGCAGTTCTGAAGCCAAGAGCTACTCAAGATTAACCAAATCCTATTAATCACAAACATGTGGAAAGAATATCCACTTAGGGAAAACTCATTTAAAGATCATTTCTAGTCTACTTGATATAAAGAATGCAATCAATAAATGCTACAACTGCATAGGGTACAACAAATCTTAAAGACCCATATATATTTCAAAATACTGAATATCTGAATTCAAACATATAAGAGCTTTTCTATTCATCTCCAATAAAACAACAATATGAAATGAAAGTTCTATCTGATTTTATATTTATGTTCTTAATTCATGTTACTTATCTTGTTTCTAACCCTAATATTTCTAGGGTTCCTCTCTAGACCATCCTTCCATTGTATACCTGGACAGGGTATACATGAAAGAATAGACATAGTAGCTTGATACTGGTTGATCCAAATACTCAGATACCGGGCCATGATATCCAAATATTCAAATCCCCAGAGCTAACATCGTAACATCTCCTATCTGTCACACTTATGACTCTAACTTTCTATCCTAATGGTCCCTGACAACTCAGCCTAAGCTCTGATACCAAGTTATTACACCCCAATCTCACAATTTCTATTAATCATGAGATTAGGGCATAAATTGAGGATTTAACATAATACAAAGATCACCCTTAACTTTTTCTTCTTTTTCAAACTCTTTGTTTTCTCGCATTGAACCACATAAACTAACTTTACAAGGGAATCTAAACATTGATTTCTTTAATATGATCTCAACATAAACGATACACATCCATACATTCATTCTCAGGTACATACGACATGATAATCAGATACATTCTCTCTTATTAAGGAAACAAAGATACAAAACATTAATTACAACACTCTCACATCTATACTAGGACCTAGAGTGACAGGGACCGATTGAACTTAACTAATCTCATACTTAACTCATGTGGTAGATCTACTATGATGCTTTGACCTTCTTCAAGTCCACATAGTTTCCCTAAAAATTGTGAGTAGAGGGGTGATCCTACTCGCTCAGTGAATGAGTACTTAAAAGAAATAGTCTAAAGCACTGATATAATTACAGATATACTTTTGAGCAACTGATATCAATTATAACAATAGTAAGCTTTAAAGAGATTGATCATTGAAAATCATAAATATGGCATGATACTCTAGATATCAACAAGAGTAAATCAATATATGAGCATGCTTGATTAATTTCAAAGAGAACTAATAATTCAGAAACATACAAAGAATAATTGATGGGAAATAATACTCGAATCTTTCTTAGCCTTTCTTACTTATAAGAAACTCTTTAAACCTATATGAACATATTTTAGCTTATGCCTTGATCATATGCAGTGTACTCTACATATGAAGACTCGTAGAGAACTACGATCTCATCATACAAGACTTAGCTGACACACCCGGGAATGCTAAGCCTGACTACGTCGCTAGCCTGCAACAGGAAAATGGCTCTCTGGCCTCGACACACCTATTATGCCGTAAAAACTGGAGTCCTCCTCTAACCTGAGCACACAGGCGGAGAGTCAAGCCACCTATTGGATTTTCTATACTCTAGTGCCACTAAGACCTCTGGTTGATGTTGGACACTACATGTTGTATATTAAGGAGACTTCCACTAGGGCTTAATACCCGTACCACCTGTTAGTACGTTCCGACCCCTGTATACTAGACACTGCCAAGGTTAGGTCATTTCATCCCTACGGCACAGACCTCTCATAGGGAATCTACGGTGTTCAGGTCTCTTAAGTCTATTATTTTATTTTTCTTTGAAAGATCTTAATATATTGTATCTTTACCCTTACTTATACTTGACTCTGGTATCTCTATGATACCGTGTCTATTTATTTGAAGTTTATAACACAACATGTATATCATCCTTAACTTGGCAGAGCAGTATATTCAAACACTGTAATATACTTAGAAATCAACATACTATACATGCAGGCAGACTGAAATACTTAAATAAATATAATGCATGTCCGTTTGGCACTTATACACTAGAATCATGCAATTAAACATTTTAATATACTGATAAGAGCTAATTACTTGGCATACGAGTAATCGTCATTTGCACCCATAAATTATTTGCACTTTCTTGGAGAACGTGCACATCGACCCAAATCCTGGGTTGTGCATCTCATACTGAGAACATGGTAATCATAATGCTTAATTCATTGAACACCCTATCCTTAGGGTTTCATTTGCCTCATTCACTTATCACATGGTTCTCATAAGGATTTAATATGTCATAAACATCCACTAAATACAGATTGCTTTAAACAAGTCATATACAATCAACATATGTATGAAATCCTTGAATTGAGCTAAATTAGGGTTTTCTATGCCATTCATTGAGATATTATGAATCAAGAATAACATTGCATAAATAGAGTCTATGATGCCAAGAAAAACACTTCAAATGGATTTCACCATATTTATTCACAAATTTCTAGCTTTCCACTCATATAGGGCTTCACCCTCTTTATGAAGATATCAAGCAAACACTATTCACATCACATGAAATCCAAAATAGTATCTGACATATATGTACTACGCATTTAGATAAACAATCATTCATAACCAAGGGAATCCAGATAAACAAATTTCTCTATTTAATTATACAGTAATTTCAGTCACATACAAATTCCATATATTTTAGTTTACTCTTATAACCTTTGTGAATACTTAGGGAATTCTCATTAGGATGTATTTTATACATTTCTAATATGAATTTATCATCTAAAATTAAAAAAAATAGAGGAATAATCCATTTCATACCATTTTGCAACATCTTAGATCAAACAGATAATTCAGGGTTTGTAGTCGCATACTAAGCAATTAAAGATTATAGATGATTTAACCAATTTTCGTGCAATATACTATTTAAAGGAATTTCCCACTCACCCTAAGGTGTAAAAACACCTTAAAATGCAGCTCATCCCTGAAAATCACAATCTCATATCAAATCCCTAGCAATTCACCCGATTCTTCTTCATTTCAACTCGGAAACCCTAGAAATGAGGGATTATGAAGAAAGAGTAAGAAAAGGGAATGTTTTGACACCATTTCGGATCAAATCAGAGGAGGGACGGAATCTTGACATGTGAGAGAAGATTCACCATGAAAGGTTATGCAAAGAAGCTAAACTTACATGATTTCATCATTCCTCAGACGGCAAAACCCAAGGTCAGCATCTCCATCACTTTCTCCTCTCAAACCCTAACTCTCCCTCTCTCTCTCTAGGATTTCATTTCTCTGGATTGAATCATGAATTATGAGAGCTCTTTGTGTGTTAGGTTGACCATATAGAGCAATTGAGCTGCTTGGGTCAATTGCACATTGACCCCTCACTATACTTTTTCTTATTTCAGCTGAATTTTCTGTCATAAAAATATTACTGTAATTCATCTATTGATAAGGTCTAAATGAATCCAAAATTTTTGAAAATTTTAAATGTTGTTTATTATTGAGATCTCCAGTTAAAATTTCAGATCATTTGGAGTTACCAATAAATAATTAAAAATAAAACGCTACACTGTTGAAAAGCACTCTGTCAACATTTTGGTTGAAGTATAGTTCGACCGAGAACCGCATTCAAAGAACACTCAAATATTCTGAAATGTTTCTCCAATATGCATGATTGAGTTATCCATATCATATCCAAAATTCAATTAAATAAAAATTTGTAGAAAATATGAAAAATCATTTACCACACTGCTATCCTGATCAAATTCCATATTCATGTACTATCAAAACCCTAATTTTTTCCGATTAGGGTTTACATTTCTCAAACCCTAATTCTTCAAACTAAAATCATAGTTAGAGTTTCTTCTTAGGTTTGAAACATCACAATTGATCTACTATCATTAATCAAGTCTAAACAATGTTCAATCTAATCAAGCATGTAATCATTCAGGTAAACCCTAGTTTACCAATTAAGCACAAATGTGGTCATTAGAAATGAATCTTGTTTAAGTGATTTTTAGTTCTATTCACCCCCCTCTAGAGCCCTTTGATCTGACAAGTGGTATCAGAGCCATGATCTTCTCTGACAAGATCTCCTACAAGATGAGAAGATGGGCAACAACCTTCTAGGTTTCCTCAACTTGGAGGGTGGATTCTCTATGAAACCTCCAATCTTCGACAACACAAACTTCCTTTTTTGGAAGCGAAAGATCTAGTTTTACTTGTAAGGAATGAGCTACGACGTGTGGAAAGTAGTCATCCTTCCATACAAGGAGTCGATAGGAGATATAGTTACTTGGGATGAGGCTACACTCAAGAAGGCACAACTGAATGCAAAGGCCATAAGCATTATTTATGCAACCCTCACTCCTTATGAGTTCAACTGGATCTCTTCTTGGGATACAACCCATGAGATATGGAACAAACTTTTCAAAACCTATGAAGGACCAAGAAAGTTAAGGAGTACAAGATCTACATGCTCACATGTCTCCTTGAGAGCTTCAAGATGAACAAGAAGGAGATAGTGGCCCAGATGTACTCAAGACTCAACACCATCATCAATGGATTCACTTTTTTGGGCCATCCTATGGATCAAGGCACCATCAACTCCAAAATCCTTAGGTCTCTTCCCAAAAGGTGGGAATCCAAGGTAACTTCAATTGAATAAATAAGAAACCTTGTTGACATTGCCACCGAAGACCTCATCAAAAATCTTTAAGCCTATGAACCTAGACTTGACAAGAAAGGGAAATATGAGAAGCAAGAAGAGAAAGAGTCAAAAGAAAATCAAGATTCTGCATTCAAAGCTCAAGTGGAGGCCATTGTTCTCCAACAACAACTTGCTTGCTGCCCTACCCCTCCTTCCTTAAGTAAAGATGAAGCCCCTAGTGATCATGAATCTAACCACTCCAAGGGGAATCACTTCAAAGGAAATGCATCCTCCCCTCTACTCCAATGTGCTATGAATGTGGACAAAATGACACTACAAGAATGATTTATCATAAAGCAAAGAAGTCCTACCACCAGAGCAACTCTAAGAAGAAGGAGGACTATAAGAAGGGTGGCAAGTACAAGATGAATGACAGAAGGAAAGAAGAAGCAAAGATGTAGCCCATGCGGCATGGGAGGGATCTTGTTCTAGTAATTCCAACTTCAGTGAGGGAAAGTGCCACCTTGTTATCATGGCCTCAACTAGTGAAGACACTGGTGAGGTAAGTGAGGTAAGTTTTAATGAACTATCTAAAGAAACCCTCATTGATATGCTTAATGCTTCCTGCTTTTCTTATTCCAAGTGAAAATCAAGAAGAAGAGGTTAGAGAAAATAATTGATGACTTGTATGCTAAAATTGATTTTCTTGAACAAAATGAGAAAGTTCATATTGATAGTATTGATTATTTACAAGTTCAATTTCTTGAGCTTGAGTTTCAATACAATGTTGTTGATGTAGAGAATGGGATTTATCTTAAGAACATGAATAGTCTTAAAGATGAGAACCAAACTCGCCTTGATGAACTTGTTTTGATTAGAACTAAAAATGAAAAATTTGTTGCCAAGTTCAATGAACTTAGACATGCTTGTGAAAATATTAAGGATGAAAATAGAATCTATCTTGATGATCTTACATTGCTTAGAACTGAAAATGCCAAATTGCTTGCTAAAAATAATGATATTTCTTCTAGACCTTTATTGCCAAGTAGTTAAGTATCTAGTATAACTCTTGATAGAGATTCATATCATACTAAAGCCCTTTGTATAGAGGCCAGCATGCTTCATGCTCAAGATGATTTAGCTAGTCTTTCTTATACTATCATTACTCTTAGTGATGATAATCATATGATTAGCCTTATAAAAGTTCCTTAAAGGAAAAAAGTCCCTCAATGAAATTCTAGATCACTCTACCAAACAAAATGGTAAAAGTGGTTTGGAATATGAGGGAGCTCCCAAAAGCAAGGGTAAGGGTCAGAAAAAGAGCAAGGTACCTCCAATTTTTCATGGAGAGTCATATGTCCCTAAGAACCCTATGGTTTGTGCACATTGCAAGAGCGATGATCATTATTCTACTTATTGTCCTTACAAAGAGAAGGGGACCAACCCAAAGATGAAATGGCTTCCCAAGCTAACTCTGGATCCCAAGTTTGAATTGGGCACCAACATCTTCCTTTCTTGTAGGTGAATGGAAAAAGAATTGTTGATAGTGGTTGCTCCAAACACATGACATGTGAAATAAGGCACTTCAACAATTTCACAAAGAAGAAAGGAGGATCAATGACTTTTGGTGACAGCAACAAAGGCAAAGTTATAGATGAGGGTGATTCACTATGCATAAAGAATGATATTCTTGTGGATGTCCTACATCACAATCTTATTAGTGTTAGTCAATTGTGTAACAATGGATATCTTGTATTATTTACTTCTCTTGAATGATTGCTTCTAGATTCCCTGTAACGACCCCGTCTCCCGATAACCCCCACTTAAGGGAGACCAAGAGATCGAAGTTGTTAGCCCAATAAATCGTATCAAAAGTTCAACAAATAATCAATAATAATTATGAAATTCTACTATCTAAACTGAAATCTGGTGTTAAAATAAAACTTTGCTTACCTTTTAAAATAGTTTGGAAATCTATCTATCCACAACTTGAATTACTCTATCTAATCCTCCTTGCACTTTATTTCTCGGTTTCACGATGTGTCACTTTACTGTTTGTGATTTTCACCTAAAACGCCGACAAACAAAACGTCGATCAACATATCGAAATATGCCAGTATGTGGAGGCACCCAAAATCTCACAAATATGGGTAATAATTTAAATATCACAATCAGGATATTTAACAAGCCAAATTACATCTTCCATGTGACATTCCCCACCGCTTTTGCCCTAACTCTGGAATTACCCCCTTTAGGGTTTCTCTTTTGTCATTGACTTAAGACCACCTTCTCAATCCCGAGCTTGGTGCCTGTGAGTCACCACTTATGGTGCCCATTAGTCATGCAACATAGACCACCTTCTCAATCCCGAGCTTGGTGTCTGTGGGTCACCATTTATGGTGCCCATTGGTCTTCCCTCCTGGGCTTGACCTCATTGCATCATCCATTAGGGTGGCATGTAGGTGCGAGAATACACTTTATATTAAGTTGTGATAATCATAGTGACTTTATAATTGCAGTATGAACATCCAAATTGTTTAGTTACATTCAATGCGATTAACCACCCAAAAAATCCTCGAGAAACTAAGACGGTTATTCATAATTAACCACATACCTGTACATGCAGATTTGAGACAGAATATTCCAATCAATTAAGACATCCAATCAAGCAAGTACAAGAATCCTGAAATCACATTCAATACCTTTTATCAAAATCTATCCAAACCATCTTGCTACTTAGGGTTTCTATTCCTTTTTAGGGTTTCTTCCTCTTTTAGGGTTTACTTTGCAATTAGGGTTTTACCTCACCTTACTCTTTTAAACCCTAATTCCTCATCTATCCTTTATGAAAGTTATTAAGGTTCTCATTTATCAACTCATAACCTTAATTTCATATTAAAGCACAATTAACCATCAATTAAGTCCATTAATCCTGTTTTCATTAAAGCTACCATTTTTATCCTTTTAATCCATGGCAAAGTCATTATGCTCATTTATCCTCAATTCATAGTTCATTATGGTCTAATTCACATATGAACATTATTTATCATTAATTCTACCTTTTATCCACCAGAAAACCCTAATTTCTACATTAAGGGTATTTATCCACAATTAGGAACTTTTATACTTGAAATATATTAGAACCATCATATCTCAGCTTTGTACATGAATTTGACCAATTAAAAGCATTAAGGGCCATAATTACCAAATTTAGGGTTCAAGGTTCATTAAAGCAAATGGAACCCTAAATTAATCAAATTAGACATGAAGATCATCCTTTAAGATCTAATATGACCTTTTTATTAACAACAAGTTAATATCTACTTTAAACACACATATAACCCTTTCTAATTCGTTAATCATCAAAGGTTAGGGTTTTTCATTGATTAAAATATTAAAGATAGCATCTTTGTATACTTTTTGAATTGTAAGCAGAATTAGGCGTTAATTACATTTTCATTGCATTCCTTGCATTTTTATGATAAAAAAGCACTACTTATTTGTATTTTTCGGCCAAAGGATCTATTTTTAGCAATTTACACAAGATTTAACCTTTTTCTTGAATTTTCGTCAGAGAGGCGAGTTACCTGGATTTTTTGAAAAAAGAACAACCGTCGGATGACTGGTCTATGTTGACCGCACACGATCGCGCGGCTCATAGAACATGCGCCCACTAATGATTTATTAAAGTCGTGAAGTAGCCAGGGTCGTTGATCCGCGCCCTGGGTCCATGGTAGACTCCGATCGAAGGGTAGCTGTACATCGTCATCGCCCTGATCCAACAAAACACACACGATGGCACTGCAACATGGAGCTCGCCGGAGCAATGCGATCCCGACAGGATAGGGCATAAGAGAGGAAGTAAAGATGCCGTTTGGGCTCGTGAGGGTGAGAGAAGTTGAGAGGGGTCACTATATATAGGCATGGGGGGTCTAGGGATGGCTTCCCCAACCCACCGCCAAGCCTTGTCCCGATGGGATTTAGGCATTTCCACAAACGGCCATAAAATCTAGTGAAACCTAGGTCATCTAGGTTCGGAATCATCTACTGAACCTTGTTATGGTATTCCTTTTCATGCACGAGCATTGCAATTCACCAAAAACATAGTCAAACATCAGACGTCTTCCTCCTCCAGTCTGACTGAAACTGGGATCTATGCGCTGTTGGATGCCGAATCAATGGCTCACGTTGCACGCTCCATTCCTCTACTAAATTGAATTAATGTGACATTTATTGATATCCACTCACTTTAGGAAAATTATAAAATCATATCTCTCAAACCACTTATCCAAATAATCCCAAATTTTAAGGGAAAGTCCATGAGGACTTAATCCACGGGTGTACCAAATTAGAGACCCAAATTCCAAAGGAAAGGGGTGTTTTCTTCATAAGCAAGCTATCATTATAAATTAAGCTAATTTAATTTGGTATTCCCTCTTTCTTGGCCATTAAATTATTATTTTGAATTCCTTGAACCTCAAGGAACCCTAATGGCTCAGAATCCCATCTTAGGAAAATTCCTTATCCTTTTACTTATCTTTTATCTTTTCTCTTTCTTCTTATTCATTTCTTATCAAAATATCTCTTTTTGAGGATTTCTCTTTATTTCTCTTTTATTTCCCTCATTGGTATTCCTTTTATCATTAGGAATCCTTGGGATATGAAATTCCACCAAGGATAACTCAATTATTCATTTACTAATTGAATTTCTTTGTTATTGGGCCCAATAGCCAATAAAGCCCACAACACAATCATCGAGGCTATTGTACATGAAATACATTTATTCAAAACAAATAGTATCATTATTTGTTCAAATATCTTTAATATGAGAAATTACATTTCTCACCAAATGAACCCAAAAATTGGGGTTGTAACATCCTTCCCCTCTTATAGGAATTTTGCCCTCAAAATTCCATCAAGCAAACAGACAACCAGGATAAGCCTTTCATATGTCCATCATGGATCCCATGTAGCCTCACCCTTTCCATGGTGCTTCCCAAGAACCTTCATTATCTCATATTCTTCCATCTGAGTTCTTTCTTACCTTGGTATATCATACCCTCATAGGTGACTCATGACATTTCAGCCTCTCATCAAGCTGAATAGGTTCAGGGCTCAACACATGGCTTGGGTACCTCATATAGTGCTCTAGATTAGACTCATGCAACACATCATTTTATCCTGAGGGGTAAGGTTAAACACAACCATCTCCACCAATCCATCTCAAATGGACCCGCATATCGGGGACTCAACTTTCTCAGTTGTAGCTTCGAGGGGTCGGATTTTCACATCACATATTCTCCCACGGTGAACTACATGTCAGTCTGCTTTGCATTGGCTCACGACTCATGTCGCCTCTGGACTCTCTCTCAGCCATTGCACAATCAAAGCGACTTCATCTACACACACTGTGGTTCTTTTCTAACCTTCTTGAGGACTCTTTATCCTCATTCCCTCTTGAGGACTCTTTATCCTCAATGTCAAAGATGAACTCCCATTCCCTCTTGAGGACTCTTTATCCTCAATGTCAAAGAACTGGGTTACTGGTGTTCGTCCTTCACCCCAGGCTTGCATGACCACATGCTACATGCAACTTCATATTAAGCATTCAAAGTTCTACTATCACTTACTATCTTTGTAGTATCACGGAGTATGGTGATCTTAAAACCATGATCTCCTGTATGTCATGATTCCTCAAGATTGATTCCTTGAAAACCCTAAAACACTCTCATCAGGGTTTTATTACCTTCCTATCCAAAGAAGTGTATCTAAGGTTCTACCATCATCCTTTCATTGCATCAAAGCCTATGCTGGATAACCAAACAACCATTAACTTGTTCAACATATCTCGTTACATCTGAGTGTTAGCCAAACACATCTCCTTTCCATACTTAGGGTTAGCCTAATGACCTCTTATAGTCTCTAGCC
Organism: Alisma plantago-aquatica; assembly: GCA_963693085.1. NCBI lineage: Eukaryota > Viridiplantae > Streptophyta > Magnoliopsida > Alismatales > Alismataceae > Alisma > Alisma plantago-aquatica. The sequence goes on from OY856409.1 coordinate 249,739,769, forward strand.
AAACTAGGCATCTATATCTCAACCAGAGCATCCATTACTACTATGCATCCTTAGGTGTTAGGTAATGTTGAAGACATACACCTCCATGTATTCCACTTATTATCTCAGCTCAACCTCTAAATTTATTTTCATTAAGAACGCTTTGAGCTCATCCTCTTGGTTACCAAACTCAATGTAGCATCCAACTCACAAAAATGTGATTAACTAATGCGGAAGCGTTCTCTAAGCAGCGGATTACCGAAAATCACTAAAATTTAAAACCTTTTTACCAAGAGGTCCATCAAATGAAAACTTTCTCACATAGAATAAAAGTAACACATTTACATTATGTTTTCAAAAGTACATATCTTGTATCATCTCTTTCTGTGAATTACAAGCATCATCATCCCTATTAAACTACGTACAGGCAGTATCAAAATTTTGAGGCATTGAGCCAAAATATCGAAAGCACTACCACTACTACTCTGAGGACCTGAGAGTACAGAGACGACACATATGACTTCTATATACATCTAAACAAAGTATAACAACCAGTGTCTCCACCTGAGACTTCACTGCTCTCCCTGCTGCTGCTGTTGTTGTCCTTCTCCTACTGAAGGATTCCTGTCTCCTCGTTCGCGACCACCTAAAAATGTAGTTCCCACGGCGTGAGAAAATTGTAAATTGCCCCAGAGAGAGATATAACTCTCCGCCAGTAACATTATTATTGCAGCTTAAGAAGATAAATATGAACAAAGGAATTGTATTTGTTTGATAGTAGTTAATTCAATGTCTAACAGATTAGAACATTATTCTTATCAAAAGCATTACAACTATAACTTGATAGAACAATATGTCACTTATCCATTAAGGAATATGAAGAACATGTATAACATTTATTCACTATAGAATCATTACCACAACATTAACTCTTTTCATGCTTAGATCATATATCTAATGCCTGGCATTGTCATTATAGAGTTATGGCCTGTAGCCATACTCTTTTCACAAAGTGTTGGGAACTTAATCCCTCAACTCACCAAGTACATTTCCACTTCTTAACAAGTTCATCATCATGATTATAGCAACTAGGTATTTGAACCCATATCTCATCAAAGGATACTTATTACCACTTATTAGGTAACTTAATACCTTCAGATCATCTGATCAAGGATATCATGATTCTTGCTACACAATGTATTTCACATAGTACACAAAGCTCAATGATTCTTACTACACAAAGCATATGAAGGCTTATAAAGCCTATAAAACATTTTCAATAAACAAAGCATCATAGCCCATACCTGGATATACTCCTCATTTTATCATCCCTGCATGATTAATATTCATGATAACAATTATAATGCTTTCATATCAGTATCATACAACACTAAGTAATATCACTTTTCCCTCTTTAGAGTTCATGATTTCTCTTTCACATCAGTACCATACAACACTAAGTAATACCATTGTTCCCTCTTTAGGGTTCATGGTATCTCTTTTATACCAACACCCTTCATTAGTGTGGCGACTCAATCGCTAAAACGGGATCAACTAAAGCGGAAGCGGATTATTAGCAGTGGAAAATGAAAATCACTTGAAAATTTAAAACTTTTTGGAGAAAAGATCTTTAAACCATGAAGCTTCTTTATAAGAAACAAGACAAACAGTTTACATCATGTCAAATCACCTCTCGAGTGATTATATACATCTAGATACAAAATATCGATATTAAAAACCAAAATCTCAGACCTACTGACTCCTAAGACCTGAGAGTATAGAGACGACATAAGACCAACTAACTAAAGGACTTGACAATCAGTATCTCCACCTGAGATTCACTGCTATCCCTGGTGTTGCTGCTGCTGATACTGCTCACCCTCAGATTGGTTTCTCCGTCCTCGACATCCACCTAAAAAGTTGAAACCTACGGGGTGAGGCAATTTTAAATAATTGTCCCAGCGAGAGTTATAACCCTCTGCCATAAGCTTTGTTATAACAATTAAGGAATAACATAAGCAAGGTAATTTAAATCATTTCAACAACATGTTTGATAATAAGTAAACAACAATTACTTAAGCAATCACTTCATCAAGGAATATGAAGAACATGTATACCAATGTAAACAATGTAACATCAATCATTGTTTCTCATAGTTCAACCTAAGCAGTTATGCTACGCGGTTGATTATGTTTTACAAACATTATTATGCCCTACGGAGATGAGGTATACCGCTCATACTCCAACCTATCACTACTAAGTCGCATCGGTATCATACCTAGGTCATCAAAAGAGCCGGATTCTTATGACCTCATCTTCCTCAGTCAGTAGAGGATCAACATGCAGAACATGTAGTGTCTCTGCTACTATAGCTTACTAGGGTACTCTGGCACTTCTCTATTAGAGTCACAGTGGCATTCTGTACTCTCTTCACTATCGAAAGATCTCTTGTTTATCTCTCATTGATGTGGTATTAAATATTCCCTCGGGAGAATAGTAAAACATCACCCCGACATAAACATATAGTGAAGGATTGATAGATTAAGGTACATCTACATCAATTCCTACACTAAGATGTAAGGATATTCACATCCATATTCCCCCACATACTCAAAAGTACGTGATCCAGGATTTCCCTTAGGAAAACATATTTCACCATCATTTAGCTTCTGACAATGATGGATCTATGATCAGGGCTCTACATGGTATGGTTATACTTGATTAGTTAGGTACATTTCAGCATTCTTTTAGCATCAAGCATGCTCTCAAACATTTAACTATTTAAGACACTGCTATATAAGAAAAATACTAAATGTATTAAGCTTAACTCTTATCAGTTATTATATGGATATCAATTCTCAATCATTACATCATAAGTCATCTAATCAGCATGACCTTGATGTTACTCATGGCTCTTACAACCCATCAATCTGATATGATGCCACTTAAACTAGGCAACATAGTATGTCACTATTCATAAAGCTATAACATGCTTTCAATGAATATGATATCATAACCCTTACCTGGTTATGATCATTCTCTTATAAGAACCTGCAGGTTAATTCAATTGACAACAATAAACAATTCATTTCCAGATTAGCAATTTATAAAGCAGAAATAATCTTTTAATTCAAGGGTTGTACCTTCATGCCTTCATTAAGGCTAGGTTCCCTTATTTACATCAATTAGGGTTATCCAATCCCTTTCATTATGATTAGGAATAATGATTCCTCACCTTATTTATAATCATGGAGATTCATGCTTAAAAGCATAACCTGGAATTAGGGTTTAATGTACATTTCAACACATCACCCTTAATTAGGGTTTACTATTCACATTATATGTTACTACCCTAGAATTAGGGTTTACTATTCACTTCATAGTGAATTGAGTTCATAGCATCATCATGTATGAAATTTCATCATTTATGCCCTCAAATTAGGTTAAGATTCACCAATCATCATAATTAGGGTTTCCATGATCTCACCTTGATGGATCATACCCTAATCATATACATTCTTACATATTGAAGGTATGTTACTTGATTCTTATTCATATTGGGAGCCTTCTCTCTCCTCTCACTATTAGATGATGTTTACATCACTCTAGATTAGGTTAAGTCAATTCAACTTGATTTACATAGGTCAAGTCATCACCACTATGGTCATTAGGGTTTGCTTGATCAAGGGATGTTTGTCTACTTGAACCCCACCAAGGTTACATTGGTAATGTTCACCCTTAATCATAACATGGTTCAAACTACTAGTTACTTAACCCCTTAATGTCTTTAGGTATCATTAGGGTTTAGGTTAGACAACCATTGGACCATCTAAGCCTTCAAGGCATTAAGAAATCTTAACCCTAAAAGTCCCCAAACGATTCCACACTTCAACCTCCAAACGGTCTTGAGACCGTTTGGAAGAGTTGACCATTTGGTCATGGTTGACTTCAAGACTACATGACACTCAAGACCATTTGCTCTTAAACGGTCTTGAAACCGTTTCATCATGTTGACCGTTTGAAAGAGTTGACTTTGAAACCGTTTGAAATGAAACGACCTTGAGATCGCATGAATTGAAATGACCTTGAGATCGATTGAATTGAAACGACCTTGAGATCGTTTGAACCCAAACGGTCTTGAGACCGTTTGGATTCAAATGGTCTTGAGACCGTTTGGTCCAAACATCTCAAAACCGATTGGACCCAAAAAGTGCATCAACACATATTAATCGATTAGGGTTTCCAAGGTTGAACCCCTCAATTGACCTCACATATGTTAACCACTTATCAATTGAGCCAATTAGGGTTAGCCTTAACCAATTGGACACTCAATTGAACCTCAATTGATATCCAATTAGGGTTGAAACCAATCCAATTAGGGTTTGTAATCGGTTAACCATCAACATTGATCAACATGAGTCTAATTGAAGTTGAAGACATCAATTTACACTTAATTGGGCCCCAACTTGGCCCAAATGGTCTTGGGATCATTCAGACACCCTCCAAATGGTCTTGAGACCGTTTTCCCAAAGTCACATCAAAATCTAAGTCAATTTGATAAGGGTTGAGCCCTAATTAAGTTACAAATCAGCATTTTGAATTAAATCAAACCTATTGTGATTGGACCCTCAATTGGTCAAATTAGCTTAACCCTAGACCTCCAAACGGTCTAGGGGTGTCACCAAATGGTCTTGAGACCGTTTGAGTGATTCCCAAATGGTCTTGAGACCGTTTGGTCCACTCAACCCAAAGTTCAACACAATCGATCCTTGAAATCATCAATTGAACCCGATTAGGGTTTGGAGGGTTGAAGTGCCTTCAACTTATGATTGGTTTGCAATTAGATTATGATTCCTTGTAAATGATTAATTCAACATGTGTTCAACAGACCTCTAAATGGTCTTCACTTGGTCAAACTTGCCAAACGGTCTTGGAGACCGTTTGAATCTAAACGGTCTTGCAAACCATTTAGACCAAATGGTCCAAGGTCGTTTGGTAAAGTTACCTAGGAAATCATGCCCATCATCTTCAACCTCATATCAGGTCAGTTACTTCATGGTTTTGCTTGCAAAAGTGCAAGGAAGAGTGGGGAAGAAGAAGAACTAACTACTAATTGCAAGAACAAGGATATGCATAAGAAAGCAAAAGTTTTAGAGTTATAAAACCCGCCTTAAGGTCATTCCTAGAGCTCCAAGCTTCCAAGCTTTCAAGCCATTAATGGCATCTTGAGCCCCACAGGTCGGCCAATGGTGTTTCTCCAAGGAAAGGTTGGGAAAGATCGGCTACAAAGAAAGAGTTAAGTAAGAAAACCATAAAACCAACCTTGTCACCTAACTTCCTTCATGAATTCGAGCAAGAAGATGGTCCAAGCTTACCTAGCTTCTCCTTAGCCATTCTCCTCTGTTCCTAAGCTCTGCCTTATTTGGTCCAAGCAAGGTGATAAGTGATAGAGGAAAGGAAACGTTGCCTTTGGTTGCAAGGGAAAGATGTATATGTACTTTGGGATTATTTCCAACATAAGGATAACTAATTCTCGAATTCTCATCTAGGTCCCTCCTTTCTTATTTTCACGTCCCTTCCCCTTATTTCTAAAGCAAAACTCCTTCTAAGATCAATAACTAAAGGCAAAGAAGGTCAACTTACTACTAAGGTGCACATATAAAAGGGTTATTATACTTATAACTTGATTATTCAATTACAAGGGTGTTCCTTATTATATGTTTATTCAAATAAAGTCCCCCCTTCATCATTATTACTCTAACTGATGCCAAGAGTCATAAAAGATATTCTAGAAGGTGTATTTTACAAGTTACACCCCATATTTTGGGTAAATTGCACTTTACACCAAAATTAGGATTTTAAGCACAAGGATTGCCCCACAAGCTGCATCTCAGTGCCCAAGCTTGGGGAATCCATCATACTTCATCATATTTATTCTTATGATGTCTCGACATCAAAGGAACATCTTCACATGTGTAATTTGCAAGTTAACCCTACTAATTGGGTAAATTGCACATAGTTCCCTATATTACAAAACAATACTACACCATTGTTTAAAAAGGACAGAAAATGGAAACTTATGTTCCTAAAGAGCTTTAATTACATGCCACAAGATAATAACAAGTATCAAATTACATAATTAAGCAAAACACCTAGGGTTAGTTCATAACCCAGGTCAGGGATGTTACAAATTATCTACCCCTTACAAGGATTTCGTCCCCGAAATCAACAAAACTTATTAAGAGAAAAGAGCAGGGTATTTCCTTCTCATCTCTTCCTCTAGTTCCCATGTGGCTTCTTCAACACCACGATGATTTCAGAGGACTTTCACAAGACTTATATCTTTCTTTTCAGCTTTTTAATCCTGTTATCAAGGATTGACACTGGTCCTTCCTCATATGTTATATCATCATTCAATTCTACCTCCATAGGTTGTAGAACTGATTCAGTATCAGGGTGACATTTCCTTATCATAGAAATGTGAAACATAGTGTGTAATTTCTGTAACTCTGGTGATAACTCTAGTTTATAGGCTACCTTTCCAACCCGTTCAATGATTGGATAAGGTCCCATAAACCTAGGAGCTAACTTCCCTTTCCTTCCAAATATCAAAACTCTCTTCCAAGGTGAGACCTTGAGGTACACTCTATCTCCAACCTGGAACTCTAAGGGTCTACGACGTCTATCATCATATGATTTCTGCCTATCCTGTGCAGTCTTAATCCATTGTTGTGTTACTTTGATCTTTTCTGTGGTCTGCTGCACAAGATCAGGACCTAACAACTGATGTTCACCAGTCTCATACCAACATAAGGGTGATCTACAACGTCTATCGTACAAAGCTTCATAAGGTGCCATGTCAATGCTATGTTGATAGCTATTGTTATAGGCAAACTCTATTAAGCTTAGGTGTAGATCCCAACTTCCTGTAAACTGGAGAACGCATGCTCTCAGTAAGTCTTCCAAGGTCTGTATAGTCCTTTCCGACTGTCCATCAGTCTGAGGATGAAAGGTTGTACTAAACCTTAACTGGGTGCCTAGAGCTTTGTGCAGTCATTCCCAAAAATGACTCGTAAACTGAGGACCTCTGTCAGAAACTATAGTGACGAAAACTCCGTGCAGTCGCACTATCTCCTCAACATACAATTGTGCTAACTTCTCAGCAGAATAGGTTGTTTTGACAGGTAAGAAATGAGCTGTATTTGTCAACCTATCAACTATTATCCAAATGGAATCATGTCCCTTGTATGTCCTGGGTAGACCAACAATAAAGTCCATGGTTACATGGTCCCATTTCCACTGTGGTATGGGTAAGGGTTGCATCATCCCTGCAGGCTTCTAGTGTTCAGCTTTAACCTGCTGACACACAGGACACCTCATCACAAACTCTGCAACATCCTTCTTCATACCAGGCCACCAATACATATCTTTCAAGTTTCGATACATCTTGGTGCTCCCTAGATGCATGGCATACATCGAAGAATGAGCTTCTTCTAGGACTAACTTTCTCAAGTTATCCACATCTGGTACTATCATCCTTCCATGATAACATGCTACTTGATCATCTGAGTCATGGAAACCATCTCTTTTCTCATCACCATACTCCGATCTGATTTGCTGAACTACAACATCAACTTGCTGTGCCTCCTTGATCTGCTCTCTTAGAGTAGGTTTGATATGCATCTTAGCCAACAACCTAGTTAACAATGACACCTTCAATTGTACATTGTCTTGCCTTAAGGAGATAAGCATATCTCTCCTAGAGCATACTAAAGAGTTTAGTTGTGCCCTATCCATGGTTGATGTTGCTTATTTCCTACTCAAGGCATCTGCAACTACATTGGCCTTCCCTGGATGGTAATCAATTGTACAATCATAGTCTTTGATTAACTCCATCCAGCGACATTGCCTCATGTTAAGTTCATGCTGAGATAAGATATACTTAAGGTTCTTATGATCAGTGAAAATCTAGAATGTCTCTCCGTAGAGATAATGTCTCCAGATCTTTAAAGCATGAACCACAAAGCTAACTCTAGATCGTGTGTCGGATAATTCTCCTTGTGTTTCTCAAGCTGTCGGGAAGCAAAACAAATCACTTGCTTATCCTGCATCAACACACATCCAAGTCCATTCTTGGAGGCATCACAGAAAACCACATATCCTTTGCCTTGCTCAGGTAGCACAAGTACAGGTGCACTTGTCAACCTCTCTTTTAATAGCTGGAAAGATTGCTGGCACTTATCACTCCAAGCAAAAGGAACATCCTTCCGAGTCAACTTAGTCAAGGGTAAGGCTATAGAATTGAAGTTCTTAATGAACCTTCGGTAATAGCCAGCCAACCCTAAGAAACTACGGATCTCTGTCGGTGTCTTCGACTGTTCATATTGTAGAATAGATTCTACCTTTTTAGGGTCAACTCGAATACCCGAAGCAGATACCACATGTCCAAGGAAAGATACTTCCGGCAACCAAAACGCACACTTGCTAAACTTAGCGTATAGCTTATGTTCTCTTAGCAAAGTTAGAGCCTGACGAAGATGTTGTTCATGCTGCTGAGCATCTCTACTATAGATCAGAATGTCATCTATAAAGACAACAATGCACTGATCGAGGAAAGGTCGGAAGATTCTATTCATGAGTTCCATAAATGCAACAGGTGCATTTGTTAGTCCAAATGACATAACTGTGAACTCATAGTGACCATACCTTGTTCTGAAGGCAGACTTGGATATGTCACTATCCTTAATACGGAGTTGATGATATCCTGACCTCAAGTCTATCTTTGAGAAGACGGTTGCACCACACAACTGGTCAAAGAGATCATCAATCCTCGGCAGACGATACTTATTCTTTATTGTTACTTTATTTAGTTGTCTGTAATCAATGCACACACGCATTGAACCGTCTTTCTTTTTAACAAAAAGAACCGGAGCACCCCAGGGTGAAGTACTCGGTCGGATGAAACCCTTCTCAAGCAACTCTTGAAGTTGCTTCTTGAGTTCTGCCATCTCAGCAGGCTCCATCCTATACGGTGTCTGTGCTATAGGTTGTGTATCTGGGATCAAATTGATTTCAAAATCAATTTCCCGAGGCGGTGGTATACCTGGAAGTTCCTTAGGAAATATATCTTCGAATTCCCTAACTACCGGAACTTCAGTAGGGTTGGGACTCTCCATGGTAGTATCTACCACATGGGCCAAGAATGCATAACATCCTTGCCTCATCAACTTCTCAACAACCATAGCTGTCACAAGATAGGTGGGTAGAATCTTTCTCTCTCCTTGAAAGATCCATGTGTCACTTTCATCAGCAAACACAGCTTGCTTGGATTCACAATCCAAAACAACCCTATACCTTTCCAAGGTATCCATCCCAAGGATTATGTCAAATCCTTGCATCTCAAGTGGTATTAGATCCACTTGAATGCGATGATTAGAAAAGAAAAGGATGCAGGGAGAGCATACCTCCCGCAACACAGCAGACCCTCTCAACGGAGTCTCAAGCAACATGATGTCTACCCTATGACTGACGGTCATATTGCAGTTACGAATCACTCTTCGAGTGATAAAGGAGTGCGTAGAACCCGGGTCAATCAAAACATATCCAACACATGATGTTGACACATCAGAATATAACAACTCCATCTGACCTGCCACAACCCGAGGGTTGATCACTGCATCAGGTGGGTTCATTGCATAGAACCTTGCTGTCGCCTGAGGTTGATTTGGTGCTGACGATCCATCCTGGGACGCTTGTCCACATCCTCTAGCTGCTCCTTGAAACTACCTCCTCTAGGATCCTTGTTGACTCTGCCTCTATGGTTGGGTTACACTTGTTGGTCTAGCTCTGCAGTCTTTCATCAGATGCCCCACCTTTCCACAGATGTAACAACTTCTCTCAAGTTGTTGTGGTCTTGGTGGTCCTGTAACTGACATCGATGCTGAACTGCAAGCCCCTTGTAGTGGTAGGCTTCGTCCTCTACCTCTACTCGGTGTCCACTGTGTCTGAGCACTAGGTCTAGGTGGTGGTGGTATCGGTGCAGAAAACCTAGGCTTCTTGAAATCTCTAGATGAAGATCCCTGGAATTGAGGATATCTCTTATGGGTTTGCCTCTTCTCAGCTACGAACCTTTCTATCCTTCGGACTGACTCAACGAAGGTAGCAAACCATTCCCGGTTCTATAGGGTAGACACGGGAGTAGTCAACTCAGCATTCAACCCTTTCTTGAACCGCCTTATCCTCTCTTCATCAGTAGCAACCATATGCGGATAGAACCGCAACAGCTCCATGAACTTAGCTTCGTATTCGCTAATGTTCATCAGACCTTGTCTTAACCTTTCAAACCGAGAGATTTTCTCATCCAGGAACGTCTTAGGGAAATATCTATTAATAAATTCCCATCGGAAGACTTCCGAGGCAACCTCCATACCAGGCCTCTTCTGCTCTTCCATGGTCCACCAGTGACCATCACTCCCCTTGAGAAGATAGACAGCATGTTTAACCTTCTCTGCTTCTGGGATGTTCAGGATTCTAAAAGCCTTCTCTAACTCGATCAACCACAGATCGGCATCTGCAAGGTCAGCTGTTCCAAAGTACTCGGTTGCTCCGACACGACAAAGTCGTTCGAATGTCTTACCGATACCTTGTCCTTCAGGTTGGGTAGGTGCCCTAGGTGCAGACATAGGCATCCTATCTGTGATGTGTTCCATGGCAGTCATAAACTGCCCGAACATAGTCTGAACATCAGGGTTTCCCATATCAGCAGGGTCAAACTGAGGTGGCTCCATGGGTGGCTCAGGTACAGGCTGTTCTATCCCCGGATTCCTCGCACCTTCTTGAGGTGCAGCAACACTACTTTCTGCCACATACTCCTCGTATGGTCCAGACATCCTTACTTATCTTCTTCTCATGAGGAGACGAAGACACTATTAGATATACTGGAAAACACTAAGAATAGACTCGACATCCTAAGTCCTATGTCTCTGTAGACTCAACGAACCTAAAGCTCTGATACCACTAAATTGTGGTGACTTAATCGCTAAAACGGGATCAACTAAAGTGGAAGCGGTTTATTAGCAGCGGAAAATGAAAATCACTTGAAAATTTAAAACTTTTTGGAGAAAAGATCTTTAAACCATGAATCTTCTTTATAACAAACAAGATAAACAGTTTACATCATGTTAAATCACCTCTCGAGTGATTATATACATCAAGATACAAAATCTCAAGATTAAAAACCAAAATCTCAGACCTACTGACTCCTAGGACCTGAGAGTACAGAGACGACATAAGACCAACTAACTACAGGACTTTACAGTCAGTATCTCCACCTGAGATTCACTGTTGTCCCTGGTGTTGCTTCTGCTGATACTGCTCACCCTCAGATTGGTTTCTCTGTCCTCGACGTCCACCTAAAAAGTTGAAACCTACGGGGTGAGACAATTTTAAATAATTGTCCCAGTGAGAGTTATAAACCTCCGCCAGAAGCTTTGTTATAGCAATTAAGGAATAACATAAGCAAGGTAATTTAAATCATTTCAACAACATGTTTGATAATAAGTAAACAACAATTACTTAAGCAATCACTTCATCAAGGAATATGAAGAACATGTATACCAATGTAAACAATGTAACATCAATCATTATTTCTCATAGTTCAACCTAAGCAGTTATGCTACACGGTTGATTATGTTTTACAAACATTATTATGCCCTACGGAGATGAGGTATACCGCTCATACTCCAACCGATCACTACTAAGTCACATCGGTATCATACCTAGGTCATCAAAAGAGCCAGATTCTTATGACCTCATCTTCCTCAGTTAGTATGAGGATCAACATGCAGAACATCTAGTGTCTCTGCTACTATAGCTTACCAGGGTACTCTAGCACTTTGCTATTAGAGTCACAGTGGCATTTTGTACTCTCTTCGCTATCGAAAGATCTCTTGTTTATCTCTCATCGATGCGGTATTAAAGATTCCCTCGGGAGAATAGTGAAACATCACCCCGACATAAACATATAGTGAAGGATTGATAGATTAAGGTACATCTACATCAATTCCTACACTAAGATGTAAGGATATTCACATCCATATTCCCCCACATACTCAAAAGTATGTGATCCAGGAGTTCCCTTAGGAAAACTTGTTTCACCATCATTTAGCTTCTGACAATGATGGATCTATGATCAGGGCTCTACATGGTATGGTTATACTTGATTACTTAGGTACATTTAAGCATTCTTTTAGCATCAAGCATGTTCTCAAACATTTAACTATTTAAGACACTGCTATATAAGAAAAATACTAAATGTATTAAGCTTAACTCTTATCAGTTATTATATGGATATCAATTCTCAATCATTACATCATAAGTCATCTAATTAGCATGACCTTGATGTTACTCATGGCTCTTACAGCCCATCAATCTCATATGATGCCACTTAAACTAGGCAAAATAGTATGTCACTATCCATAAAGCTATAACATGCTTTCAATGAATATGATATCATAACCCTTACCTGGTTATGATCATTCTCTTATAAGAACCTGCATGGTTAATTCAATTGACAACAATAAACAGTTCATTTCCAGATTAGCAATTTATAAAGCAGAAATAATCTTTTAATTCAAGGGTTGTACCTTCATGCCTTCATTAAGGCTAGGTTCCCTTATTTACATCAATTAGGGTTATCCAATCCCTTTCATTATGATTAGGAATAATGATTCCTCACCTTATTTATAATCATGGAGATTCATGCTTAAAAGCATAACCTGGAATTAGGGCTTAATGTACATTTCAACACATCACCCTTAATTAGGGTTTACTATTCACATTACATGTTATTACCCTAGAATTAGGGTTTAATATTCACTTCATAGTGAATTGAGTTCATAGCATCATCATGTATGAAATTTCATCATTGATGCCCTCAAATTAGGTTAAGATTCACCAATCATCATAATTAGGGTTTCCATGATCTCACCTTGATGGATCATACCCTAATCATGTACATTCTTACATATTGAAGGTATGTTACTTGATTTTTATTCATATTAGGAGCCTTATCTCTCCTCTCACTATTAGATAATGTTTACATCACTCTAGATTAGGTTAAGTCAATTCAACTTGATTTACATAGGTCAAGTCATCACCACTATGGTCATTAGGGTTTGCTTGATCAAGGGATGTTTGTCTACTTGAACCCCCCCCCAAGGTTACATTGGTAATGTTCACCCTTAATCATAACATGGTTCAAACTACTAGTTAATTAACCCCTTAATGTCTTTAGGTATCATTAGGGTTTAGGTTAGACAACCATTGGACCATCTAAGCCTTCAAGGCATTAAGAAATCTTAACCCTAAAAGTCCCCAAACGATTCCACACTTCAACCTCCAAACGGTCTTGAGACCATTTCGAAGAGTTGACCGTTTGGTCATGGTTGACTTCAAGACCGCATGACACTCAAGACCGTTTGCTCTTAAATGGTCTTGAAACCGTTTCATCATGTTGACCGTTTGAAAGAGTTGACTTTGAAACCGTTTGAAATGAAACGACCTTGAGATCGCATGAATTGAAATGACCTTGAGATCGATTGAATTGAAACGACCTTGAGATCGTTTGAACCCAAACGGTCTTGAGACCGTTTGGATTCAAACGGTCTTGAGACCGTTTGGTCCAAACATCTCAAAACCGATTGGACCCAAAAAGTGCATCAACACATATTAATCGATTAGGGTTTCCAAGGTTGAACCCCTCAATTGACCTCACATATGTTAACCACTTATCAATTGAGCCAATTAGGGTTAGCCTTAACCAATTGGACACTCAATTGACCCTCAATTGATAGCCAATTAGGGTTGAAACCAATCCAATTAGGGTTTGTAATCGGTTAACCATCAACATTGATCAACATGAGTCTAATTGAAGTTGAAGACATCAATTGACACTTAATTGGACCCCAACTTGGCCCAAACAGTCTTGGGATCGTTTGGACACCCTCCAAATGGTCTTGAGACTGTTTGCCCAAAGTCACATCAAAATATAAGTCAATTTGATAAGGGTTGAGCCCTAATTAAGTTACAAATCAACATTTTCAATTAAATCAACAACCTATTGTGATTGGACCCTCAATTGGTCAAATTACCTTAAACCTAGACCTCAAAACGGTCTTGGGGTGTCACCAAACGGTCTTGAGACCATTTGAGTGATTCCCAAACGGTCTTGAGACCGTTTGGTCCACTCAACCCAAAGTTCAACACAATCGATCCTTGAAATCATCAATTGAACCCGATTAGGGTTTGGAGGGTTGAAGTGCCTTCAACTTATGATTGGTTTGCAATTAGATTATGATTCCTTGTAAATGATTAATTCAACAGGTGTTCAACATACCTATAAATGGTCTTCACTTGGTCAAACTTTCCAAACGGTCTTGGGGACTGTTTGAATCTAAACGGTCTTGCAAACCGCATGAAATCAAACGGTCTTGGGATCGTTTGATTTCAAACGGTCTTGCAAACCGTTTAGACCAAATGGTCCAAGGTGATTTGGTAAAGTTACCTAGGAAATCATGCCCATCATCTTCAACCTCAGATCAGGTCGGTTACTTCGTGGTTTTGCTTGCAAAAGTGCAAGGAAGAGTGGGGAAGAAGAAGAACTAACTACTAATTGCAAGAACAAGGATATGCATAAGAAAGCAAAAGGTTTAGAGTTATAAAACCCGCCTTAAGGTCGTTCCTAGAGCTCCAAGCTTCCAAGATTTAAAGCCTTTAATGGAGTCTTGAGCCCTACAAGTTGTCCAATGGTGTTTCTCTAAGGAAAGGTTGGGAAAGATCGACTAGAAAGAAAGAGTTAAGTAAGAAAACCATAAAACCAACCTTGTAACCTAACTTCCTTCATGAATTCGAGCAAGAAGATGGTCCAAGCTTACCTAGCTACTCCTTAGCCGTTCTCCTCTGTTCCTAATATCTGCCTTAGTCGGTCCAAGCAAGGTGATAAGTGATAGAAGAAAGGAAACGTTGCCTTTGGTTGCAAGGGAAAGATGTATATGTACTTTGGGATTATTTCCAACATAAGGACAACTAATTCTCCAATGCTCATCAAGGTCCCTCCTTTCTTCTTTGCACGTCCCTTCCCCTTATTTCTAAATAAAAACTCCTTCTAAGACCAAGAACTAAAGGCAAAGAAGGTCAACTTACTACTAAGGTGCACATATAAAAGGGTTATTATACTTATAACTTGATTATTCAATTACAAGGGTGTTCCTTATTATATCTTTATTCAAATAAAGTACCCCCTTCATAATTATTATTCTAACTTATGCCAAGGGTCATAAAAGATATTCTATAAGGTGTATTTTACAAGTTACACCCCATATTTTGGGTAAATTGTACTTTACACCAAAATTAGGGTTTTAAGCACAAGGATTGCCCCAAAAGCTACATCTCAGTGCCCAAGCTTGGGGAATCCATCATGCTTCATCATATTTATTCTTATGATGTCTAAACATCAAAGGAACATCTTCACATGTGTAGTTTGCAAGTTAACCCTTCTAATTGGGTAAATTGCACATAGGTCCATGTATTACAAAACAATACTACAACATTGTTTAAAAAGGACAGAAAATGGAAACTTATGTTCCTAAAGAGATTTAATTACATGCCACAAGATAATAACAAGTATCAAATTACATAATTAAGCAAAACACCTAGGGTTAGTTCATAACCCAGGTCAGGGATGTTACAATTAGGGTTTTCCATAAATAACCACTTGGGTTATTAAGATCATATTATTAATGATCAACCCTATTCCATTGTTTATCACAGCTAGAAGCCAAAATAGATATCATAAGTATTCAAACATACTTATATATCTTCATCATTCATCATTGAATGTATTATCAACAAAAAGTATAAGTTTCTCTCTCATCCTTATCAGAATATGATTGTATCATAGTCTATTTATTTGGATTAACCTTTTCATAAGGCATGTTAGCCTACATTCATCAAGGTGCATTACATCTCAATGTAACAATTAACATGACACATTTCATGTGTCATCCATTCCAATTATAATGGACTTATAACATATCAAGGTATATCAAAATTGGGGTGTTGGATGTGATATCTATCATGTCTTGATGTATCACTTCCCTCAACACCTTCATCTTACTTGAGTTCATCCACTTAGCTTGTATTAGGGTATTCCCCATCCTAATACTTTATGCACTAGATCATCACATTCATCATGCAATGTATTGGTCATAGTTCATCTATTTAGAAAATTACAACCATTGCCAATGATATGGACTCACCCTTGAGTCAGGAACTATTAATGTAAGGATATACATTATCAACCCCTCTAGGTGTTACATTTGTCAATACATGAATCACTATTCCATTAATAGGAATAGGATTTCCACAATTATAATTTGAGGTTCACTTAGCATCTCACATATATATATATATATGGATTTCACATAGACTCACTCTTCATTAGAGTTTTACATAACATCCTTCTATATCAGGGTTTCACCTAGTATTATGTGAAATTAGGATTTCACAACACATCACCCAGTGATAGGACTTCACCTAGAATTAGTAGCACTACCCTACATTAGGGTTTCATTGTGGAACTGAGGAACCATCAATGGTTGACATTGTGGAACCAATTCAATTGAAATCAATGAACCATCATCATTATATGATATGACCTGACCTCAAACGGTCTTGAATGACCCCCAAACGGTCTTGAGGTCGTTTGGATGATCTCCAAACAGTCTTGAGACTGTTTTCCCATTCCAACATCAAAATCCATGTCATCCAATTAGGGTTTGGATCATTAGATTGATCATCAAATCAGCAATTGATTACATGTCAATTTGGTATCTTTGGATCATCAAATACCCAACCATACTCAACCCTAGACCTACAAACGGTCTTGATTGACCTCCAAACGGTCTTGAGACCGTTTGGGTGATTCCCAAATGGTTTTGAAATCGTTTGGGTCAATCAACCCAAAACATCAACTTGATCAATTGCAAAATCAACACTTAGCCGATTAGGGTTTCTATTTGAAAGATTGTCCATATGTTGAACTAATCAATTGGAGCCATTGGATTACCATCCAACACATACTAGGGTTCAAACCTCAAATGGTCAACACCCTCATGCGGTTTGGGACTCAAATCACCAAACGATTTTGAAACTGTTTGGTCTCCAAACGGTTTGGTCAAACTGTTTAGACCAACAAGTTGAAACCGTTTGCCTGGGATATTTGGGGAGGTGTGTGCTTATGATGATGTAATCATCATCAAGCTCCAAACCCACAAAGTTTTCTGTGATTTCCATGGTGGTTGCATCAATCAACCAAGATAAATTTCGGAAATGAAGAAAGCATCAACAATTGATAAGGAATTGAATGCAATAACAATATTAAGGGTTCAAGTTATAAAACCCACCTCAAATTGAGCTCCAAAGATTTAGGCTCACGTCAACAATGGTGGATGCAACTCCTTTCACTATTCCAAGGGTCGTCCTCAAGCTTTGAGTGAAAAGAATTGGTTAGAATTGAAGAGGGGATCGAGTTATGAAGAATTCATGCATTGATTTTCGATTTTCACCATGGATTCAAGGTGAAAGGAGGTCAAGAAGCTTAACAACAGGTTGGGGGTCGTCCTCCTGATCCTACAAATCTCCTTGGTCGTTTTACAAGCAAGGAAAAGAAATGGAAACGAAAAAGCCCTTGGTTTGGCTGGTAAAGGGTACTTTTATAAGAAATTCAAGGAGAGAGAAAATGCCTTATACAAATTCATTTAATCCCAAAAATAGTGCCGCCTCTTCCCCCTCAACTCCTTGTATCCGAGGCTATCTTGTTTGCCTCTTATTCCTCTCAATTATCCATGATTTAAAGAAAAGCAATTTAAGCACCTCAAATCATATTATACTAATATCCATAAGTGAGTGGATATTTCTTTTCCTTATAATAAGGTGAGTGAGTTATCCACTTCCCTTGGATATTTTCGTGGCCTAGCAAAGGAAAAAAGGTGTTCACACTTGAGAAAATTCAACCATATCGTTTTTGGTTGAAGGCCCTTCAATTATTATATTTGTTTTTGCACTAAATTGAATTAGGGTTTCAATTAGGATTAAATCTTGATTATTTTAGTATCAAGATTCTCTCTCCTCCAACTTAATTCAAATGAGGCGCCCCTCTCATTTTATTTGCTCTACATGATTCCAAGAAACATTAGGGACCTTATTGAAGTAGTAATTTGCATATTGAACCCTAGGTTTTGGGTAAATTGCACATTACATCAAAACTGGGTTTTAATGCACAAACATTGCTTTATGAGCTATTTCTTGGTACTCAGGCTACCACAAGCCATACCTTTGTATCATATTCAATATCATGATCCTACAACACATTAGGAACATATTGTCATGCACAATTTGCAATTTAACCCCTCAACTTGGGTAATTTGCACTTTAGTCCAGGTCAAGTAAAACATTATTTCAACATTATTCAAAAAGGACTAAAATTGAAATATAAGTTCCTCTTGATCCCTAATTACTTTTTACAAGATAAGATTAAGGATCTACTCAACCTTATTAGGCATCATCTAGGGTTAACACATAACCCAGGTCATGGATGTTATAAATTATAAACCCATAACAAGGATTTCATCCCCGAAATCCCAGGAAAAAGGAGGGACATATTTTTCATTAATCATGCCCTTAAGTCTCCACCTAACTTCTTAATGTTATGGAGATACCATAGATCTGTAATTCATACAAAGTTCCTTTCACCAATTCAACCTTATCAATGTTTATGTTTATGCAGAGCATAAACCCCTACCATATGATGTCCATATTATTGAAAGGAAGAAGCATAAAAGAACATACTTCTATCATCACCCAAGATTATTTAGTAAAAGGGAAACACACACACACACACACACACACACATATATATATATATATATATATATATATATATATATATAACAGAAGTAATTCACTCAGCAATCCCATATTTATTTGGGAAAGTTCACTTAGCAATTTATTTGGAAAAAATCACTAAGAAAGTTCACTGAGAATGTTCACTAAGTAATTTGTTTTGGAAAAATTCACTAAGGAAGTTCACTGAGAATGTTCACTAAGGAATTTGTTTTGGAAAAATTCACCGAGGAAGTTCACTGAGAATGTTCACTAAATAATTTATTTTGGAAAAATTCACTGAGGAAGTTCACTAAGAATGTTCACTAAGTAATTTGTTTTGGAAAAATTCACTGAGGAAGTTCACTGAGAATGTTCACTAAGTAATTTGTTTTGGAAAAATTCACTGAGGAAGTTCACTGAGAATGTTCACTAAGTAATTTTTTTTGGAAAAATTCACTGAGGAAGTTCATTGAGAATGTTCACTGAGTAATTTGTTTTGGAAAAATTCACCGAGGAAGTTCACTGAGAATGTTCACTAAGTAATTTGTTTTGGAAAAATTCACTGAGGAAGTTCACTGAGAATGTTCACTAAGTAATTTTTTTGGGAAAAATTCACTAAGAAGGTTCACTGAGAAATTTATTTGGAAAAGTTCACTGAGAAAGTTCACTTAGCTCTTCCTATTTAATTTCATTATACTCTATAGATTGTTTCAAAATGACTACTTGATCAGAGTAATAAAAAAGATAACAATCTAAGAGTTTCATACTTGCCTTATCTCCAATAATCATATACCTGGACAGGGTATACAAGTATTGTGGGATTAGGTAGTATGCACTTTATTTGCTATCATATTCCTCACTTTTCATATCATTATACACACAATATTTTTCATTCTTGAATTTTCTTCAAGCATCACTTCTATATCTCATCTTTTAACACACATATAAGGGAGATTATAAAGCATTTTAAGGAACACTGAGTAAGATGTAAGTTCTCATCTCCCTTGTGTCCTTATAGGACTAATCAAAGGAAGCTCAAAAATAACTACTCTCTTATTTTTAACACATAGAATCATGATATGAAATATCAAAACAAAACTATTTCATCTGACCTGTCTGGGACGTCTGTCCACGTCCTCTATTGTTACTAGAAAATTGCCTCCTTTGTGAGCCTTGTTGACTCTGCCCCTGGGGTTAAGTCATCATTGAATTCCCGTCTGGGCAATCCTTTGCCAGATGTCCCGGTTGTCTACATTGATAACAGATCCTAGGTGCAAAATGCCTGTGAGATCCAGTCACCGATGTTGATGCTATGTCAGAGGATCTACTTGGAACATTACTATGATCCCTACCCCTACTTGACATCCATTGTGTCTGGGCATGGAATCTCGAAGATGCTGCCGATGTAGAAAATTTCGGCTTCTTAAAACTTTCGGACCTTTGTCCTTGAGACTGAGTGTATACCTTCTTACCACTGGTATGTCATTTCTCGATTTCAGACCTTTCTATCCTCCTTACCAACTCCACAAAAGCGGCAAACCTCTCCCTATTCTCTAAAGCAGACATAGGAGTGGTTAGTTCAACATTCAACCCCTTCTCAAAACACTGAATTCTTTCCTCATAATTAACTACCATCTGCGGACAAAACCACAACAGCTCCATGAACTTAGCTTCATACTCGCTAACGTTCATCAGTCCTTGTTTGATCCTCTCAAATTGAGAGATCTTCTCATCTAGATACGTTTTATGGAAGTATCTACTGACGAATTCTCGTCGGAATACCTCCCATCCAATTTCTTCACCTGGTCTCTTATCTTCCTCTATCATCCACCAATGACTAGCACTCCCTTTTAGGAGGTACACAACATGTCTTACCTTTTCAGCTTCAGGAATATCAAGGATCCTAAAATCCTTTTCCACCTCTATCAGCCACAAATCAGCATCTGTTGGATCAGATGTACCAGCATAATCTATGGCTCCAACCCGAAAAAGTCTCTCAAAAGCCTTGCCGGCTCCATAACCCTCATGATGGGCTGGTGCCCAAGGTGCAGGTGGTGGCATCCTGTCTGCCGTATGTGTCATCACTGTCAGGAATTTCTCAAATAGAGCATGGAGGGCTAGATTTTCTATCACAGTTGGGTCAATCTAGGGCTGTTCAGGTACATGCCCTTCCCTATTCTGCTCTCTTGCACCTTCTCCTGGTGCAGCAGCGCTGCCCTCAACAACATGTTCTTCATGTGGTCCAGAGATCTTCAAGTTCTTCTTCTCCTATGTGAGCAGAAGATACTATCAGATAAACTGGAAGACACTTAGAACAAACTCAACAACCTTAGTCCTATGTCTCTATAGACTCAGCGAACCTAGAGCTCTGATACCACTAAATTGTAGCATCCAACTCACAAAAAACGTGATTAACTAATGCGGAAGCATTCTCTAAACAACGGATTACCGAAAATCACTAAAATTTAAAACCTTTTTACCAAGAGTTCCATCAAAAAGGATACTTATCACCACTTATTAGGTAACTTAATACCTTCAGATCATCTGATCAAGGATATCATGATTCTTGCTACACAATGTATTGCACATAGTACACAAAGCTTAATGATTCTTACTACACAAAGCATATGAAGGCTTATAAAGCCTATAAAACATTTTCAATAAACAAAGCATCATAGCCCATACCTGGCTATACTCCTCATTTTATCATCCCTGCATGATTAGTATTAATGATAACAATTATAATGCCTTCATATCAGTATCATACAACACTAAGTAATATCACTATTCCCTCTTTAGGGTTCATGATTTCTCTTTCACATCAGTACCATACAACACTAAGTAATACCACTCTTCCCTCTTTAGGGTTCATGGTATCTCTTTTATATCAACACCCTTCATTAGGGTTTTCCATAAATAACCACTTGGGTTATTAAGATCATATTATTAATGATCAGCCCTATTCCATTGTTTATCACAGCTAGAAGCCAAAATAGATATCATAAGTATTCAAACATACTTATATATCTTCATCATTCATCATTGAATGTATTATCAACACAAAGTATAAGTTTCTCTCTCAACCTTATCAGAATATGATTGTATCATAGTCTATTGATTTGGATTAACCTTTTCATAAGGCATGTTAGCCTACATTCGTCAAGGTGCATTACATCTCAATGTAATAATTAACATGACACATTTCATGTGTCATCCATTCCAATTATAATGGACTTATAACATATCAAGGTATATCAGAATTGGGGTGTTGGATGTGATATCTATCATGTCTTGATGTATCACTTCCCTCAACACCTTCATCTTACTTGAGTTCATCCACTTAGCTTGTATTAGGGTATTCCCCATCCTAATACTTTATGCACTAGATCATCACATTCATCATGCAATGCATTTGTCACAGTTCATCTATTTAGAAAATTACAACCATTGCAAATGATATGGACTCACCCTTGAGTCAGGAACTATTAATGTAAGGATATCCATTATCAACCCCTCTAGGTGTTACATTTGTCAATACATGGATCACTATTCAATTAATAGGAATAATATTTCCACAATTATAATTTGAGGTTCACTTAGCATCTCACATATATATATGGATTTCACCTAGGCTCACTCTTCATTAGAGTTTCACATAACATCCTTCTATATCAGGGTTTCACCTAGTATTATGTGAAATCAGGATTTCACAACACATCACCCAGTGATAGGACTTCACCTAGAATTAGTAGCACTACCGTATATTAGGGTTTCATGCACCTTTACCCCATTTTAGGGATTAAGGTTTACTATTTACATCAAAGTAGGGTTTCTCTTACCTCATACCCAAATTAGGGTTAGGGTGTACAAATCCCATTAAATTAGGGCTTCTTGCATTGTTACACTAAGTTAGGGTTACATCATCCCCCTAGATTATTGTTTCATTGAGCTTTTCCCTTAAATTAGGATTTCACACAACCTTTCCCTAAATAAGGATCAAGGTACATCAATATTTTCAATGAAGATTTCATGATCTCATATTATGGATCAAACCCTGATTACATGTTTATTCATAATGAGAGAATTAGAGATTATTAAATAATCCATAATATCTCCCATTCTCTCTACCTCTCATCCTCTCTAGGATGTTAAATATTCCAAGATTAATCTAGGTTAACTCTTCACTTAAGTACACATAGCTAGGGTTAACCTTCATAATCATCATTGGTCTACATCATTAATAATCAATTATCTAATTGAAATTTGATCATATTGGGTGTCCAAATGGTTTAATCAATTTGAACTTCAAAAGGTCTTAGTCACTTAGACCTCAAACGGTCTTGGTCACTTAGGCCTCAAACGGTCTTGACCAATTAAGTTCAAGCGGTTTAAACCGTTTCCCAAAGTTAGTTCTTGAAACCGTTTAGACAACACATCTTGGAATCGAATGAACTTGAGGCTCCAAACGGTTTGAGACCATTTGGTCCCAAATGGTCATGAGACCGTTTGGTCCAAACCTTCTCAAAACCGAATGGACCAAAAAGGGTCTTCAACACTTAATCGATTCAAGGTTCCAATCCATGAACCAACTATCAATTGAACCACTAAAGTATGCATCAATTGAACCACTGAATCACCATTCAATTAGACCTTCAATTTAGGGTTTTGGACCCAATTGAATTAGGGTTGATAGTCAAGAAACCATCACTTAGGATTTTAGAACTGAGGAACCATCAATGGTTGACATTGTGGAACCAATTCAATTAAAATCAATGAACCATCATCATTATATGATATGAACTGACCTCAAACAGTCTTGAATGACCCCAAACGGACTTGAGGTCGTTTGGATGATCTCCAAATGGTCTTGAGACCGTTTGCCCATTCCAACATCAAAATCCATATCATCCAATTAGGGTTTGGATCATTGGATTGATCATCAAATCAACAATTGATTGCATTTCAATTTGGTATCTTTGGATCATCAAATACCCAACCATACTCAACCCTAGACCTCCAAACGGTCTTGAGACCGTTTGGGTGATTCCCAAATGGTTTTGAAACCGTTTGGGTCAATCAACCCAAAACATCAACTTGATCAATTACAAAATCAGCACTTAGCCGATTAGGGTTTCTATTTGAAAGATTGTCCATATGTTGAACTAATCAATTGGAGCCATTGGATTACCATCCAACACATACTAGGGTTCAGACCTCAAACGGTCAACCCATCCAAACGGTCAACACTCTCATGCGGTTTGGGACTCAAATCACCAAACGGTTTTGAAACCGTTTGGTCAAACTGTTTAGACCAACAATTTGAAACTGTTTGCCTTGGATATTTGGGGAGGTGTGTGGTTATGATGATGTCATCACCATCAAGCTCCAAACCCATGAATGTTTCTGTGATTTTCATGGTGGTTGCATCAATCAACCAAGATATATTTTGGAAATGAAGAAATTAAGCATCAACAATTGATAAGGAATTGAATGCAATAACAATATTAAGGGTTCAAGTTATAAAACCCACCTCAAATTGAGCTCCAAAGATTTAGGCTCACGTCAACAATGGTGGATGCAACTCCTTTCACTATTCCAAGGGTCGTCCTCAAGCTTTGAGTGAAAAGAATTGGTTAGAATTGAAGAGGGGATCGAGTTATGAAGAATTCATGCATTGATTTTCGATTTTCACCATGGATTCAAGGTGAAAGGAGGTCAAGAATCTTACCAACAGGTTGGGGGTCGTCCTCCTGATACTCCAAAGCTCCTTGGTCATTTTCCAAGCATGGTAAAAGAAATGGAAACAAAAAAGCCCTTGGTTTGGCTTGTAAAGGGTACTTTTATAAGAAATTCAAGGAGAGAGAAAATGCCTTATAAAATTCATTTAATCCCAAAAATAGTGCCACCTATTCCCCCTCAATTCCTTGGATCCAAGGATATCTTGTTTTCCTCTTATTCCTCTCAATTACCCATGATTTAAAGAAAAACAATTTAAGCACCTCAAATCATATTATACTAATATCCATAAGTGAGTGGATATTTCTTTTCCTTATAATAAGGTGAGTGAGTTATCCACTTACCTTGGATATTTTCGTGGCCTAGAAAAGGCACAAAGGTTTTCACACTTGAGCAAATTCGGCCCTTCAATTATTATATTTGTTTTTGCACTAAATTGAATTAAGGTTTCAATTAGGATTAAATCTTGATTATTTTAATATTAAGATTCTCTCTTCTCCAACTTAATTTAAATGAGGCGCCCTCTCATTTTCTTTGCTCTAAATGATGCCAAGAAACCTTAGGGACCTTATTGAAGTAGTAATTTGCATATTTAACCCTAGGTTTTGGGTAAATTGCACATTACACCAAAACTGGGTTTTAATGCACAAACATTGCTTTATCAACTCTTTCTTGGTACTCAGGCTACCACAAGCCATACCTCTGCATCATCTTCACTCTCATGATGCTCCAACACATGAGGAACATATTTTCATGCACAATTTGCAATTTAACCCCTCAACTTGGGTAATTTGCACTTTAGACCAGGTCAAGTAAAACATTATTTCAACATTATTCAAAAAGAACTAAAATTGAAATATAGGTTCCTATTGAGCCCTAATTACTTTTCACAATATAAGATTAAGCATCTACTCAACCTTATTAGGCAAATCATTTAGGGTTAACACATAACCCAGGTCAGGGATGTTACACTCAACCTTGTATAACTTGCACTTCCACATATCTCTTGATAAAACATCCTTACAAGATGACTACCTCAGTTCTCTTGATGTCTGTAAACCATCCTCATATCGTTCACTTCACAAGGGTATGTTATCATCTCTGTCCTCATACCTCATAGCCAGATTACAACTCACATCATCTTTTATCCTTGGTGTATGGCACACATGCTGTCCTATCTCTCACTCCCATAACAAGAGGAAATAAGCATTTGGCGGCCGTCCAAACACAAAGTTCTTCATGTTCCAAGAGTAGAGATGGTACATCCCACCTTTCCAGTACACCTTCAATATCTAAGTTGAAACGTGCAACATGTGACTCTACATCATGATCATCTTGATATAAAAGTTACTTCCATGGGAAACTGGTCTCGAACCTACTTGGGTCACTACACAATCCTTGGTCATCTCCTCTAGGTCTATAGGGTGCTGACACTTTTGGGGTCATCCCTCTTCCCTTATGCATCCAGAGAATGCCCTACTCATCCGCCCTCTGGCTCCCATCAGTTCATGAAGGTGATCAATCTCCTAACCCATGACCCTCAAAAAATGATAGGTGTTACCTCCCGACCCTATGGTCATGTGAAACTAGGGAATTAGGCAACTCCTACTTCCATCGGTCTTATCCCTACCTGACCCTAGGATAGACTTAGGATTCTATTATAGTACATATCCAACATAGAACCTTACCCAAGCCTTCCTCATCTCTCTCTGCATTCTTGGGCTGTCTTTCATCCTTTCACAGGGGTCATGGTGACCTGCCTACCTTAGTCAGACCCCAAATTCGTTACCTCCATGGTAACACACCCAAATACACATAGAGATGGTTATCTATGGGTCTACATGTTCATTTTCTGATCATGTACTCTTCACTTAGCTCCTTAAAATCCTATGAGACCACTTAAGGTTACACCCTACCGAAGGGTCCCTCAAAACAAATAAAACTGGTATACACCCTACCGAAGGGTCCCTCTCCTAAGATGGGAGGAAACTACACCTTAACAACAAAGGTCACAAATGGCCTTATGTCCAGGGTTTACATCCACATGAGCATGCTTAACCCTAGCAAGCTACTAAGGCACAAGCAGACCATCTACTAAACCATGTTTGGTCATACTTGTTCTCATCCTCAACATTGGGTCAAGATCATACCTTCCAATGTCATCAACTTATCTGTGAGGGGTTCATCAAACATACCTTAAACTTAAGGGTTTCCTATTTACTCTACACATGAGGAGTACCATGCTCGAAACTATAGAGACTCAAATCTCATCATGAGCATCAGGTACACCACTTCCCCTCTTAGGCCTAGGAACCCCAGGTTCACTATTGGGTGTCCAACTGCCTGCTCAACTTTTAGCCATGAATCAAGCATGTATAAGGCATGACATGCACTACTGTCATCCTTTTACTCGAGCAACCCTTTAGAGTTGAGTCCTCCTCAAGGACAACCAACAAGGTACAAGGCCTCACAACCTGTTACTAAACCTCTCTAGGTCTAAGGAACTCTTCTTCCTAACCCAAAAGGTAAACACCTATACCATAGGCTAATAGGTACCTAAAACCTCATCCTCTCTCTCAGGTCTGGTTCCTCTAAAGGCAACCAAGATATCACCATCTTTTAGGGATCATGCATGAGGCAACCATAACCATCCACTTAGGTCGCATCCTCCTCAGCTTCCCACTGTTCCTCAGAGTCTAAGCTTCCAACCTCCTTGCTTGGGGTCCTGCTCTCTCTCTCTAGAGCTAATCCTACAAGCAACCTTACTACTCGAGGTACTCTCTCCATTAAGGTGGGTCAAGCTTACAAGCATACCCCTACATGGGTGATACTTATGTTCAGGATAGCCCTTTATGCTTATCTCATAAGCTATCCATCATACTTACTGGTCAGGGTTTCAACCTACTGCCGCACTACTGATGTACTCTGGGTGCATACCATGCCATGCTCATATAAGCTCACGGGGTTTACATAGGTTCTTCACTAACCTCATCATTGAAGGAGATATCCTTCACTCTAATATGCACGACCCCTATCCAGGGTTGGGTCACTAAAGGTTCTAGGTCATCCAACCTCTCATGGCTCATATGGGCATCCAAAAGCATGTCCACCCTCACACCAGGTTTATCACCACGTCTAACTCATCATGTCATCTCTGTAGCCAACACTTAGGGTTAGGGTTAGCATCATCCATAGGATGTGCCACGTCTCTACTTATAATGGAGGTCTCTACCTCCAAGACTAACTCTCTTTACTTATCATCATGACAAGAAGGTATAGACTCATGTCTCTCCTGAAGTCATGACAACTTATGTCATACGACCTAAGCATGTATCTATTCTTTAGTTTACACTTAATCTATTAAGCTTATGTCCATGACATCTTATTTACATGCTTTTCATTAATTTGGTGGAGGATTCCTTAAACCTTATCAACCTTATCCATACCTCAAGAGGGTGAGGAAGAGAGAAAAAACCCTAATCCATGAGGTCCTTAATAGAATTTGAGTTTGAGAAGGGATGAACAAGATGAGAGAGTCCTAGAGGTATCTTATTTCGAGTCTCATCCTAAGACATCGGCCAGGCAGTCACACAATCCGGGAGTCCTCGTATTCCGACTAGCGGTACGGAGGAAAATTTTGCCAGCCCTTGGACGTGATACTTTTCTAGACACCTCAGTCTTTCAGAAAATCCTCTAATAACTCCCTCAGTTCTATGGAATTTGTAAAACTTAATAATTATTAATGATTAGATGAGGAACCTATGCTCTGATACCAATTGTAATGACCCCGTCTCCTGGTAACCCGCACTTAAGGGAGACCAAGAGATCGGAGCTGTTAGCCCAATAAACCAGATCAAAGGTTCGACAAATAATCAATAATAATTATGCAATTCTACTATCTAAACTGAAATCTGGTATTAAAATAAAACTTTGCTTACCTTTTAAAATAGTTTGAAAATCTATCTATCCACAACTTGAATTACTCTATCTAATCCTCCTTGCACTTTATTTCTCGGTTTCATGATGTGTCACTTTACTATTTGTGCTTTTCACCTAAAATGCTGACAAATAAAACGTCGATCAACATATCGAAATATGCCGGTATGTGGAGGCACCCAAAATCTCACAAATATGGGTAACAATTTAAATATCACAATCAAGATATTTAACAATCCAAATTACATCTTCCATGTGACATTCCCCACCGCTTTTGCCCTAACCCTAGAATTACCCCCTTTAGGGTTTCTCTTTTGTCATTGACTTAAGGCCACCTTCTCAATCCCGAGCTTGGTGCCTGTGAGTCACAACTTATGGTGCCCATTAGTCATGCACCATAGACTACCTTCTCAATCCCGAGCTTGGTGTCTGTGGGTCACCACTTATGGTACCCATTGGTCTTCCCTCCTGGGCTTGACCTCATTGCATCATCCATCAGGGTGGCATGTAGGTGTGAGAATACACATTTATATTAAGTTGTGATAATCATAGTGACTTTATAATTGCAGTATGAACATCCAAACTATTTAGTTGCATTCAATGTGATTAACCACCCGAAAAATCCTCGAGAAACTAAGACGGTTATTCATAATTAACCACATACCTGTACATGCAGATTTGAGACACAATATTCCAATCAATTAAGACATCCAATCAAGCAAGTACAAGAATCCTGAAATCACATTCAATACCTTTTTATCAAAATCTATCCAAACCATCTTGCTACTTAGGGTTTCTATTCCTTTTTAAAATTTCTTCATCTTTTAGGGTTTACTTTGCAATTAGGGTTTTACCTCACCTTACTCTTTTAAACCCTAATTCCTCATCTATCCTTTATGAAAGTTATTAAGGTTCCCGTTTATCAACTCATAACCTTAATTTCATATTAAAGCACAATTAACCATCAATTAAGTCCATTAATCATGTTTTCATTAAAACTACCATTTTTATCCTTTTAATCCATGGCAAAGTCATTATGCTCATTTATCCTCAACTCATAGTTCATTATGGTCTAATTCACATATGAACGTTATTTTATCATTAATTCTACCTTTTATCCACCAGAAAACCCTAATTTCTACATTAAGGGTATTTATCCACAATTAGGAACTTTTATACTTGAAATACATTAGAACCATCAAATCTCAGCTTTGTACATGAATTTGACCAATTAAAATCATTAAGGGCCATAATTACCAAAGTTAGGGTTCAAGGTTCATTAAAGAAAATGGAACCCTAAATTAATCTAATTACATATGAAGATCATCCTTTAAGATCTAATATGACCTTTTTATTAACAACATGTTAATATCTACTTTAAATACACATATAACCCTTTCTAATTCATTAATCATCAAAGGTTAGGGGTTTTCATTGATTAAAATATTAAAGATAGCATCTTTATATACGTTTTGAATTGAAAGCAAAATTAGGCGTCAATTACATTTTCATTGCATTCCTTGCATTTTTCTGATAAAAAAGCACTACTTATTTGTATTTTTCGGCCAAAGGATCTATTTTTAGCGATTTACACAAGATTCAACCTTTTTCTTGAATTTTGGTCAGAGAGGCAAGTTACCTGGATTTTTTGAAAAAAGAACAACCGTCGGATGACTGGTCTATGTTGACCGCACACGATCGTACGTCTCACAGAACTTGCGCCCACTAATGATTTATTAAAGTCGTGAAGTAGCCAGGGTCGTTGATCCGCGCCATGGGTCCATGGTAGACTCCGATCGAAGGGTAGATGTACATCGTCCTCACCCTGATCCAACAAAACACACACGACGACGCTGCAACATGGAGCTCGCCGGAGCAATGCGATCCCGACAGGATAGGGCATAAGAGAGGAAGTAAAGATGTCGTTTGGGCTCGTGAGGGTGAGAGAAGTTGAGAGGGGTCACTATATATAGGCATGGGGGTCTAGGGATGGCTTACCCAACCCACCGCCAAGCCTTGTCTCGATGGGATTTAGGCATTTCCACAAACGGCCATAAAACCTAGTGAAACCTAGGTCATCTAGGTTCAGAATCATCTCCTGAACCTTGTTATGGTATTCCTTTTCATGCACGAGCATTGTGATTCACCAAAAACATAGTCAAACATCAGACATCTTCCTCCTCTAGTCTGACTGAAACTGGGATCTATGCGATCTTTATGCGTTGTTAGATGCCGAATCAATGGCTCATGTTGCACGCTCCATTCCTCTACTAAATCGAATTAATGTGACATTTATTGATATCCACTCACTTTAGGAAAATTATAAAAATCATATCTCGCAAACCACTTATCCAAATAATCCCAAATTTTAAGGGAAAGTCCATGATGACTTAATCCACGGGTGTACCAAATTAGAGACCCAAATTCCAAAGGAAAGGGGTGTTTTCTTCATAAGCAAGCTATCATTATAAATTAAGCCAATTTAATTTGGTATTCCCTCTTTCTTTGCCATTGAATTATTATTTTGAATTCCTTGAACCTCAAGGAACCCTAATGGCTCAGAATCCCATCTTAGGAAAATTCCTTATCCTTTTACTTATCTTTTATCTTTTCTCTTTCTTCTTATTCATTTCTTATCAAAATATCTCTTTTTGAGGATTTCTCTTTATTTCTCTTTTATTTCCCTCATTGCTATTCCTTTTATCATTAGGAATCCTTGGGATACGAAATTCCACCAAGGATAACTCAATTATTCATTTACTAATTGAATTTCCTTGTTATTGGGCCCAATAGACAATAAAGCCCACAACACAATCATCGAGGCTATTGTAAATGAAATACATTTATTCAAAACAAATAGTATCATTATTTGTTCAAATATCTTTAATATGAGAAATTACATTTCTCACCAAATGAACCCAAAAATTGGGGTTGTAACATCCTTCCCCTCTTACAGGAATTTTGCCCTCAAACTTCCATCAAGTAAACAAACAACCAGGATAAGCCTTTCATATGTCCATCATGGCTCCCATGTAGCCTCACCCTTTCCATGGTGCTTCCCAAGAACCTTCATTATCTCATATTCTTCCATCTGAGTTCTTTCTTACCTTGGTATATCATACCCTCATAGGTGACTTAGGACATTTCAGCCTCTCATCATACTGAATAGGTTCAGGGCCCAGCACATGGCTTGGGTACCTCACATAATGCTCTAGATCGGACACATGCAACACATCATTTTATCCTGAGGGGTAAGGTTAAAGACAACCATCTCCACCAATCCATCTCAAATGGACCCACATATCAGGGACTCAACTTTCTCAGTTGTAGCTTAGAGGGGTCGGATTTTCACATCACATATTCTCCCACAGTGAACTGCATGCCAGTCTGCTTTGCATCGGCTCATGACTCATGTCGCCTCTAGGCTCTCTCTCAGCCATTGCACAATCAAAGCGACTTCATCTGCACATACTGTGGTTCTTTTCTGACCTTCACGAGGCCTCCTTTACCAACATCACCTTAATGAAGTGGTGACCGACACCACCTCCCTATAGAGCTTCTTGCATCCCGATAAAGGCTACGACGGTTAACATCACATCTTAAGAACTGTCTCCATGTATCACCCTGAATGAGCATACATTCTCTCCTCAGACCCTCTAGTCTAGATCATACTAACCATTAGTTAGGGGTGATAAACTATACTATCATCGAGTTCTTCATGTATCTACTTCCACCTTATGGAAGTGAACCCTTAGGTTATACTCAAGAACTTTTGAACTCACATCATGGTGTAGTTGAACCATCTCTTTCTCTTATAAGTAGTTCAACTTGATCTGCCCCTTGACAGTACTCTTTCTTTCTCATGTCATCTAGGTAAGGCGATCTACCATAACCCACATTGCATCTTGATCTTTCTTGTTCAAGGGGAGACTTACCACAACATCCATCGTGATGAACTCCCATTCCCTCTTGAGGGATATTTATCCTCAATGTCAAAGAACTGGGTTACTGGTGTTCGTCCTTCACCCCAGGCTTACATGGCCACATGCTACATGCAACTTCATATTAAGCATTCAAAGTTCTACTCTCACTTACTATCTTTGTAGTATCACGGAGTATGGTGATCTTAAAACCATGATCTCCTGTATGTCATGATTCCTCAAGATCGATTCCTCCGAAACCCTAAACCACTCTCATCAGGGTTTTATTACCTTACTATCCAAAGAAGTGTATCTAAGGTTCTACCATCATCCTTTCATTGCATCAAAGCCTATGCTGGCTAACCAAACAACCATTAACTTGTTCAACATATCTCGTTACATCTGAGTGTTAGCCAAACACATCTCCTTTCCATACTTAGGGTTAGCCTAACAACCTCTTCTAGTCTCTAGCCAAACTAGGCATCTATATATCAACCAGAGCATCCATTACTACTACACATCCTTGTGTTAGGTAATGTTTAAGACATACACCTCCATGTATTCCACTTATTATCTCAACTCAACCTCTAAATTTATCTTCATCAAGAACGCTCTGAGCTCATCCTCTTGGTTATCAAACTCAATGTAGCATCCAACTCACAAAAATGTGATTAACTAATGCGGAAGCATTCTTTAAGAAGCGGATTACCAAAAATCACTAAAATTTAAAAGCTTTTTACCAAGAGGTCCATCAAATGAAAACTTTCTCACATAGAACAAAAGTAACACATTTAAATTCTATTTTCAAAAGTACATATCTTGTATCATCTCTTTCTGTGAATTACAAGCATCATCAACCCTATTAAACTAAGCACAAGCAATATCAAAATTTTGAGGCATTGAGCCAAAATCTCGAAAGCACTACCACTACTACTCCGAGGACCTGAGAGTACAAAGACGACACATATGACTTCTATATACATCTAAACAAAGCATAACAACCAGTGTCTCCACCTGAGACTTCACTGCTCTCCCTGCTGTTGCTGTCCTTCTCCTATTGAAGGATTCCTGTCTCCTCGTTTGCGACCACCTAAAAATGTAGTTCCCACGGGGGTGAGACAATTGTAAATTGCCCCAGCGAGAGATATAACTCTCTGCCAGTAACATTATTATTGCAGCTTAAGAAGATAAATATGAACAGAGGAATCATATTTGTTTGAGAGCAGTTAATTCAATGTCTAACAGATTAGAACATTATTCTTATCAAAAGCATTACAATTATAACTTGATAGAACAATATGTCACTTATCCATTAAGGAATATGAAGAACATGTATAACATTTATTCACTATAGAATCATTACCACAACATTAACTCTTTTCATGCTTAGATCATATATCTAATGCATGGCATTGTCATTGTAGAGTTATGTCCTGTAGCCATACTCTTTTCACAAAGTGCTGGGAACTTAATCCCTCAACTCACCAAGTACATTTCCACTTCTTAACAAGTTCATCATCATGATTATAGCATCTGGGTATTTGAACCCATATCTCATCAAAGGATACTTATTACCACTTATTAGGTAACTTAATACCTTCAGATCATCTGATCAAGGATATCATGATTCTTGCTACACAATGTATTGCACATAGTACACAAAGCTCAATGATTCTTACTACACAAAGCATATGAAGGATTATAAAGCCTATAAAACATTTTCAATAAACAAAGCATCATAGCCCATACCTGGCTATACTCCTCATTTTATCATCCCTGCATGATTAGTATTCATGATAACAATTATAATGCTTTCATATCAGTATCATACAACACTAAGTAATATCACTTTTCCCTCTTTAGGGTTCATTATTTCTCTTTCACATCAGTACCATACAACACTAAGTAATACCACTGTTCCCTCTTTAGGATTCATGGTATCTCTTTTATATCAACACCCTTCATTAGGGTTTTCCAGAAATAACCACTTGGGTTATTAAGATCATATTATTAATGATCAACCCTATTTCATTGTTTATCACAGCTATAAGCCAAAATAGATATCATAAGTATTCAAACATACTTATATATATTCATCATTCATCATTGAATGTATTATCAACAAAAAGTATAAGTTTCTCTCTCATCCTTATTAGAATATGATTATATCATAGTCTATTGATTTGGATTAACCTTTTCATAAGGCATGTTAGCCTACATTCATCAAGGTGCATTACATCTCAATGTAACAATTAACATGACACATTTCATGTGTCATCCATTCCAATTATAATGGACTTATAACATATCAAGGTATATCAGAATTGGGGTGTTGGATGTGATATCTATCATGTCTTGTTGTATCACTTCCCTCAACACCTTCATCTTACTTGAGTTCACCAACTTAGCTTGTATTAGGGTATTCCCCATCCTAATACTTTATGCACTAGATCATCACATTCATCACGCAATGTATTGGTCATAGTTCATCTATTTAGAAAATTACAACCATTGCGAATGATACAGACTCACCCTTGAGTCACGAACTATTAATGTAAGGATATCCATTATCAACCCCTCTAGGTGTTACATTTGTCAATACATGAATCACTATTCCATTAATAGGAATAGGATTTCTACAATTATAATTTGAGGTTCACTTAACATCTCACATATATATATGGATTTCACATAGACTCACTCTTCATTAGAGTTTCACATAACATCCTTCTATATCAGGGTTTCACCTAGTATTATGTGAAATTAGGATTTCACAACACATCACCCAGTGATAGGACTTCACCTAGAATTAGTAGCACTACACTATATTATGGTTTAATGCACCTTTACCCCATTTTAGGGATTAAGGTTTACTATTCACATCCAAGTAGGGTTTCTCTTACCTCATACCCAAATTAGGGTTAGGATGTACAAATCCCATTAAATTAGGGCTTCTTGCATTGTTACACTAAGTTAGGGTTACATAATCACCCTAGATTATGGTTTCATTAAGCTTTGCCCTTAAATTAGGGTTTCACATAACCTTGCCCTAAATAAGTATCAAGGTACATCAATCTTTTCAATGAAGATTTCATGATCTCATATTATGGATCAAACCCTGATTACATGTTTATTCATAATGAGAGAATTAGGGCTTATTAAATAAGCCATCATGTCTCACATTCTCTCTCCCTCTCATCCTCTCTAGGATGTTAAATATTCCAAGATTAATCTAGGTCAACTCTTCACTTAAGTACACATAGCTAGCGTTAACCTTCATAATCATCATTGGTCTACATCATTAATAATCAATTATCTAATTGACCTTTGATCATATTGGGTGTCCAAATGGTTTAACCAATTTGAACTTCAAAAGGTCTTAGTCACTTAGACCTCAAACGATCTTGGTCACTTAGGCCTCAAACGGTGTTGACCAATTAAGTTCAAACGGTTTGAAACCATTTGTTAAAGTTAGTTCTTGAAACCGTTTAGACAACACATCTTGAAACTGAATGAACTTGAGGCTCCAAACGGTTTGAGACCGTCTGCTCCCAAACGGTATTGAGACCGTTTGGACTCGAACGGTCTTAAGACTATTTGGTCCAAACCTTCTCAAAACTGAATGGACCAAAAAGGGTCTTCAACACTTAATCGATTCAAGGTTCCAATCCATGAACCAACTATCAATTGAACCACTAAAGTATTCATCAATTGAACCATTGAATCACCATTCAATTAGACGTTCAATTTAGGGTTTTGAACCCAATTGAATTAGGGTTGATAGTCAAGAAACCATCACTTAGGGTTTTAGAACTGAGGAACCATCAATGGTTGACATTGTGGAACCAATTCAATTAAAATCAATGAACCATCATCATTGTATGATATGACCTGAACTCAAACGGTCTTAAATGACCCCCAAATGGTCTTGAGGTCGTTTGGATGATCTCCAAACGGTCTTGAGACCGTTTTCCCATTCCAACATCAAAATCCATGTCATCCAATTAGGGTTTGGATCATTGGATTGATCATCAAATCAGCAATTGATTGCATGTCAATTTGGTATCTTTGGATAATCAAATACCCAACCATACTCAACCCTAGACCTCCAAACGGTCTTGATTGACCTCCAAACGGTCTTGAGACCATTTGGGTGATTCCCAAACGGTTTTGAAACCGTTTGGGTCAATCAACCTAAAACATCAACTTGATCAATTGCAAAATCAACACTTAGTCGATTAGGGTTTCTATTTGAAAGATTGTCCATATGTTGAACTAATCAATTGGAGCCATTGTATTACCATCCAAAACATACTAGGGTTCAGACCTCAAATGGTCAACCCATCCAAACGGTCAACACCCTCATGCGGGTTGGGACTCAAATCACCAAACGATTTTGAAACCGTTTGGTCAAACCGTTTAGACCAACAAGTTGAAACTGTTTGCCTGGGATATTTGGGGAGGTGTGTGCTTATGATGATGTAATCATCATCAAGGTCCAAACCCACGAAGTTTTCTGTGATTTCCATGGTGGTTGCATCAATCAACCAAGATAAATTTTGGAAATGAAGAAAGCATCAACAATTGATAAGGAATTGAATGCAATAACAATATTAAGGGTTCAAGTTATAAAATCCATCTCCAATTGAGCTCCAAAGCTTCAGGCTCACGTCAAAAATGGTGGATGCAACTCCTTTCACTATTCTAAGGGTCGTCCTCAAGCTTTGAGTGAAAAGAATTGGTTAGAATTGAAGAGGGGATCGAGTTATGAAGAATTCATGCATTGATTTTCGATTTTCACCATGGATTCAAGGTGAAAGGAGGTCAAGAATCTTACCAACAGGTTGGGGGTCGTCCTCCTGATCCTACAAATCTCCTTCGTCGTTTTACAAGCAAGGAAAAGAAATGGAAACGAAAAAGCCCTTGGTTTGGCTGGTAAAGGGTACTTTTATAAGACATTCAAGGAGAGAGAAAATGCCTTATAAAAATTCATTTAATCCCAAAAATAGTGCCGCCTCTTCCCCCTTAACTCCTTGGATCCGAGTCTATCTTGTTTGCCTCTTATTCCTCTCAATTATCCATGATTTAAAGAAAAGCAATTTAAGCACCTCAAATCATATTATACTAATATCCATAAGTGAGTGAATATTTCTTTTCCTTATAATAAGGTGAGTGAGTTATCCACTTCCCTTGGATATTTTCGTGGCCTAGAAAAGGCACAAAGGTGTTCACACTTGATCAAATTCAACCATCTCGTTTTTGGTTGAAGGCCCTTCAATTATTATATTTGTTTTTGCACTAAATTGAATTAGGGTTTCAATTAGGATTAAATCTTGATTATTTTAATATCAAGATTCTCTCTCCTCCAACTTAATTCAAATGAGGCTCTTCTCTCATTTTCTTTGCTCTAAATGATTCCAAGAAACATTAGGGACCTTATTGAAGTAGTAATTTGCATATTGAACCCTAGGTTTTGGGTAAATTGCACATTACACCAAAACTGGGTTTTAATGCACAAACATTGCTTTATCAGCTCTTTCTTGGTACTCAGGCTACCACAAGCCATACCTCTGTATCATCTTCAATCTCATGATTCTCCAAAACATGAGGAACATATTGTCATGCATAATTTGCAATTTTACCCCTCAACTTGGGTAATTTTCACTTTAGTCCAGGTCAAGTAAAACATTATTTCAACATTATTAAAAAAGGACTAAAATTGAAATATAAGTTCCTATTGAGCCCTAATTACTTTTCACAAGATAAGATTAAGGATCTACTCAACCTTATTAGGCAAATCATCTAGGGTTAACACATAACCCAGGTCAGGGATGTTACAAATTATAAACCCTTAACAAGGATTTCGTCCCCGAAATCCCAGGAAAAAGGAGGGACAAAATTTTCATTAATCATGCCCTTAAGTCTACACCTAACTTATTAATGTTATGGAGATACCATAGATCTATAATTCATACAAAGTTCCTTTCACTAATTCAACCTTATCAATGTTTATGTTTATGCAGAGCATAAACCCCTAACATATGATGTCCATATTATTGAAAGGAAGAAGCATAAACGAACATACTTCTATCATCACCCAAGATTATTTACTAAAAGGGAAACATATATATATCTAACAGAGGTAATTCACTCAATAATCCCTTATTTATATGGGAAAGTTCACTTAGCAATTTATTTGGAAAAAATCACTAAGAAAGTTCACTGAGAATGTTCACTAAGTAATTTGTTTTGGAAAAATTCACTAAGGAAGTTCACTGAGAATGTTCACTAAGTAATTTGTTTTGGAAAAATTCACTGAGGAAGTTCACTGAGAATGTTCACCAAATAATTTATTTTGGAAAAATTCACTGAGGAAGTTCACTAAGAATGTTCACTGAGAATGTTCACTAAGTAATTTGTTTTGGAAAAATTCACTGAGGAAGTTCACTGAGAATGTTCACTAAGTAATTTGTTTTGGAAAAATTCATTGAGGAAGTTCACTGACAATGTTCACTAAGTAATTTGTTTTGGAAAAATTCACTGAGGAAGTTCACTGAGAATGTTCACTAAGTAATTTGTTTTGGAAAAATTCACTGAGGAAGTTCACTGAGAATGTTCACTAAGTAATTTGTTTTGGAAAAATTCACTGAGGAAGTTCACTGAGAATGTTCACTAAGTAATTTGTTTGGGAAAAACTCACTAAGAAGGTTCACTGAGAAATTTATTTGGAAAAGTTCACTGAGAAAGTTCACTTAGCTCTTCCTATTTAATTTCATTATACTCTCTAGATTGTTTCAAAATAACTACTTGATCAGAGTAATAAAAAAGATAACAATCTAAGAGTTTCATACTTGCCTTATCTCCAATAATCATATACCTGGACAGGGTATACAAGTATTGTGGGATTAGGTAGTATGCACTTTATTTGCTATCATATTCCTCACTTTTCATATCATTATACACACAAGATTTTTCATTCTTGAATTTTCTTCAAGCATCACTTCTATATCTCATCTTTTAACACACTGATAAGGCAGATTATAAAGCATTTTAAGGAACACTGAGTAAGATGTAAGTTCTCATCTCCCTTGTGTCCTTATAGGACTAATCAAAGGAAGCTAAAAAACAACTACTCTCTTATTTTTAACACATAGAATCATGATATGAAATATAAAAAAAACTATTTCATCTGACCTGTCTGGGATGTCTGTCCACGTCCTCTATTGTTACTAGAAAATTGCCTCCTTTGTGAGCCTTGTTGACTCTGCCCCTGGGGTTGAGTCATCATTGAATTCCCGTCTGGGCAATCCTTTGCCAGATGTCTCGGTTGTCTACATTGATAACAGATCCTAGGTGCAAAATGCCTATGAGATCCAGTCACCGATGTTGATGCTATGTCGGAGGATCTACTTGGAACATTACTACGATCCCTACCCCTACTTGACATCCATTGTGTCTGGGCATGGAATCTCGATGATGCTGCCGATGCAGAAAATTTCAGCTTCTTAAAACTTTCAGACCTTTGTCCTTGAGACTTAGTGTATACCTTCTTACCATTGGTCTGTCGTTTCTCGATTTCAGACCTTTCTATCCTCCTTACCAACTCCACAAAAGCGGAAAACCTCTCCCTATTCTCTAAAGCAGACACAGGAGTGGTTAGTTCAACATTCAACCCCTTCTCAAAACACTGAATTCTTTCCTCATCATTAACTGCCATCTGTAGACAAAACCACAACAACTCCATGAACTTAGCTTCATACTCGCTAACATTCATCTATCCTTGTTTGATCCTCCCAAATTGAGAGATCTTCTCGTCTAGATACGTTTTAGGGAAGTATCTACTGACGAATTCTCGTCAGAATAGCTCCCATCCAATTTCTTCTCCTGGTCTCTTATCTTACTATATCATCCACCAATGACCAACACTCCCTTTTAGGAGGTACACAACATGTCTTACCTTTTCAGCTTCAGGAATATCAAGGATCCTGAAAGCCTTTTCCAGCTCTATCAGCCACAAATCAGCATCTGCTGGATCAGATGTACCAGCATAATCTATGGCTCCAACCCGACAAAGTCTCTCAAAAGTCTTGCTGGCTCCATAACCCTCATGATGGGCTGGTGCCCAAGGTGCAGGTGGTGGCATCGTGTCTGCCATATGTGTCATCGCTGTCAGGAATTTCTCAAATAGAGCATGGAGGGCTAGATTTTCTATCACAACTGGGTCAATCTAGGGCTGTTCAGGTACATGCCCTTCCCTATTCTGCTCTCTTGCACCTTCTCCTGGGGTAGCATCGCTGCCCTCAACAACATGTTCTTCATGTGGTCCAGACATCTTCAAGTTCTTCT
Source organism: Alisma plantago-aquatica (assembly GCA_963693085.1). Taxonomy (NCBI): domain Eukaryota; kingdom Viridiplantae; phylum Streptophyta; class Magnoliopsida; order Alismatales; family Alismataceae; genus Alisma; species Alisma plantago-aquatica. The sequence goes on from OY856409.1 coordinate 249,780,628, forward strand.
TCTCCTATGTGAGTAGAAGATACTATCAGATAAACTGGAAGACACTTAGAACAAACTCAACAACCTTAGTCCTATGTCTCTGTAGACTCAGTGAACCTAGAGCTCTCATACCACTAAATTGTAGCATCCAACTCACAAAAATGTGATTAACTAATGCGGAAGCGTTCTCTAAGCAGCGGATTACGGAAAATCACTAAAATTTAAAACCTTTTTACTAAGAGTTCCATCAAATGAAAACTTTCTCACATAGAACAAAAGTAACACATTTACATTCTGTTTTCAAAAGTACATATCTTGTATCATCTCTTTCTGTGAATTATAAGCATCAACTGCACTATTAAACTAAGCACAGGTAGTATGAAAATTTTGAGGCATTGAGCCAAAATCTCGAAAGCACTACCATTACTACTCCGAGGACTTGAGAGTATAGAGACGACACATAGGACTTCTATATACATCAAACAAAACATAACAGCCAGTGTCTCCACCTGAGACTTCACTGCTGTCCCTGCTGCTGCTGTTGCTGTCCTTCTCCTACTGAAAGATTCCTATCTCCTCATCCGCGACCACCTAAAAATATAGTTCCCACGGGGGTGAGACAATTGTAAATTGCCCCAGCAAGAGATATAACTCTCCACCAGTAACATTATTATTGTAGCTTAAGAAGATAAATATGAGTAGAGGAATCATATTTATTTGACAGCAGTTAATTCAATGTCTAACAGATTAGAACATTATTCTTATCAAAAGCATTACAACTATAACTTGATAGAGCAATATGTCACTTATCCATTAAGGAATATGAAGAACATGTATACCATTTATTCACTATAGAATCATTACCACAACATTAACTCTTTTCAGGCTTAGATCATATATCTAATGCATCGCATTGTCATTGTTGAGTTATGGCCTATAGCCATACTCTTTTCACAAAGTGTTGGGAACGTAATCCCTCAACTCACCAAGTACATTTCCACTTCTTAACAAGTTCATCATCATGATATAGCATCTGGGTATTTGAACCCATATCTCATCAAAGGATACTTATTACCACTTATTAGGTAACTTAATACCTTCAGATCATCTGATCAAGGATATCATGATTCTTTCTACACAATGTATTGCACATAGTACACAAAGCTCAATGATTTTTACTACACAAAGCATATCAATGCTTATAAAGCCTATAAAACATTTTCAATAAACAAAGCATCATAGCCAATACCTGGGTATACTCCTCATTTTATCATCCCTGCATGATTAGTATTCATGATAACAATTATAATGCTTTCATATCAGTATCATACAACACTAAGTAATATCACTATTACCTCTTTAGGGTTCATGATTTCTCTTTCACATCAGTACCATAAAACACTAAGTAATACCACTGTTCCCTCTTTAGGGTTCATGGTATCTCTTTTATATCAGCACCCTTCATTAGGGTTTTCCATAAATAACCACTTGGGTTATTAAGATCATATTATTAATGATCAGCCCTATTCCATTGTTTATCACAGCTAGAAGCCAAAATAGATATCATAAGTATTCAAACATACTTATATATCTTCATCATTCATCATTGACTGTATGATCAACACAAAGTATAAGTTTCTCTCTCAACCTTATCAGAATATGATTGTATCATAGTCTATTGATTTGGATTAACCTTTTCATAAGGCATGTTAGCCTACATTCATCAAGGTGCATTACATCTCAATGTAATAATTAACATGACACATTTCATGTGTCATCCATTCCAATTATAATGGACTTAAAACATATCAAGGTATATCAGAATTGGGGTGTTGGATGTGATATCTATCATGTCTTGATGTATCAATTCCCTCAACACCTTCATCTTACTTGAGTTCATCCACTTAGCTTGTATTAGGGTATTCCCCATCCTAATACTTTATGCACTAGATCATCACATTCATCATGCAATGTATTGGTCACAGTTCATCTATTTAGAAAACTACAACCATTGCAAATGATATGGACTCACCATTGAGTCAGGAACTATTAATGTAAGGATATCCATTATCAACCCCTCTAGGTGTTACATTTGTCAATACATGGATCACTATTCAATTAATAGGAATAAGATTTCCAAAATTATAATTTGAGGTTCACTTAGCATCTCACATATATATATGGATTTCACCTAGGCTCACTTTTCATTAGAGTTTCACATAACATCCTTCTATATCAGGGTTTCACCTAGTATTATGTGAAATTAGGATTTCACAACACATCACCCAGTGATAGGACTTCACCTAGATTTAGTAGCACTACCCTATATTAGGGTGTCATGCACCTTTACCCCATTTTAGGGATTAAGGTTTACTATTTACATCTAAGTAGGATTTCTCTTACCTCATACCCAAATTAGGGTTAGGATGTACAAATCCCATTAAATTAGGGCTTCTTGCATTGTTACACTAAGTTAGGGTTACATCATCACCCTAGATTATGGTTTCATTGAGCTTTTCCCTTAAATTAGGGTTTCACATAACCTTGACCTAAATAAGGATCAAGGTACATCAATCTTTTCAATGAAGATTTCATGATCTCATATTATGGATCAAACCCTGATTACATGTTTATTCATAATGAGAGAATTAGGGCTTATTAAATAAGCCATAATATCTCCCATTCTCTCTACCTCTCATCCTCTCTAGGATGTTAAATATTTCAAGATTAATCTAGGTCAACTCTTCACTTAAGTACACATAGCTAGGGTTAACCTTCATAATCATCATTGGTCTACATAATTAATAATCAATTATCTAATTGAACTTTGATCATATTGGGTGTCCAAATGGTTTAACCAATTTGAACTTCAAAAGGCCTTAGTCACTTAGACCTCAAACGGTCTTGGTGACTTAGGTCTCAAATGGTCTTGACCAATTAAGTTCAAACGGTTTGAAACCATTTCCCAAAGTTAGTTCTTGAAACTATTTAGACAACACATCTTGAAACCGAATGAACTTGAGGCTCCAAACGGTTAGACCGTTTGGTCCAAACCTTCTCAAAACTGAATGGACCAAAAAGAGTCTTCAACACTTAATCGATTCAAGGTTCCAATCCATGAACCAACTATTAATTGAACCACTAAAGTATTCATCAATTGAACCACTGAATCACCATTCACTTAGACCTTCAATTTAGGGTTTTGGACCCAATTGAATTAGGGTTGATAGTCAAGAAACCATCACTTAGGGTTTTAGAACTGAGGAACCATCAATGGTTGACATTGTGGAACCAATTCAATTGAAATCAATGAACCATAATGATTATATGATATGACCTGACCTCAAACGGTCTTGAATGACCCCCAAACAGTCTTGAGGTCATTTGGATGATCTCCAAACGGTCTTGAGACCGTTTTCCCATTCCAACATCAAAATCCATGTCATCCAATTAGGGTTTGGATCATTGGATTGATCATCAAATCAGCAATTGATTGCATTTCAATTTGGTATCTTTGGATCATCAAATACCCAACCATACTCAACCCTAGACCTCCAAACGGTCTTGAGACCATTTGGGTGATTCCCAAATGGTTTTGAAACCGTTTGGGTCAATCGACCCAAAACATCAACTTGATCAATTGCAAAATCAGCACTTAGCCGATTAGGGTTTCTATTTGAAAGATTATCCATATGTTGAACTAACCAATTGGAGCCATTGGATTACCATACAACACATACTAGGGTTCAGACCTCAAACGGTCAACCCATCCAAACGGCCAACACCCTCATGCGGTTTGGGACTCAAATCACCAAACGGTTTTGAAACCGTTTGGTCTCCAAATGGTTTGGTCAAACCGTTTAGACCAACAAGTTGAAACCGTTTGCCTTGGATATTTGGGGAGGTGTGTGCTTATGATGATGTCATCATCATGAAGCTCCAAACCCATGAACGTTTATGTGATTTTCATGGTGGTTGCATCAATCAACCAAGATATATTTCGGAAATGAAGAAATTAAGCATCAACAATTGATAAGGAATTGAAGGCAATAACAATATTAAGGGTTCAAATTCTAAAACCTACCTCAAATTGAGCTCCAAAGATTCAGGCTCACGTCAACAATGGTGTATGCAACTCCTTTCACTATTCCAAGGGTCGTCCTCAAGCTTTGAGTGAAAAGAATTGGTTAGAATTGAAGAGGGGATCGAGTTATGAAGAATTCATGCATTGATTTTCGATTTTCACCATAGATTCAAGGTGAAAGGAGGTCAAGAATCTTACCAATAGGTTGGGGGTCGTCCTCCTGATACTCCAAAGCTCCTTGGTCGTTTTCCAAGCAAGGTAAAAGAAATGGAAACGAAAAAGCCCTTGGTTTGGCTTGTAAAGGATACTTTTATAAGAAATTCAAGGAGAGAGAAAATGCCTTATAAAAATTCATTTAATCCCAAAAATAGTGCCTCCTATTCCCCCTCAACTCCTTGGATACGAGGCTATCTTGTTTTCCTCTTATTCCTCTCAATTACCCATGATTTAAAGAAAAATAATTTAAGCACCTCAAATCATATTATACTAATATCCATAAGTGAGTGGATATTTCTTTTCCTTATAATAAGGTGAGTGAGTTATCCACTTACCTTGGATATTTTCATGGCCTAGAAAAGGCACAAATGTGTTCACACTTGAGAAAATTCGTCCCTTCAATTATTATATTTGTTTTTGCACTAAATTGAATTAGGGTTTCAATTAGGATTAAATATTGATTATTTTAATATCAAGATTCTCTCTCCTCCAACTTAATTCAAATGAGGCGCCCTCTCATTTTATTTGCTCTAAATGATGCCAAGAAACATTAGGGACCTTATTGAAGTAGTAATTTGCATACTGAACCCTAGGTTTTGGGTAAATTGCACATTAAACCAAAACTGGGTTTTAATGCACAAACATTGCTTTATGAGCTCTTTCTTGGTACTCAGGCTACAACAAGCCATACCTCTGCATCATATTCACTCTCATGATGCTCCAACACATGAGGAACATATTTTCATGCACAATTTGCAATTTAACCCATCAACTTGGGTATTTTGCACTTTAGTCCAGGTTAAGTAAAACATTATTTCGACATTATTCAAAAAGGACTAAAATTGAAATATAAGTTCCTATTGATCCCTAATTACTTTTCACAATATAAGATTAAGCATCTACTCAACCTTATTAGGCAAATCATTTAGGGTTAACACATAACCCAGGTCAGGGATGTTACACTCAACCTTGTATAACTTGCACTTCCACATATCTCTTGATAAAACATCCTTACAAGATGACTACCTCAGTTCTCTTGATGTCTGTAAACCATCCTCATATCGTTCACTTCACAAGGGTATGTTATCATCTCTGTCCTCATACCTCATAGCCACGTTCCAACTCACATCATCTTTTATCCTTGGTGTATGGCACGCGTGCTGTCCTATCTCTCACTCCCATAACAAGAGGAAATAAGCATTTGGCGACCGTCCAAACACAAAGTTCTTCATGTTCCAAGAGTAGAGATGGTACATCCTACCTTGCCAGTACACCTTCAGTATCTAAGTTGAAACGTGCAACATGTGACTCTACATCACGATCATCTTGATATAAAAGTTACTTCCATGGGAAACTGGTCTCGAACCTACTTGGGTCACTACACAATCCTTGGTCATCTCCTCTAGGTCTATAGGGTGATGACACTTTTGGGGTCATCCCTCTTCCCTTTATGCATCCAGAGAATGTCCTGCTCATCTGCCCTCTGGCTCCCATCAGTTCATGAAGGTGATCAATCTCCTAACCCATGACCCTCAGAAAATGATAGTTGTTACCTCCTGACCCTATGGTCATGTGAAACTAGGGAATTAGGCAACTCTTACTTCTATCGGTCTTATCCCTACCTGACCCTAGGATAGACTTAGGATTCTATTATAGTACATATCCAACATAGAACCTTACCCAAGCCTTCCTCATATCTCTCTGCATTCTTGGGCTGTCTTTCATCCTTTCACAGGGGTCATGGTGACCTGCCTACCTTAGTCAGACCCCATACTCGTTACCTCCATGGTAACAAACCCACATGCACATGGAGATGGTTATCTATGGGTATACATGTTCATTTTCTGATCATGTACTCTTCACTTAGATCCTCAAAATCCTATGAGACCACTTAAGGTTACCTCAAAACAAACAAAACTGGTATACACCCTACTCAAGGGTCCCTCTCCCAGGATGGGAGGAAACTACACCTTAACAACAAAGGTCACAAATGCCCTTATGTACAGAGTTTACATCCACATGAGCATGCTTAACCCTAGCAAGCTACTAAGGCACAAGCAGACCATCTACTAAACCATGTTTGGTCATACTTGTTCTCATCCTCAACATTGGGTCAAGATCATACCTTCCAATGTCATCAACTTATCTGTGAGGGGTTCATCAAACATACCTTAAACTTAAGGGTTTCCTTTTACTCTACACACGAGGAGTACCATGCTCGAAACTATAGAGACTCAAATCTCATCATGAGCATCAGGCACACCACTTCCCCTCTTAGGCCTAGGAACCCCAGGCTCACTATTGGGTGTCCAACTTCCTGCTCAACTTTTAGCCATGAATCAAGCATGTATAAGGCATGACATGCACTACTGTCATCCTTTTACTCGAGCAACCCTTTAGAGTTGAGTCCTCCTCAAGGACAACCAACAAGGTACAAGGCCTCACAACATGTTACTAAACCTCTCTAGGTCTAAGGAACTCTTCTTCCTAACCCAAAAGGTAAACACCTATACCATAGGCTCATAGGTACCTGAAACCTCATCCTCTCTCTCGGGTTTGGTTCCTCTAAAGGCAACCAAGATATCACCATCTTTCAGGGATCATGCATGAGTCAACCACAACCATCCACTTAGGTCACATCCTCCTCACCTTCCCACTGTTCCTCATAGTCTAAGCTTCCAACCTCCTTGCTTGGGGTCCTACTCTCTATCTATCTCTAGAGCTAATCCTATAAGCAACCTTACTACTCGAGGTCCTCTCTCCATTAAGGTGGGTCAAGCTTACAAGCATACCCCTACATGGGTGATACTTATGTTCAGGATAACCCTTTATGCTTATCTCATAAGCTATCCATCATACTTACTGGTCAGGGTTTCAACCTACTGCCACACTACTGACTTACTCTGGGTGCATACCATGCCATGCTCATATAAGCTCACAGAGTTTACATAGGTTCTTCACTAACCTCATCATTGAAGGAGCTATCCTTCACTCTAATATGCACGACCCCTATCCAGGGTTGGGTCGCTAAAGGTGCTAGGTCATCCAACCTCTCATGTCTCATATGGGCATCCAAAAGCATGTCCACCCTCTCACCTGGTTTATCATTACGTCTAACTCATCATGTCATCTCTGTAGCCAACACTTAGGGTTAGGGTTAGCATCATCCAAAGGATGTGCCAGGTCTCTACTTATAATGGAGGTCTCTACCCGCAAGACTAATTCTCTTTACTTATCCTCCTGACAAGAAGGTATAGACTCAGGTCTCTCCTGAAGTCATGACAACTTATGTCATACGACCTAAGCATGTATCTATTCTTTAGTTTACACTTAATCTATTAAGCTTATGTCCATGACATCTTATTTACATGCTTTTCATTAATTTGGTGGAGGATTCCTTAAACCTTATCAACCTTACCCATACCTCAAGAGGGTGAGGAAGAGAGAAAAAACCCTAATCCATAAGGTCCTTAATAGAATTTGAGTTTGAGAAGGGATGAACAAGATGAGAGAGTCCTAGAGGTATCTTATTTTGAGTCTCATCCTAAGACATCGGCCAGGCAGTCACACAATCCGGGAGTCCTCGTATTCCGACTAGCAGTGCGGAGGAAAATTTTGCCAGCCCCCGGACGTGATCCTTTTCTAGACACCTCAGTCTTTTAGAGAATCCTCTAATAACTCCCTCAGTTCTATGGAATTTGTAAAATTTAATAATTATTAATGATTAGATGAGGAACCTATACTCTGATACCAATTGTAATGACCCCGTCTCCTAGTAACCCCCACTTAAGGGAGACCAAGAGATCGGAGCTGTTAGCCCAATAAACCAGATCAAAGGTTCGACAAATAATCAATAATAATTATGCAATTCTACTATCTAAACTGAAATCTGGTATTAAAATAAAACTTTGCTTCCTTTTTAAAATAGTTTGGAAATCTATCTATCCACAGCTTGAATTACTCTATCTAATCCTCCTTGCACTTTATTTCTCGGTTTCATGATGTGTCACTTTACTGTTTGTGCTTTTCACCTAAAACGCTGACAAACAAAACATCGATCAACATATCGAAATATGCCGGTATGTGGAGGCACCCGAAATCTCACAAATATGGGTAACAATTTAAATATCACAATCAAGATATTTAACAAGCCAAATTACATCTTCCATGTGACATTCCCCACCGCTTTTGCCCTAACCCTAGAATTACCCCCTTTAGGGTTTCTCTTTTGTCATTGACTTAAGGCCACCTTCTCAATCCCGAGCTTGGTGCCAGTGAGTCACAACTTATGGTGCCCATTAGTCATGCAACATACACTACCTTCTCAATCCCGAGCTTGGTGTATGTGGGTCACCACTTATGGTACCCATTGGTCTTCCCTCCTAGGCTTGACCTCATTGCATCATCCATCAGGGTGGCATGTAGGTGTGAGAATACACATTTATATTAATTTGTGATAATCATAGTGACTTTATAATTGCAGTATGAACATCCAAACTATTTAGTTGCATTCAATGCGATTAACCACCCATAAAATCCTCGAGAAACTAAGACGGTTATTCATAATTAACCACATACCTGTACCTGCAGATTTGAGACAGAATATTCCAATCAATTGAGACATCCAATCAAGCAAGTACAAGAATCCTGAAATCACATTCAATACCTTTTTATCAAAATCTATCCAAACCATCTTGCTACTTAGGGTTTCTATTCCTTTTTAGGGTTTCTTCATCTTTTAGGGTTTACTTTGCAATTAGGGGTTTACCTCACCTTACTCTTTTAAACCCTAATTCCTCATCTATCCTTTATGAAAGTTATCAAGGTTCCCATTTATCAACTCATAACCTTAATTTCATATTAAAGCATAATTAACCATCAATTAAGTCCATTAATCCTGTTTTCATTAAAGCTACCATTTTTATCCTTTTAATCCATGGCAAAGTCATTATGCTCATTTATCCTCAATTCATAGTTCATTATGGTCTAATTCACATATGAACGTTATTTATCATTAATTCTACCTTTTATCCACCAGAAAACCCTAATTTCTACATTAAGGGTATTTATCCACAATTAGGAACTTTTATACTTGAAATAGATTAGAACCATCATATCTCAGCTTTGTACATGAATTTGACCAATTAAAATCATTAAGGGCCATAATTACCAAAGTTAGGGTTCAAGGTTCATTAAAGCAAATGGAACCCTAAATTAATCAAATTACACATGAAGATCGTCCTTTAAGATCTAATATGACCTTTTCATTAACAACATGTTAATATCTACTTTAAACACACATATAACCCTTTCTAATTCGTTAATCATCAAAGGTTAGGGTTTTTCATTTATTAAAATATTAAAGATAACATCTTTATATACTTTTTGAATTTCAAGAAGAATTAGGCGTCAATTACATTTTCATTGCATTCCTTCCATTTTTTTTGATAAAAAAGCACTACTTATTTGTATTTTTCAGCCAAAGGATCTATTTTTAGCGATTTACACAAGATTCAACCTTTTTCTTGAATTTTGGTCAGAGAGGCAAGTTACCTGGATTTTTTGAAAAAAGAACAACCGTCGGATGACTGGTCTATGTTGACCACACACGATCGCGCGGCTCACAGAACTTGCACCCACTAACGATTTATTAAAGTCGTGAAGTAGCCAGGGTCGTTGATCCGCGCCCTGGGTCCATGATAGACTCTGATCGAAGGGTAGTTGTACATCATCCTCACCCTGATCCAACAAAACACACACGACGGTGCTGCAACATGGAGCTCGCCGGAGCAATGCGATCCCGGCAGGATAGGGCATAAGAGAGGAAGTAAAGATGTCGTTTGGGCTCGTGAGGGTGAGAGAAGTTGAGAGGGGTCACTATATATAGGCATGGTGGTCTAGGGATGTCTTCCCCAACCCACCGCCAAGCCTTGTCCCGATGGGATTTAGGCGTTTCCACAAACGGCAATAAAACCTAGTGAAACCTAGGTCATCTAGGTTCAGAATCATCTCCTGAACCTTGTTATGGTATTCCTTTTTGTGCACGAGCATTGCGATTCACCAAAAAATAGTCAAACATCAGACGTCTTCCTCCTCTAGTCTGACTGAAACTGGGATCTATGCGATCTTTATGCACTGTTGGATGCCGAATCAATGGCTCACGTTGCACGCTCCATTCCTCTACTAAATCGAATTAATGTGACATTTATTGATATCCACTCACTTTAGAAAAATTATAAAAATCATATCTCTCAAACCACTTATCCAAATAATACCAAATTTTAAGGGAAAGTCCATGAGGACTTAATCCATGGGTGTACCAAATTAGAGACCCAAATTCCAAAGGAAAGGGGTGTTTTCTTCATAAGCAAGCTATCATTATAAATTAAGCCAATTTAATTTGGTATTCCCTCTTTCTTTGCCATTAAATTACTATTTTGAATTCCTTGAACCTCAAGGAACCCTAATGGCTCAGAATCCCATCTTAGGAAAATTCCTTATCATTTTACTTATCTTTTATCTCTTTTCTCTTTCTTCTTATTCATTTCTTATCAAAATATCTTTTTTTGAGGATTTCTCTTTATTTCTCTTTTATTTCCCTCATTGCTATTCCTTTTATCATTAGGAATCCTTGGGATACGAAATTCCACCAAGGATAACTCAATTATTCATTTACTAATTGAATTTCCTTGTTATTGGGCCCAATAGCCAATAAAGCCCACAACACAATCATCGAGGCTATTGTAAATGAAATACATTTATTCAAAACAAATAGTATCATTATTTGTTCAAATATATTTAATATGAGAAATTACATTTCTCACCAAATGAACCCAAAAATTGGGGTTGTAACATCCTTCCCCTCTTATAGGAATTTTGCCCTCAAAATTCCATCAAGCAAACAAACAACCAGGATAAGCCTTTCATATGTCCATCATGGCTCCCATGTAGCCTCACCCTTTCCATGGTGCTTCCCAAGAACCTTCATTATCTCATATTCTTCCATCTGAGTTCTTTCTTACCTTGGTATATCATACCCTCATAGGTGACTCAGGACATTTCAGCCTCTCATCAAGCTGAATAGCTTCAGGGCTCAACACATGGCTTGGGTACCTCACATAGTGCCCTAGATCGGACTCATGCAACACATCATTTTATCATGAGGGGTAAGGTTAAACACAACCATCTCCACCAATCCATCTGAAATGGACCCACATATCGGGGACTCAGCTTTCTCAGTTGTAGCTTAGAGGGGTCGAATTTTCACATCACATATTCTCCCACAGTGAACTGCATGTCAGTCTGCTTTGCATCGGCTCACGACTCATGTCACCTCTGGGCTCTCTCTCAGCCATTGCACAATCAAAGAGACTTCATCTGCACACACTGTGGTTCTTTTCTAACCTTCACGAGGCCTCCTTCACCAACATCACCTTAATGAAGTGGTGACCGACACAACCTCCCTATAGAACTTCTTGCATCCCGATAAATGCTACGGTGGTTAACATCACATCTTAAGAACTGTCTCCATGTATCACCCTGAATGAGCACACATGCTCTACTCAAACCCTCTAGTCTGGATCATACTAACCATTAGTTAGGGGTGATAAACTATACTATCATTGAGTTCTTCATGTATCTACTTCCACCTTATGGAAGTGAACCCTTAGGTTATACTAAAGAACTTTTGAAATCGCATCATGGTGTAGTTGAACCATCTCTTTCTCTTATAAGTAGTTCAACTTGATCTGCCCCTTGAAAGTACTCTTTCTTTCTCATGTCATCTAGGTAAGGCGATCTACCATAACCCACATTGCATCTTGATCTTTCTTGGTCAAGGGGAGACTTACCACAACATCCATCGTGATGAACTCCCATTCCCTCTTGAGGACTCTTTATCCTCAATGTCAAAGAACTTGGTTACTGGTGTTCGTCCTTCACCCCAGGCTTCCATGGCCACATGCTACATGCAACTTCATATTAAGCATTCAAAGTTCTACTATCACTTACTATCTTTGTAGTATCACGGAGTACGGTGATCTTAAAACCATGATCTCCTATATGTCATGATTCCTCAGAAACCCTAAACCACTCTCATCAGGGTTTTATTACCTTCCTATCCAAAGAAGTGTATCTAAGGTTCTACCATCATCCTTTCATTGCATCAAAGCCTATGCTGGCTAACCAAACAACCATTAAATTGTTCAACATATCTTGTTACATCTGAGTGTTAGACAAACACATCTCCTTTCCATACTTAGGGTTAGCCTAACAACCTCTTCTAGTCTCTAGCCAAACTAGGCATCTATATCTCAACCAGAGCATCCATTACTACTACGCATCCTTAGGTGTTAGGTAATGTTGAAGACATACACCTCCATGTATTCCACTTATTATCTCAGCTCAAACTCTAAATTTATCTTCATCAAGAATGCTCTGAGCTCATCCTCTTGGTTATCAAACTCAATGTAGCATCCAACTCACAAAAATGTGATTAACTAATGCGAAAGCGTTCTCTAAGCAGCGGATTACCAAAAATCACTAAAATTTAAAACCTTTTTACCAAGAGGTCCATCAAATGAAAACTTTCTCACATAGAACAAAAGTAACACATTTACATTATGTTTTCAAAAGTACATATCTTGTATCATCTCTTTCTGTGAATTACAAGCATCAACATCCCTATTAAACTAAGCACAGGTAGTATCAAAATTTCGAGACATTGAGCCAAAATCTCGAAAGAACTACCACTACTACTCTGAGGACCTGAGAGTAAAGAGACGACACATATGACTTCTATATACATCTAAACAAAGCATAACAACCAGTGTCTCCACCTGAGACTTCACTGCTCTCCCTGCTGCTGCTGTTGCTGTCCTTCTCCTACTGAAGGATTCCTCTCTCCTCGTTCGCGACCACCTAAAAATGTAGTTCCCACGGGGGTGAGACAATTGTAAATTGCCACAGCGAGAGATATAACTCTCCGCCAGTAACATTATTATTGCAGCTTAAGAAGATAAATATGAACAGAGGAATCATATTTGTTTGACAGCAGTTAATTCAATGTCTAACATATTAGAACATTATTCTTATCAAAAGTATTACAACTATAACTTAATAGAACAATATGTCACTTATCCATTAAGGAATATGAAGAACATGTATAACATTTATTCACTATAGAATCATTACCACAAAATTAACTCTTTTCATGCTTAGATCATATATCTAATGCCTGGCATTGTCATCGTAGAGTTATGGCATGTAGCCATACTCTTTTCACAAAGTGTTGGGAACTTAATCCCTCAACTCACCAAGTACATTTCCACTTCTTAACAAGTTCATCATCATGATTATAGCATCTGGGTATTTGAACCCATATCTCATCAAAGGATACTTATTACCACTTATTAGGTAACTTAATACCTTCAGATCATCTAATCAAGGATATCATGATTCTTGCTACACAATGTATTACACATAGTACATAAAGCTCAATGATTCTTACTACACAAAGCATATGAAGGCTTATAAAGCCTATAAAACATTTTCAATAAACAAAGCATCATAGCCCATACCTGGCTATACTCCTCATTTTATCATCCCTGCATGATTACTATTCATGATAACAATTATAATGCTTTCATATCAATATCATACAACACTAAGTAATATCACTTTTCCCTCTTTAGGGTTCATGATTTCTCTTTCACATCAGTACCATACAACACTAAGTAATACCACTGTTCCCTCTTTAGGGTTCATGGTATCTCTTTTATATCAACACCCTTCATTATGGTTTTCCATAAATAACCACTTGGGTTATTAAGATCATATTATTAATGATCAACCCTATTCCATTGTTTATCACAGCTAGAAGCCAAAATAGATATCATAAGTATTCAAACATACTTATATATCTTCATCATTCATCATTGAATGTATTATCAACAAAAAGTATAAGTTTCTCTCTCATCCTTATCAGAATATGATTGTATCATTGTGGCAACACATCCCATTATCACACAGATAACGAGGTGTTACGCGAAAACGTGCGGAAAACACCATAACCACAGATTATCAAAAACACGGGTTAATTAAAACCGATTGCGGAAAACTGAGGAACTGTGAAACTATTACTTTCCAGTCCTCATCCTGCACAGAAACATGTAATATAAATATACACAAGATCTGATACGTGTCCACAGCTCAGGAACAGCTGTTCGTCCATCACATGAGTTCACCACCTGTTCATATACATAAAGGCCCACATCCGGCCAACAACAGGATATGCAGACATCATCGAACGATCATCGTGAACCAACGTCAAAACACTGCCAAGGACCTGAGAGTACAGGGATGACTCTAGACTCTACTACAAAACATCATAACAGCAGCATCTCCAAAGCTTGCCTTCTACTGCTCCTCAAGCTGCTCATCCGCAACACCACAACCACGACCACGTCTACCTCGACCACCTAAAAAGGGTGTAAACCAGCGGAGTGAGACAATTGAACGATTGTCCCAGCGGGAAACATAGCTCCCCACCGCAACTATAGAACCTCAGCGAGATAAACCATAACAACAATTATAACATGAGCAGATATATCAGAAGCAGTTATATATATATAGCAAGATCATTCTTACCGGCAAGCATACCAGCTGTACTAAAGCGTAAAACCAGATGTCTTTCAAGGGAATATGACTATCAAGATGAGATATATCAACATGTAACAGGATTATTAGAACAGAATATATTGTCACATAACCTGATTATCAAGATAAGGTAGATTACCACATAACCTGCAAGGTATAACGGAATATTACCCAAACAAGGCCTCAACCAATGTTTCGTGTTTGATTTGATCAGTAAATACTAAACGACTGTATTATATTTTATTATGCCCTGAGGATTTGAACCGTACCATTCAAATCCAACCTTCGGTTATGAAACCCAAACCGGTGCCATACAAGGTCAATGGGAGAACCAGACTCCACGACCTCCCACCTCATGGTCAATACATGAGTACAACACAAGCAGGACCGCAGTCACATGCTGAAGTGGTCTAAGCCACAGGGTTAGCTCCATAGGCTACCCATTCTCTAGCCCGCCTTGGTACAAGTCTCAGCGCTAGTAAAACTGAGCCACGGGCCTGATCACCGTGCTCTGAGCCATGAACGCATTCATGCTCCATACATCACCTATCCTGAGCCATGGGCCTGTTCACCATGCTCTACACACATATCTGAGTCTGCAACCGAAGTTACACTCTTACCTCCTCATTTTCAGGCTAGGAGCAACCTACACATATTCAACAATATGCGCTTCCAGGTTAACCCGTAGGAAAACCTGTTTCACCATCACCAAGTCCTGACGATGATGGATCTAAGGCCAGGGCAAACTACATGATATTTTTCACTGGGATTAATTAGTATCTTTTAGATGGATTGAAAGATTCAACCAAGTTGTATAACATGCAAGGATATAACAGAAAGTAAAGAACATTATATTATGATCTATTCATATCAACCTGATCCATCTCAAGGATCCGACATCTCATGTTACCACTTGGCCTCTTGCCAACCATCCAGATCCATCTCAAGGATCATCACATACCACAGGGTTTCAACCCTTCATCATGTATTGTTACTGCCTCTTAAGGCTCACATCATCATCATGGGACCAACACATCACATACATAATCTTATAGAGCAATTATCAAAGTAATGTTACTCATTACATATGTCACATAGCCCTTTCATGGCTAGGTCATTACCTGCATGGTTAGGATACACAACAATCATAGACTCAACATAAGGAATATGTTCACTATCATGAAATATCATTCGAGATAATCTACTTATCAATATGACACTTATTTGGTAATCAAGTATGTTAAGTACATCACTAACAAACCATACTGATGCTTACCCTCAATCTCAGGATCATACAAGCAATCAAGGTATATAGGAAATAGATTGAGTATACAGAATCAACACTATTATTAACAAGGTCATTACTATGCCATCAACTATTGTCATCTGTATCATGAAGCGACCTTTAACATAACTATCACTTAACATCATTATTACCAACATTATGGTCATTAAACAAACTACTAGAGTAGTTATCATCATTCTCATTATCATTAACGATTAAGCATAACAGGTCACATCATGCATCTATTACATGAGGGCTATCATTAGATACATTACTATCATTAGCATCCTTATTATTTGCAAGGCAACATATTACATATCGATGGTATCACAAACACCACCATCATTTTATTAGTTAATGGATAAACATCCACTTCTATCACATAAGGGACCATCACCAAAGAAACTCATACCCTCACTATAGCCTCACAATCCTCATCTATATCCTATCACCCAACATGGGTATCAGCCACCACACTAACCCTATCGGCCATCATGGCCCAAGGCATGTCGCCCAACATGGTATCGGCCACCATGGTATCGGCCATCATGGTATCGGCCATCATGGTACCAAGCCTATCGTCTAACATGCCATCGACCATATCGGCCAACATGGGCACAAGGCATGACACCCACCAAGCTTATCGGCCAACACACTAAGCTCACTCTATCGCCCATCATGGGAAAGGGTATCGTCCACATGCTACTAACCCAAACGGCCTACATGGATATCGGCCAACACAAGGGAGAGGTATCGTCCACCAAGGTACTAACCCTATCGGCCATAAGGCACATCAGCCTATCGTCCAACAAAGAACCCTACTATGTCGTGCAACATGAGAGAAAGGGTGTTGCCCAACACCAAGAGCATTAACCAAAACACAAGGGACATCACTATGTCTCCCATCATATCGGACAACCAGACCTTAGCTCACTCCATCGCCCATCAAGGTGCCATGTCGGCCACCAAAGAGAGCACCATGTCGCCCAACATGGTCACCATGTCGGCCAACACTCAAGCTAGGTCAACCTATCGACCTCCAACTCAAGGAACTCCAACCCTAAAGCATCATATCGTTCAACTTAAGGGCAAGTGTGTCGCCCAACACACTCACAAGGAAGGGGGTATCGCCCAACCCTAGGTCATCACCTACCCCCAACACAAGAGACTTCAAACCCTAGAAAGCAAAGGTGCTCAAGGAAACCCTAAACCCTAAGGGGGATATCGGCCACCAGGGTACACTAGCAAGGTACAAGAGCAAGGAGCTAAGTTAAACTACTACATGCATAAGATCAAGCAAGAGGTAAAGGAGTTAGGGTTAGAAGCTATGCAACCCGCCTTAAGCTCCGAGCTCCAAAGCACTCCAAGGTCCAAAGCTATCGTCCACCAAGCTGCTCCAGGAAGGTGTATCGGCCACCTCTTCAGCTCCAAGGAAGTGTATCGGCCAACACAAGCAAGATGGAGAGGGATATCGTGCACCAAGGGTGGAGGGGAGACCAAAGGACCAAAGGAGACTAAGGCAAGGAGAAGAGCTACCTATATAGGAAGAAGGGGAGGAGAAACCAAGGTACAACCATGCTATGTGTCGCCCACCCAAGGGACACTTGTCCTAGGGTTCCAGCCAACACACTAGCAAGGCATGGGACACTTATCCAAAACATGCACCAAGGGTCCACCACACCAGACCAAGCATCTTGGGCGACACAGGCAGCAGCTCTGCTGGGCGACACACCAGCCTGCTGGGCGACACAAAGTAGGTCTTGGCCGACACAAGGCTCAAGCAAACCCAAACAAGGAACTCCAAGGCCCAAACAAGCTCAACTCAGGCCCAAAGGACTCAAACAACAAGCCCAAGCCTTCCTCTCAACCCTAGAGGAAGCAAAGAGGGAAAACATCTCACAAGATGGCAAACTTGCCCACAAAACCCTAAACTTGGGTTATTTGCAAGTAGCCCC
The DNA here is from genome assembly GCA_963693085.1 of Alisma plantago-aquatica. Classification (NCBI taxonomy): domain Eukaryota; kingdom Viridiplantae; phylum Streptophyta; class Magnoliopsida; order Alismatales; family Alismataceae; genus Alisma; species Alisma plantago-aquatica. The sequence goes on from OY856409.1 coordinate 249,798,803, forward strand.
TCTAACTCTCAACAAAGCACAACAAAACCCTAATCACCACTCAAAGGTGATTAGCAAGCACCAAAGCACCAAGATCAAGCAAAACAAACAGGGTAAACCCTAAACGCAGGTCAGGGTCCTTACAGCCATAAACCTCTACAAAAGGATTTCGTCCCCGAAATCCGAAGAGAAAAGCGAGGGATACTTCCTCCTCATCTCTTCCTCAAGCTCCCACGTGGCTTCCTCAATGCCACGGTGATGCCAAAGGACCTTCACAAGAACCAGATCCTTTCTCTTCAGCTTCTTGACTCTTCTGTCTAGGATCATCATAGGACCCTCTTCATAAGTCACATATTTGTCAAGCTCAACTTCAACTGGTTGTATCACTGTTCCGGTATCCGGATGACTTTTCTTCAGCATACTGACATGGAACACTGGATGTAACCTGTGCAACTCTAGAGGCAATTCTAACTCATAAGCCACCTTACCAACACGTGCTATGACTGAGTAAGGCCCCATATATCTGGGAGCTAACTTACCCTTCCGTCCAAACCTCAGCACACCTTTCCACGGAGAGACTTTAAGATACACCTTGTCTCCCACCTGGAACTCCAAAGGTCGTCGACGAGTGTCTGCATAAGACTTCTGCCTATCTTGTGCCGCTTTCAACTGTTGTTGTATCACCTTGATCTTTTCTGTCATTTGTTGTACTAACTCAGGGCCCAAAAGCTGATATTCACCTGATTCATACCAACACAAAGGAGATCTGCACTTCCTCCCATACAAAGCCTCATAGGGAGCCATGTCAATGCTCCGCTGATAGCTATTGTTGTAGGCAAACTCTATCAAACTGAGATGTACGTCCCAACTGCCTAGGAACTGCAAAACACAAGCACGAAGAAGATCCTCCAAAGTCTGAATGGTCCTCTCAGACTGTCCATCTGTCTGCGGGTGAAAAGCGGTACTGAACTTCAACTGCGTTCCCATCGCCCTGTGCAACTGTTCCCAAAAATGACTTGTAAACTGAGGACCTCTATCAGAAACTATCGTTGCTGGCACACCATGCAAACGAACTATCTCATCCACATATACTCGAGCGAGCTTTTCAGCTGTATACGTGGTCTTCACAGGTATGAAATGGGCAGACTTTGTTAATCTGTCCACTATCACCCAAATGGAATCATGATTCTTAGTTGTCCTGGGTAGACCAACTATGAAATCCATGGTTATATGATCCCATTTCCACTGCGGTATAGGCAAAGGTTGCAACGTACCTGTCGGCTTTTGATGCTCAACCTTTACTTGCTGTCATACCGCACACCTTGCCACAAACTCAGCTACGTCTTTCTTCAGGCCGGGCCACCAATACAAGTCCTTCAGACTATGATACATTTTGGTGACGCCTGGATGCATAGCATACATCGACGTGTGTGCTTCCTCAAGCACCAACTTCCTTAGATTATCAGCATCTGGAACCACCATCCTATTATGATAGCAAACCACTCCATCCTCGGACTCATGGAACCCATCACGCTTTTCGCTGCCAAACTCTGATCTGATTAGCTGTACTATATCATCCGTTTGCTGTGCATCCTTGATCTGCTGTCTCAATGTGGGCTTGATTTGCATCTGTGCTAAAAGTCCAGCTAACGAGGAAACCTCCATCTGTACGTTCATCTGCCGTAAGGAGACTAACATGTCCCGCCTATGGCATACCAAAGAACTCATCTGTGCCTTCTTGGGAGTAGAAGACTTTCTACTAAGCACGTCTGCTACCACATTCGCCTTACCAGGATGATACTTGATAGTGCAATCATAATCATTGATCAACTCCATCCACCGACGTTGTCGCATGTTCAACTCTTGCTGTGAGAAGATGTACTTCAGATTCTTGTGATCTGTAAAGATCTGACACACTTCCCCATAAAGATAGTGTCTCCAAATCTTTAACGCATGAACCACTGCTGCCAGCTCCAAGTCATGGGTCGGATAGTTCTCCTCATGTTTCTTAAGCTGTCGCGAAGCAAAAGAAACCACATGATCCTCCTGCATCAGCACACAACCCAAACCTTTCTTGGATGCGTCACAGAAAACAACATAGCCTTTTCCAGATTCTGGCAAGATCAACACTGGAGCACTGGTTAGCTTTTCCTTCAAACTTTGGAAAGCTTGCTGACATCGATCATTCCAAACAAAAGGTACATCCTTCCTGGTCAACTTCGTCATCGGTAGAGCTATCGAACTGAAGTCCTTGATAAACCTCCAGTAGTATCCTGCTAGGCCAAGGAAACTATGAACTTCCGTCGGCGTCTTCGGCTGTTCCCAATCCGCAACATATTCCACTTTCTTCGGATCTACTTTGACTCCTTCAGCAGATATCACATGACCTAAGAAAGTCACTTCATCCAACCAGAACTCACACTTACTAAACTTAGCATACAACTGATGTTGACGAAGGAGAGTCAACGCTTGACGAAGATGTTGCTCATGCTCTAGCCGGTTCTGACTATAGATCAAGATGTCGTCTATAAAAACTACAACAAACTGATCTAAGAACGGACGAAAAACTCTGTTCATCAGGTCCATGAAAGTAGCAGGTGCATTGGTTAATCCAAACGGCATAACCACAAACTCAAAATGACCATACCTCGTCCTAAAGGCTGACTTTGGTATGTCATCCGCCTTTATCCTCAACTGATGATATCCAGACCGTAGATCGATCTTTGAAAACACTGTAGCACAACGCAACTGATCGAACAGGTCATCTATCCTCGGCAACGGGTACTTATTCTTGATCGTGACCTTGTTCAACTGTCGGTAGTCTATACACAACCGCATCGAACCATCCTTCTTCTTAACGAACAACACGGGAGCACCCCAAGGTGACGTGCTCGGTCTGATGAAACCTTTCTCCAACAACTCTTGTAACTACTTCTTCAACTCTACCATCTCTGCTGGAGCCATCCTATAAGGTGTCTGTGCAATCGGCTGCGTTCCCGGAACCAGATTGATCTCAAAATCGATCTCTTGGGGTGGAGGAACACCAGGAAACTCCTCGGGAAACACATCTGCAAACTCTCGGACCACTGACACTTCTTCAAGGTTAAGGCCTTTCGCCTTGGTATCCACAACGGTATCCACAACGTGAGCTAAGAACGCCTCACATCCTTGTCGCAACAACCTATCTGCCACCATAGCTAACACCAGACACGTCGGAAGAATCTTCCTATCTCCCTGGAAGATCCACTTCTCTCCAGCAACATCAAACACCGCCTGCTTGGATCCACAGTCCAAGACAACCTTATACTTTTCTAAGGTATCCATCCCAAGGATAACATCGAAACCATGCATATCAAGCGGTATGAGATCCACCTGAATGCTGTGTCCCGAAAAAGACAAAACACAAGATGGACACTCTTCTCAAAGCAAAGAGGAACCATCAAGAGGGGTTTCTAGCAACAAGCTATCCTTCTTACAACTAACAGGTAGATGACAGTTTTCAAGCATACTATAGGCGATAAAAGAGTGTGTAGCACCCGGGTCAACCAGAACAGATATAAAGCAAGAAGAAGACATATCATAATGAAATAACTCCATCTGACCTGTCACCACTCGCGGGTTGACTATCGCCTCCGGCTGATTCATGGCATAGAATCGAGCCGTTGCTTGCTGTCCACGACCTCTTCTTCCTTGAGCAGACGATCCAGCTTGAGACGCTTGACCGCGTCCTCATCCTCTGCTACCACTGGGCTGTGGTCTCTCAGACTTCTGGAAACTCTGCCTCGGTTGCTGCGTCACTTCAACATCTCTATTTGGGCAATTGAACTTCCAATGCCCGACTTGTCCACAGAGATGACATGCTCTATTGTCAACTCGTGGCCTAGATGGCCCTGTCACTGCCACCGAAGCTGAGCTGGGCGCCTTGGATGGTGAAGAAACATAACCTTTTCCCTTACTCAGAGACCACTGAGATGGTACACCAGCACTTCTCATCACTGACGGTGCTGAAAACCTGGGTTTCTTGAAGCCACCAAACCTTCGTCCTTGAAACTGAGCAGGTCTTTTAAGAGATACCGACTCTCTTTTCTCCCTTACTGTCCTCTCGATCCGTCGAACTGATTCCACAAACGTAGAAAACCGCTCTCGGTTTTCCAGTGCAGACACAGGGGTTGTCAACTCAGCACTCAAACCCTTCTCGAAACGTCTGATCCGTTCGTCATCTGTCGCCGCCATGTGAGGACAGAACCTCAACAAATCCATAAACTTAGCTTCATACTCGGTGATGTTCATCGTTCCTTGCCGCAACTTCTCAAACTGACTGATCTTCTCATCCAGGTACGTCTTTGGAAAGTATCTGGTGACGAACTCGCGCCGAAACATTCCCAACAGATCACCTCACCAGGCCGCTTCTCTTCCTCAATGGTCCACCAGTGACCAACACTACCCTTTAAAAGGTAGATAATATGCTTTACTTTGTCTGCTTCGGGGATGTCGAGGATCCGAAAAGCCTTTTCAAGACTCGTCAGCCACAGATCTGCATCCGCTGGATCAGCCGTTCCAACATAATCCGAAGCTCCGACTCGGCGAAGCCGCTCAAAGGTCTTCCCAATACCCGATGCTTCTCCATGGGGAACCTGTGCTCGCGGAGGAAGCACGGGTAATCGGTCAACCATGAGATTCATCGTAGCCATTAACTGCCCCATAAGCTGTTGGTAGGCAGGGTGTTCAAGTATGGCTGGGACTGGTTGGGGGACCTCAGGCACCCGATCTTCATGTGCCCGTCCATCTGCTCCATCAACCGATGCAGCATCACTATGCTCATGGGCATGTTCTTCGTGGTTTCCAGACATCTTGGCTTTTCTTCTGCTGAGGGCAGAAGATTTTTGTAAGATATCCTGGAAACTCATAAGAACAGACTCAACCTAGTCCTAGATCCCTGTAGACTCAGCGATCCTAGGGCTTTGATACCAAAACTTGTGGCAACACATCCCATTATCACACAGATAACGAGGTGTTACGTGAAAACGTGCGGAAAACACCATAACCACAGATTATCAAAAACACGGGTTAATTAAAACCAATTGCGGAAAACTGAGGAACTGTGAAACTATTACTTTCCAGTCCTCATCCTGCACAGAAACATGTAATATAAATATACACAAGATCTGATACGTGTCCACAGCTCAGGAACAGTTGTTCGCCCATCACATGAGTTCACCACCTGTTCATATACATAAAGGCCCACATCCGGCCAACAGCAGGATATACAGACATCATCGAAAGATCATCGTGAACCAACGTCAAAACACTGCCAAGGACCTGAGAGTACAGGGATGACTCTAGACTCTACTACAAAACATCATAACAGCAGCATCTCCAAAGCTTGCCTTCTACTGCTCCTCAAGCTTCTCGTCCGCAACACCACAACCACGACCACGTCTACCTCGACCACCTAAAAAGGGTGTAAACCAGTGGAGTGAGACAATTGAACGATTGTCCCAGCGGGAAACATAGCTCCCCACCGCAACTATAGAACCTCAGCGAGATAAACCATAACAGCAATTATAACATGAGCAGATATATCAGAAGCAGTTATATATATATAGCAAGATCATTCTTACCGGCAAGCATACCAGCTGTACTAAAGCGTAAAACCAGATGTCTTTCAAGGGAATATGACTATCAAGATGAGATATATCAACATGTAACAGGATTATTAGAACATAATATATTGTCACATAACCTGATTAAAAAGATAAGGTAGATTACCACATAACCTGCAAGGTATAACGGAATATTACCCAAACAAGGCCTCAACTAATGTTTCATGTTTGATTTGATCAGTAAATACTAAACGGCTGTATTATATTTTATTATGCCCTGAGGATTTGAACCGTACCGTTAAAATCCAACCTTCGGTTACGAAACCCAAGCCGGTGCCATACAAGGTCAATGGGAGAACCGGACTCCATGACCTCCCACCTCATGGTCAGTACATGAGTACAACACAAGCAGGACCGCAGTCACATGCTGAAGTGGTCTAAGCCACAGGGTTAGCTATATGCTACCCATTCTCTAGCCCGCCTTGGTACAGGTCTCGGCGCTAGTAAAACTGAGCCACAGGCCTGACCACTGTGCTCTGAGCCATGAACGCATTCATGCTCCATACATCACCTATCCTGAGCCATGGGCCTGTTCACCATGCTCTACACACATATCTAAGTCTGCAACCGAAGTTACACTCTTACCTCCTCATTTTCAGGCTCGAAGCAACCTACACATATTCAACAATATGCGCTTCCAGGTTAACCCGTAGGAAAACCTGTTTCACCATCACCAAGTCCTGACGATGATGGATCTAAGGCCAGGGCAAACTACATGATATTTTTCACTGGGATTAATTAGTATCTTTTAGATGGATTGCAAGATTCAACCAAGTTGTATAACATGCAAGGATATAACAGAAAGTAAAGAACATTATATTATGATCTATTCGTATCAACCTGATCCATCTCAAGGATCCAACATCTCATGTTACCACTTGGCCTCTTGCCAACCATCCAGATCCATCTCAAGGATCATCACATACCACAGGGTCTCAACCCTTCATCATGTATTGTTACTGCCTCTTAAGGCTCACATCATCATCATGGGACCAACACATCACATACATAATCTTATAGAGCAATTATCAAAGTAATGTTACTCATTACATATGTCACATAGCCCTTTCATGGCTAGGTCATTACCTGCATGGTTAGGATACACAACAATCATAGACTCAACATAAGGAATATGTTCACTATCATGACATATCATTCGAGATAATATACTTATCAATATGACACTTATTTGGTAATCAAGTATGTTAAGTACATCACTAACAAACCATACTGATGCTTACCCTCAATCTCAGGATCATACAAGCAATCAAGGTATATAGGAAACAGATTGAGTATACAGAATCAACACTATTATTAACAAGGTCATTACTATGCCATCAACTATTGTCATATGTATCATGAAGCGACCTTTAACATAACTATCACTTAACATCATTATTACCAACATTATGGTCATTAAACAAACTACTAGAGTAGTTATCATCATTCTCATTATCATTAACGATTAAGCATAACAGGTCACATCATGCATCTATTACATGAGGGCTATCATTAGATACATTACTATCATTAGCATCCTTATTATTTGCAAGGCAACATATTACATATCGATGGTATCACAAACACCACCATCGTTTTATTAGTTAATGGATAAACATCCACTTCTATCACATAAGGGACCGTCACCAAAGAAACTCATACCCTCACTATAGCCTCACAATCCTCATCTATAGCCTATCACCCAACATGGGTATCGGCCACTACACTAACCCTATCGGCCATCATGGCCCAAGGCATGTCGCCCAATATGGTATCGGCCACCATGGTATCGGCCATCATGGTATCGGCCATCATGGTATCGGCCATCATGGTACCAAGCCTATCGTCTAACATGCCATCGACCATATCGGCCAACATGGGCACAAGGCATGACGCCCACCAAGCTTATCGGCCAACACACTAAGCTCACTCTATCGCCCATCATGGGCAAGGTTATCGTCCACATGCTACTAACCCAAACGGCCTACATGGATATCGGCCAACACAAGGGAGAGGTATCGTCCACCAAGGTACTAACCCTATCGGCCATAAGGCACATCAGCCTATCGTCCAACAAAGAACCCTACTATGTCATGCAACATGAGAGCAAGGGTGTTGCCCAACACCAAGAGCATTAACCAAAACACAAGGGACATCACTATGTCTCCCATCATATCGGCCAACCAGACCTTAGCTCACTCCATCACCCATCAAGGTGCCATGTCGGCCACCAAAGAGAGCACCATGTCACCCAACATGGTCACCATGTCGGCCAACACTCAAGCTAGGTCAACCTATCGACCTCCAACTCAAGGAACTCCAACCCTAAAGCATCATATCGTTCAACTTAAGGGCAAGTGTGTCGCCCAACACACTCACAAGGAAGGGGGTATCGCCCAACCCTAGGTCATCACCTACCCCCAACACAAGAGACTTCAAACCCTAGAAAGCAAAGGTGCTCAAGGAAACCCTAAACCCTAAGGGGGATATCGGCCACCAGGGTACACTAGCAAGGTACAAGAGCAAGGAGCTAAGTTAAACTACTACATGCATAAGATCAAGCAAGAGGTAAAGGAGTTAGGGTTAGAAGCTATGCAACCCGCCTTAAGCTCCGAGCTCCAAAGCACTCCAAGGTCCAAAGCTATCGTCCACCAAGCTGCTCCAGGAAGGTGTATCGGCCACCTCTTCAGCTCCAAGGAAGTGTATCGGCCAACACAAGCAAGATGGAGAGGGATATCGTGCACCAAGGGTGGAGGGGAGACCAAAGGACCAAAGGAGACTAAGGCAAGGAGAAGAGCTACCTATATAGGAAGAAGGGGAGGAGAAACCAAGGTACAACCATGCTATGTGTCGCCCACCCAAGGGACACTTGTCCTAGGGTTCCAGCCAACACACTAGCAAGGCATGGGACACTTGTCCAAAACATGCACCAAGGGTCCACCACACCAGACCAAGCATCTTGGGCGACACAGGCAGCAGCTCTGCTGGGCGACACACCAGCCTGCTGGGCGACACAAAGTAGGTCTTGGCCGACACAAGGCTCAAGCAAGCCCAAACAAGGAACTCCAAGGCCCAAACAAGCTCAACTCAGGCCCAAAGGACTCAAACAACAAGCCCAAGCCTTCCTCTCAACCCTAGAGGAAGCAAAGAGGGAAAACATCTCACAAGATGGCAAACTTGCCCACAAAACCCTAAACTTGGGTTATTTGCAAGTAGCCCCTCGAACTCTCAACAAAAAACAACAAAACCCTAATCACCACTCAAAGGTGATTAGCAAGCACCAAAGCACCAAGATCAAGCAAAACAAACAGGGTAAACCCTAAACGCAGGTCAGGGTCCTTACAATCATAGTCTATTGATTTGGATTAACCTTTTCATAAGGCATGTTAGCCTACATTCATCAAGGTGCATTACATCTCAATGTAACAATTAACATGACACATTTCATGTGTCATCCATTCCAATTATAATGGACTTATAACATATCAAGGTATATTAGAATCGGGGTGTTGGATGTGATATCTATCATGTCTTGATGTATCACTTCCCTCAACACCTTCATCTTACTTGAGTTCATCCACTTAGCTTGTATTAGGGTATTCCCCATCCTAATACTTTATGCACTAGATCATCACATTCATCATGCAATGTATTGGTCATAGTTCATCTATTTAGAAAATTACAACCATTGCCAATGATATGGACTCACCCTTGAGTCAGGAACTATTAATGTAAGGATATCCATTATCAACCCCTCTAGGTGTTACATTTGTCAATACATGAATCACTATTCCATTAATAGGAATAGGATTTCCACAATTATAATTTGAGGTTCACTTAACATCTCACATATATATATGGATTTCACATAGACTCACTCTTCATTAGAGTTTCACATAACATCCTTCTATATCAGGGTTTCACCTAGTATTATGTGAAATTAGGATTTCACAACACATCACCCAGTGATAGGACTTCACCTAGAATTAGTAGCACTTCCCTATATTCGGGTTTCATGCACCTTTACCCCATTTTAGGGATTAAGGTTTACTATTCACATCCAAGTAGGGTTTCTCTTACCTCATACCCAAATTAGGGTTAGGATGTACAAATCCCATTAAATTAGGGCTTATTGCATTGTTACACTAAGTTAGGGTTACATAATCACCCTAGATTATGGTTTCATTGAGCTTTTCCCTTAAATTAGGGTTTCACATAACCTTGCCCTAAATAAGGATCAAGGTACATCAATCTTTTCAATGAAGATTTCATGATCTCATATTACAGATCAAACCCTGATTACATGTTTATTCATAATTAGAGAATTAGGGCTTATTAAATAAGCCATCGTCTCTCCCATTCTCTCTCCCTCTCACCCTCTCTAGGATGTTAAATATTCCAAGATTAATCTAGGTCAACTCTTCACTTAAGTACACATAGCTAGCGTTAACCTTCATAATCATCATTGGTCTACATCATTAATAATCAATTATCTCATTGACCTTTGATCATATTGGGTGTCCAAATGGTTTAACCAATTTGAACTTCAAAAGGTTTGAGTCACTTAGACCTCAAACGGTCTTGGTCACTTAGGCCTCAAACGGTCTTGACCAATTAAGTTCAAACGGTTTGAAACCGTTTCCCAAAGTTAGTTCTTGAAACCGTTTAGACAACACATCTTGAAACTGAATGAACTTGAGGTTCCAAATGGTTTGAGACCATTTGCTCCCAAACGGTCTTGAGACCGTTTGGACTCAAACGGGCTTAAGACCGTTTGGTCCAAACCTTCTCATAACTGAATGGACCAAAAAGGGTCTTCAACACTTAATCGATTCAAGGTTCTAATCCATGAACCAACTATCAATTGAACCACTAAAGTATTCATCAATTGAACCATTGAATCACCATTCAATTAGACCTTCAATTTAGGGTTTTTAACCCAATTGAATTAGGGTTGATAGTCAAGAAACCATCACTTAGGGTTTTGGAACTGAGGAACCATCAATGGTTGACATTGTGGAACCAATTCAATTGAAACCAATGAACCATCATCATTATATGATATGACCTGACCTCAAACGGTCTTGAATGACCCACAAACGGTCTTGAGGTCGTTTGGATGATCTCCAAACGGTCTTGAGACCGTTTTCCCATTCCAACATCAAAATCCATGTCATCCAATTAGGGTTTGGATCATTGGATTGATCATCAAATCAGCAATTGATTGCATGTCAATTTGGTATCTTTGGATCATCAAATACCCAACCATACTCAACCCTAGACCTCCAAATGGTCTTTATTGACCTCCAAACGGTCTTGAGACCGTTTGGGTGATTCCCAAATAGTTTTGAAACTGTTTGGGTCAATCGACCCAAAACATCAACTTGATCAATTACAAAATCAGCACTTAGCCGATTAGGGTTTCTATTTGAAAGATTTCCCATATGTTGAACTAATCAATTGGAGCCATTGGATTACCATCCAACACATACTAGGGTTCAGACCTCAAATGGTCAACCCATCCAAACGGTCAACACCCTCATGCGGTTTGGGACTCAAATCACCAAACGATTTTGAAACGGTTTGGTCTCCAAACGGTTTGGTCAAACCGTTTAGACCAACAAGTTGAAACCATTTGCCTGGGATATTTGGGGAGGTGTGTGCTTATGATGATGTAATAATCATCAAGATCCAAACCCACGAAGTTTGCTGTGATTTCCAGGGTGGTTGCATCAATCAACCAAGATAAATTTCGGAAATGAAGAAAGCATCAACAATTGATAAGGAATTGAATGCAATAACAATATTAAGGGTTCAAGTTATAAAATCCATCTCCAATTGAGCTCCAAAGCTTCAGGCTCACGTCAAAAATGGTGGATGCAACTGCTTTCACTATTCCAAGGGTCGTCCTCAAGCTTTGAGTGAAAAGAATTGGTTAGAATTGAAGAGGGGATCGAGTTATGAAGAATTCATGCATTGATTTTCGATTTTCACCATGGATTCAAGGTGAAAGGAGGTCAAGAATCTTACCAACAGGTTGGGGGTCGTCCTCCTGATCCTCCAAATCTCCTTGGTCGTTTTATAAGCAAGGAAAAGAAATGGAAATGAAAAAGCCCTTGGTTTGGCTGGTAAAGGGTACTTTTATAAGAAATTCAAGGAGAGAGAAAATGCCTTATAAAAATTCATTTAATCCCAAAAATAGTGCCGCCTCTTCCCCCTCAACTCCTTGGATCCGAGGCTATCTTTTTTGCCTCTTATTCCTCTCAATTATCCATGATTTAAAGAAAAGCAATTTAAGCACCTCAAATCATATTATACTAATATCCATAAGTGAGTGGATATTTCTTTTCCTTATAATAAGGTGAGTGAGTTATCCACTTCCCTTGGATATTTTCGTGGCCTAGCAAAGGCACAAAGGTGTTCAAACTTGAGCAAATTCAACCATCTCGTTTTTGGTTGAAGCCCCTTCAATTATTATATTTGTTTTTGCACTAAATTGAATTAGGGTTTCAATTAGGATTAAATCTTGATTATTTTAATATCAAGATTCTCTCTCCTCCAACTTAATTCAAATGAGGCACCCCTCTCATTTTCTTTGCTCTATATGATGCCAAGAAACATTAGGGACCTTATTGAAGTAGTAATTTTCATATTGAACCCTAGGTTTTGGGCAAATTGCACATTACACCAAAACTGGATTTTAATGCACAAACATTGCTTTATCAACTCTTTCTTGGTACTCAGGTTACCACAAGACATACCTCTATATCATCTTCAATCTCATGATGCTCCAACACATGAGGAACATATTGTCATGCACAATTTGCAATTTAACCCTGCAACTTACTTTAGTCCAGGTCAAGTAAAACATTATTTCAACATTATTCAAAAAGGACTAAAATTGAAATATAAGTTCCTCTTGAGCCCTAATTAATTTTCACAATATAAGATTAAGCATCTACTCAACCTTATTAGGAAAATCATTTAGGGTTAACACATAACCCAGGTCAGGGATGTTACACTCAACCTTATATAACTTGCACATCCACATATCTCTTGATAAAACATCCTTACAAGATGACTACCTCAGTTCTCTTGATGTCTGTAAACCATCCTCATATCGTTCACTTCACAAGGGTATGTTATCATCTCTTTCCTCATACCTCATATCCACGTTCCAACTCACATCATCTTTTATCCTTGGTGTATGGCACGCGTGCTGTCCTATCTCTCACTCCCATAACAAGAGGAAATAAGCATTTGGCGGCCGTCCAAACACAAAGTTCTTAATGTTCCAAGAGTAGAGATGGTACATCCCACCTTGCCAGTACACCTTCAATATCTAAGTTGAAACGTGCAACATGTGACTCTACATCATGATCATCTTGATATAAAAGTTACTTCCATGGGAAACTGGTCTTGAACCTACTTGGGTCACTACACAATCCTTGGTCATCTCCTCTAGGTCTATAGGGTGCTGACACTTTTGGGGTCATCCCTCTTCCCTTATGCATCCAGAGAATGCCCTGCTCATCCGTGCTCTGGCTCCCATCAGTTCATGAAGGTGATCAATCTCCTAACCCATGACCCTCAGAAAATGATAGTTGTTACCTCCCGACCCTATGGTCATGTGAAACTAGGGAATTAGGCAACTCCTACTTCCATCGGTCTTATCCCTACCCGACCCTAGGATAGACTTAGGATTCTATTATAGTACATATCCAACATAGAACCTTACCCAAGCCTTCCTCATCTCTCTCTGCATTCTTGGGTTGTCTTTCATCCTTTCACAGGGGTCATGGTGACCTGCCTACCTTAGTCAGACCCCATACTCATTACCTCAATGGTAACACACCCACATGCACATAGAGATGGTTATCTATGGGTCTACATGTTCATTTTCTGATCATGTACTCTTCACTTAGCTCCTCAAAATCCTATGAGACCACTTAAGGTTACCTCAAAACAAACAAAACTGGTATACACCCTACCGAAGGGTCCCTCTCCCAGGATGGGAGGAAACTACACCTTAACAACAAAGGTCACAAATTCCCTTATGTCTAGGGTTTACATCCACATGAGCATGCTTAACCCTAGCAAGCTACTAAGGCGCAAGCAGACCATCTACTAAACCATGTTTGGTCATACTTGTTCTCATCCTCAACATTGGGTCAAGATCATACCTTCCAATGTCATCTACTTATCTATGAGGGGTTCATAAAACATACCTTAAACTTAAGGGTTTCCTTTTACTATACACATGAGGAGTACCATGCTAGAAAGTATAGAGACTCAAATCTCATCATGAGCATCAGGTACACCACTTCCCCTCTTAGGCCTAGGAACCCCAGGTTCACTATTGGGTGTCCAACTGCCTGCTCAACTTTTAGCCATGAATCAAGCATGTATAAGGCATGACATGCATTACTGTCATCCTTTTACTCGAGCAACCCTTTAGAGTTGAGTCCTCCTCAAGGACAACCAACAAGGTACAAGGCCTCACAACCTGTTACTAAACCTCTCTAGGTCTAAGGAACTCTTCTTCCTAACCCAAAAGGTAAACACCTATACCATAGGCTCATAGGTACCTGAAACCTCATCCTCTCTCTCGGGTTTGGTTCCTCTAAAGGCAACCAAGATATCACCATCTTTTCAGGGAATGCCTTCCTTTACCATAAAATGCCATTTCTCCCAATTTAGCACTAGATGTGCTTCTTTGCATCCTTTGAGGACTAGGGAGAGGTGCTTCAGGAATGAGTCATATGAATCCCCATAAATAGAGAAATCATCCATGAAAACTTCCATAATAGATTCAGTGAGTCCAGTGAATATGCCTGCCATGTGACGTTGGAAAGTGGCAAACACATTAAAAAGCCAGAAAGGCATCCTTCTAAAGGCATATATTCCAAAGGCACAAGTGAATGTTGTCTTCTCTTAGTCATCTAGATGTATGGGAATTTGATAGAATCCAGAGTAACCATCAACATAGCAAAAATATTCCTAGTGAGCCAATCACTCTGAGACTTAGTCTAGGAAAGGCATTGGGAAATGATCCTCACGCATGGACCCCAACAAGAGTACAACTGCAATTGTATCTCAATTTGAGATACAAGAATGGTTGTGGTCATATCCTAATAAAGAGTATGGCTGTGGTCGTAACTCAATAGCATCATGACCTGTACCAAGGTTGGCTAGATGTGTACAACTTGACTATAAGTAATTGATAGTAGTCTGACTTATGATGTCATTACTAATGTTCTTGTACTTACTGAGGGGATGAGGTCATGGAAGATGTCCATGACATCTTATTTACATGCTTTTCATTAATTTGGTGGAGGATTCCTTAAACCTTATCAACCTTACCCATACCTCAAGAGGGTGAGGAAGAGAGAAAAAACCCTAATCCATAAGGTCCTTAATAGAATTTGAGTTTGAGAAGGGATGAACAAGATGAGAGAGTCCTAGAGGTATCTTATTTCGAGTCTCATCCTAAGACATCAGCCAGACAGTCACACAATCCGGGAGTCCTCGTATTTCGACTAGCGGTGTGGAGGAAAATTTTGCCAGCCCCCAGACTTGATCCTTTTCTAGACACCTCAGTCTTTCAGAAAATCCTCTAATAACTCCCTCAATTCTATGGAATTTGTAAAATTTAATAATTATTAATGATTAGATGAGGAACCTATGCTCTGATACCAATTGTAATGACCCTGTCTCCTAGTAACCCCCACTTAAGGAAGACCAAGAGATCGAAGCTGTTATCCCAATAAACCAGATCAAAGATTCGATAAATAATCAATAATAATTATGCAATTCTACTATCTAAACTGAAATATGGTATTAAAATAAAACTTTGCTTACCTTTTAAAATAGTTTGGAAATCTATCTATCCACAACTTGAATTACTCTATCTAATCCTCCTTGTACTTTATTTCTTGGTTTCATGATGTGTCACTATACTGTTTGTGCTTTTCACCTAAAACACTGACAAACAAAACGTCGATCAGCATATCGAAATATGTCGGTATGTGGAGGCACCAAAAATCTCACAAATATGGGTTACAATTTAAATATCACAATCAAGATATTTAACAAGCCAAATTACATCTTCCATGTGACATTCCCCACCGCTTTTGCCCTAACCCTGGAATTACCCCCTTTAGGGTTTCTCTTTTGTCATTGACTTAAGGCCACCTTCTCAATCTCGAGCTTGGTGCATGTGAGTCACAACTTATGGTGCCCATTAGTCATGCAACATAGACTACCTTCTCAATCATGAGCTTGGTGTCTGTGGGTCACCACTTATGGTACCCATTGGTCTTCCCTCCTGGGCTTGACCTCATTGCATCATCCATCAGGGTGGCATGTAGGTGTGAGAATACACATTTATATTAAGTTTTGATAATCATAGTGACTTTATAATTGCAGTATGAACATCCAAACTATTTAGTTGCATTCAATGCGATTAACCACCCAGAAAATCCTCGAGAAACTACGATGATTATTCATAATTAACCACATACCTGTACATGCAGATTTGAGACAAAATATTCCAATCAATTAAGACATCCAATCAAGCAAGTACAAGAATCCTGAAATCACATTCAATACCTTTTATCAAAATCTATCCAAACCATCTTGCTACTTAGGGTTTCTATTCCTTTTTAGGGTTTCTTCGTCTTTTAGGGTTTACTTTGCAATTAGGGTTTTACCTCACCTTACTCTTTTAAACCCTAATTCCTCATCTATCCTTTATGAAAGTTATTAAGGTTCCCGTTTATCAACTCATAACCTTAATTTCATATTAAAGCACAATTAACCATCAATTAAGTCCATTAATCCTCTTTTCATTAAAGCTACCATTTTTATCCTTTTAATCCATGACAAAGTCATTGTGCTCAATTATCCTCAATTCATAGTTCATTATGGTCTAATTCACATATGAACGTTAATCATCATTAATTCTACCTTTTATCCACCAGAAAACCCTAATTTCTACATTAAGGGTATTTATCCACAATTAGGAACTTTTATACTTGAAATAGATTAGAACCATCATATCTTAGCTTTGTACATGAATTTGACCAATTAAAAACGTTAAGGGCCATAATTACCAAAGTTAGGGTTCAAGGTTCATTAAAGCATATGGAACCCTAAATTAATCAAATTACACATGAAGATCATCCTTTAAGATCTAATATGCCCTTTTTATTAACAACATGTTAATATCTACTTTAAACACACATATAACCCTTTCTAATTCGTTAATCATCAAAGGTTAGGGTTTTTCATTGATTAAACTATTAAAGATAGCATCTTTATATACTTTTTGAATTGCAAGCAGAATTAGACGTCAATTACATTTTCATTGCATTCCTTGCATTTTTCTGATAAAAAGCACTACTTATTTGTATTTTTTGGCCAAAGGATCTATTTTTAGCGATTTACACAAGATTCAACCTTTTTCTTGAATTTTGGTCAGAGAGGTGAGTTACCTGGATTTTTCAAAAAAAGAACAACCGTCGGATCATTGGTCTATGTTGACTGCACACGATCACGCGGCTCGCAGAACTTGCGCCCACTAACAATTTATTAAAGTCGCAAAGTAGCCAGAGTCATTGATCCGTGTCCTGGGTCCATGGTAGACTCCGATCGAAGGGTAGCTGTACATCGTCCTCACCCTGATCCAGCACAACACACACGATGGCACTGCGATATGGAACTCACCGGACCAATGCGATCCCGGTAGGATAGGGCACAAGAGAGGAAGTAAAGATGCCGTTTGGGCTCGTGAGGGTGAGAGAAGTTGAGAGGGGTCACTATATATAGGCATGGGGGTCTAGGGATGGCTTCCCCAACCCGCCGCCAAGCCTTGTCCCAATGGGATTTAGGCATTTCGACAAATGGCCATAAAACCTAGTGAAACCTAGGTCATCTAGGTTCGGAATCATCTCCTGAACCTTGTTATGGTATTCCTTTTCGTGCACGAGCATTGTGATTCACCAAAAACATAGTCAAACATCAGACGTCTTCCTCCTCTTGTCTGACTGAAACTGGGATCTGCGCAATCTTTATGCGCTGTTGGATGCCGAATCAACGACTCACGTTGCACGCTCCATTCCTCTACTAAATTGAATTAATGTGACATTTATTGATATCCACTCACTTTAGGAAAATTATAAAAATCATATCTCTCAAAACACTTATCCAAATAATCCCAAATTTTAAGGGAAAGTCCATGAGGACTTAATCCATGTGTGTACCAAATTAGAGACCCAAATTCCAAAGGAAAGGGGTATTTTCTTCATAAGCAAGATATCATTATAAATTAAGCCAATTTAATTTGGTATTCCCTGGTGCGCTCCCGCTAGAGGGTTACAACACCGGCCAACTAGGGTGGCCGAGTGCAATCCACGAGGCCGGGAGGCACAGGATGATGGATGGGATCCTTGCTTTTGAAATTTATATGGTCCCAAATCAAGTCTATCACTAAAACTAAAACAATGCGCCCGCAAGCGTACGGGGTACTGTTGTAGTATAGATCAAAGGCAAGATGCGGGGTCGAACCGCGGAGATAGAGGGGGCGCTAGAGTTAGAAAGCGTGAGATATGTTCCTTATGTGGAGCTTAGGGTTTTTAGGGTTTGAAGGTTTGTTTGATTGATTAAGCTAAATGAGCAAGTAGGAAAAGCAATGTGAAACTAAGTTATCAAGAGACTAAATGAGCAATCTAAGTTAACGAGCTATCTAACCAAGAGCAAGAACGAATTATACCAAACTAAGCAAGCAACTAACAATTTAGAGCCTAAGTTAACCACTAAGAATGATGAAAGATCTAAATTAACACTAGCTAACAAAACAAGGCAATTGACTAAGTTAGACTAAAGCAAATGAACTAAGCTAGCACTAACAAGCGAACTAGACAATTAGGGTTTAAAGCAATTAGATGAAGGAGGTGGGCCGTTTGGGAATGCGACCTTGACATTAGTTGGGGGATGTCACCATAATAAGCAATTAACATATCTCATTCTAGATTACTAAACCAAACAACAAGGTGGGTGCTATGAGAATGTACCCTAAGCTACTAATTGGAGAACTAGGGCTAGGTGTAATTCTCATAGGACGTACCAAGTCTAGGTCTCTAGGATAAGTGGTATTAGTCAATTGAGGACCAAGGGTAAGGATGGGAGTAGAGATGAGGGTATTTGACCTCATGCCACTAGCCACCTCAGCCTTTAGGAAATCCTAGGCAATTGCACTAATCACATTTATACTAGTCACTTAGAACTCACACTTGCATGTAGGAAGAAGGTGATTATGTAGGAAGATAGGGGGCTAGCTAGGGATCCAAATTAAGGACCTAGGAGCCAATCCTATGATAGCTACATAGAAACCAAAACATCCTAGGGACAAATGTCTTCAAACACCACAAGGCAAGCAATTAATGTAATTAAATAACAACCACATGCACAAGTAATTGGAAATGAGATATAAGCAAAGGCAATCATCATAGAAATGAAATATGTTCATTACAAATTATATTCCCCCAACATGGTATCAAAGTCACATTTTTGCCCCAAACAGCCCACCCAAGGGGGCTTAGCTATACATGATCAAACTAGGAAAAGAAGGGGATAGAAGAAGGGAAAACGCCATGAAGCTCGATGTAGTGGCCTCCTTCTTCACCTCCAAGCAGCTGCAGACGACCTCCCTCCTCCAAAGGTGGAGGGGTGCATGAAAATGGTGGAATGGATGGATAGAAACCTAGAGAAACTAGGTTTCTATGGTGGAAATGAGTGGAAAATGGATGGAAATGGAGTAGATTGCAAGGAAATGGGTGGATTGGAGCAAAGGATGCAATGGCAGCAGCTAGGGTCGGCTAGGGGTGCTTAACCTTGAGCCCTAGAAGAAACTAGTGCTTATATAGGAGCTAGGGTTAAGTGGGGGTAGAATAGGAATAACAGTGGAAAGTTATGTAGGGTATGTGATCACCACGGTCGTAATGGGTGTGCCACGGCCTTGGTGAGGGTAGTGGGGGACGACCGTGGGGTAGTGAACACGGTCGTGGGGTGAAGGCAGTGGTGAAAAAGCAAAGTAGGGTGGTGGCCACGGCCGTGGCGGAGTGCCACGGTCGTGGTGGGTAGCATGCACCACGGCCGTGTTGGGTAACACGACCATTTTGGAGGAGTCGGGCTGACCGTGGGGAGGGGCCACGGGTGTCTTGATCAGCATCGGCCACGGTCGTGGCTTTCTGGGCAACTTCCCTGTTGGAAACTGATTTTTCACAATTTAATTCCCACGACCGTGGCAGGGTGCCACGGCCGTGTTCTCTTCTACTGACCACGACCGTTCTGATGGCCACGGCCGTGGTGTCTTCAAGGGCCACGGTCATGGCAGGTGACCACGGCCGTGGGATTCGGTGGATTTCCCTGTTGCAGCCTGTTGGAATTTGGCAATAAAGCCACGACCGTGGCATTGGGGCCACGGCCGTGGTGAGGCTTGACTTCTTGATTTTGCTTCTTACTTTGTCAATTTCGGATGTCTTTGCTCGGGGATGATTCTTGGCCACTGGAGGTAGGTTGAGAGAGAGTTTGGGGCCTTCTTTGGGTTCCTCCCTCTCTCCTGTCCATCTAAGCATGGTCCAAGTACCTGAAAAACAGTGCAAAGAACATCCATAAGCGTATTTGCAATGATACTCATATTGGGGAGAATAACCTGTAATTCTAATGCATTTGAATGTGATAAAAGTACAAAATGACACGAGATACAACCCTAGAATAGGGTTGGATCACCACCCCAAACTTGAAACATACTTGTCCTCAAGTATGCTTCAACTCAATCTCTTTTCCATTTTCCATAATCAAAAGATATGACAAATACAATATGATGTGCGACAAATGCTAAATGGGATCAATGGTGACTAGGTACATGCAAATCACTTCCCTCCTCTTCTAATTTCACAAACCAACCATGAAGGGAGCACATAGCACAAGAACTTCGCATATAATGCATGGATTGCACAAGTTATCAATATCTCATCCATAAGGTTCCGGGTAGACCGTTTCATGATGATGTTAATCGCCGATGACTAGGAGTGTCGTTTCACCTTCATGCCTTCAACCTTATGCTTCAAGTTATGCCAAATGACCCACATGGCTGCGGAAAAGGGATAAAGTGAGCTAGGTTTAATGTTTCCTAGCTCCATGGGTATGAAAAGAGAAGAAAGGGTTGCGGTAAGGTTTGGAGTGTTTTTACACACTCATCTTTTTTTTTATTTGAATGCTCTTAAATAGGAGCATCCTCTTATTTTATTTTATTTTTCTTTTTCTTTCCTTTTTCTTGCCCTTGGTGTAGATAGGGCGTATGGTAGATAGAGTGAAGCGGGGAGATAAACATGTGGCCACCCCAAACTTTTGGAGGTGGCCACGGCTAATATGTGCACTTTGGCATCTTTTAATGAGGCGGAGAGGTATGAAGATGATGAAAGAGTGGTCGGGTCAAAGAGGGGTCACTTGGCATAATCTTCCACATAAGGTCTCCTGCATAAACACTAGTCCGACACTTCACCATAGATATCACATCACATGAATGAACCAAATGAAATCCATATATCAATCAAGTAACTCCACAAACATTAAACGTTCTATGCTTGCTCGGATCATAATTCAATCAATCCAACACATTCCCAAGGGAGGTGACGAGCATGTAAGAAGTCATTCGTTGATACCACATAGCACTTTATCATAGCATATCATCTTATATTTGTCAAAGATGAACAATTTCATTCAATATGGTAAAGATTGAGTCAAAACACGCTTTTTGGACAAGAAACATCAAATCTAGGCAAAATTGGCCAAAAATGTGTCACATTGTACTAAATCACATTCAAACACAATTTTAGGTAAAAAGCAAGTAAATCCTAGCTAAAACATGCAAAAAATTAGCAAAAACCTACATGAGATGCAATGCATGGCTGAAGAAGCAAATTTTTTTTAAAAAAAATACTCAAAAATGCAGAAATGAACTACATGTTATGCAACAAAATCAGAAAAACTAAACTAGATGGCAGAGGTGATATCAAAATGACAAAAAGAGACAAGGAGTGATGCATACCGCCATACCCACCCCAAACTTTAGAATCATGCTGTCCTCAGCATGAAACTATATCTTAGGGAAGATAGGGGAAGAATCAAGGCTGTGGTGGCTGTTCCGGCATCTGAGGAGGATCTGGAGGAGGAGCTGAGTCTGGAGCCGAGCTGGAAGGAGGGTGCTGATAGTAGTACCCCTAGTAGTCGTCCTGGGGTGGAGGATACACCTGTGGATGTCCAGCTATACCACCCCAAAAGTCTGCACCCCATTCGGGGTTTCATGCTGCTTGGGCATGTTGGTATTGGTACAAGTGGTTGATCTGGTAATGCATTTGCTGTTGATCTTGCCACATGTACTGCTGGACGAGCTGCATGTCACCTTGAGTCTTCTGAATACTCTCAAGGTGCGCCTGGATGGTAGCCATGTCATAGGCGTTCCCTGAGGGTGGCTGCAGCTGGGATGTCCCCTCATCCCTCCTTTTAGTTCTTCGGGGCTGCCTTGCTTCTTCTGCTTCATGCTCCTGCCCTTGTACATTTGATTCAGCAACGTCTTCCTGTACGGCAGCGGCTCCCCTAGTATACGACTCTCTCGGGTGGTCTATCTGCCATGCCATCAATTTTTCCCTCAACCTGTCGCCAGGTCCCAATACGGAAATAAGGGGTTCTGCGTGATAAGGCAGCTCAAGCTCAAACTCCTGCACACTTGTAGTCAAATAAAACATTCTTTTATCTTTCGTTTTTATGGTGTGTGAACGCGTCAGATAGTTGAGGTCAACACGTTCTGCCTCAATCGCGTCTTGTGCCCCCGAGAGATCATATCCCAACGCTAGTGCAATAGAAGTCACAAACCCACCCATGACAAAGGGTTTTGTGCTCTTGTAGGGTATGGACTTCATATGATCAATCAAAAGAACTCCAAGGTCAATGTACTTCTTGTGGTGCATACCGATCAAGACAATCATATCCTTTTGGGAGATGGAGCCTTGATTATCGTACCTCCCCACAATAGTGTTTGCCACGACCTTCTGCACATAGCGTATTAGCGGGTTACATATAGCAGCCGTTTTTGATCTACCCGCGTAGTAGTCCTCTTTGCCCGTGAATTTCTTCCAGTAATATGCATAGTCCAGAGTGCCGTCTCTCTCTACCATACCGTCATCTAATTTCATGGCTTCTTCAGGATTAGAGGCGAAGATATCATTCAGCTCAGTGGAAGTGAGGGTGTGCATGTTGCCCATCATGGAAAATCTGAGTGCATCACAACCCCTCACTTTTGTGTTCTCCAGAGTGGCAAAGAATTCTTGGGTCAATGTGGGATATGTAGGTTGGGGTGTGAAAAGAACGCCCCACAACCCAATTGTCTTCAATCCCATTTCCACTATCTCCTTGATTCCAAGATCCTCAATGGTCTTCTCGCAACCGTACCTGGAGGTGACGACTCGCCTTGTCATGCACTCGGGGTAAATGAGATGAGCCTTCTTTTTCCTGTGTCCTCTTCCATAGGACACTCCCGCCTGTGCTTTTCCCAGGGTTCTTTCTCTATCTACCTCCAAAAATGTCACGACATCTTCTCCTTCTGGTTCCAGCTCCACCTCTTCCTCCTCGCTATCTTTTTCTTCCTCCATCGCATATGATTGCGACCCCGAGCTGGTATCAAAATTGTACCAGTGGGCCAACTGCTCCTCGTCGTGCTGCAATTGCCGCGAGGATTGCGGCTGCACACCACGCCTCGCCGTCACCTGAGACGTCGAGTGGCGGGGTGGTGTGGGCTTTGGAGGCAGCCTGGATGAGGACGGTGCCGCTTTTGATTTTGGGTTTCTCTTCGCGGCCACCGGCTCGAGTTCATCAATGAAGTTGTCCAAGTCGACCTCCATGGACTCCTCCTCTTCTTCGTCCTCCCCCTCGTAGGTAGCGTCTGTGATATGGTGGCTATCGGATGAGCGGGTGTGTGATCCGCTCACCGATTGCGACCGGCGGAGGGAGTGATGGGTGGAAGCGGTGGGTGATGGGGTGTGGGATGGAGTGGACACCTCGAAGGAGGCATTTTTAGAATGCCGCTTCCCTGCGGTGATGATGTTTGTCCCCTTGGCTAAGGCTTTCCCAAACTTCTTCATGGTGAGGATGGAGGTGGAAGTGGTGTTAGGAGGGTAATTTTCGGATTTGGTGGAGAAGGTGGTGTGGGTGTGGTTTTATGGGTGGAATGGAAGGATAGTGATGTACGGATGATGGTTATATGATTAGTGGTGGATTTGGGCGAAAATGGAGGGGTTTTTGTGGAGGTTTTGTGTGTGTGTGGGGGGTTGCTGGGCGGAATGGAGATGGAAATGGATATGGAGGTGCGATTGGGAGAGATTGGACGGTGGGAATGGGAGAGGGAGGGCTGGGGATCGATTTGGGATGGATTGGGGATCAAAAGGAGGTGGATTTGGGGTGACCAACGGGGGAGCTCAAGGTCGTTTTCCGCCGCCACAGACATTTTCTGGAGGTGGAAGATGAAAGAATGAGGGGGAGGGTCGTTTTTGGACACTTAAAAGTATATTTTTTTTTTCTGAACCGGGTCCGGCCACGGTCGTGGCGGAGGGCCACGGTCGTGGCCAGGGTTGGGTAGCACGGCCGTGGCGGGTGCCACAGTCGTGTTGTCGATGAAGAACTCCCCGGTCTGACCTCACCACGGTCGTGGTGTGCCGCCACGGTCGTGGCTCTATCCTCACGCCACGGTCGTGGTCAACTTGCCACAGTCGTGGCTGATCTTCAAAAAAACCTGTAACTTCGGCCAATATGCAACAATAACTCCCACGACGTGGCAGTTGCCCACGGTTGTGGCCAGCCTTCTTTAACACGGCCGTGGTGGGGACCACGGTCGTTGGCACTCTCCATCACCACGGTCGTGGAAGCTCGCCACGGTCGTGTTTGGCCGCTTGTGCCACGGTCGTGGTCCAGCCCCACGGCCGTGGTGGATTTGTCTTTTCAATTTTCAAACTTCAAAACATGATCTTTTGGTTTTAATGACCACGATTAACTTCTAGATCCTCTCTCTCTGATGTCTATCACCTGCCATCATCAAAACTCAAACAAAAACTGTAAAGCACAAGTGTGCGTGTGTGTATTTGTGTAAAACAAAACTAACGTATCAAAAGAAGGGTTGAGAGTCTCAAACGATGTGGGTTGCCTCCCACTAGCGCTAAATTTACCGCCTTCAGCCAGGCTTATTGATTGTTGTGCTCCTTCATTTCTTTGGAACTTTCAAGAGATCTTTGTAGTAGATCCCTTTCTCATCCTCATCTAAGCATTCCTCTTCATCAAATTCTTCTTCTACCAGCATAACAACATCAAAGTCTTGGTTGGCCTTGTCCGAGCCGACTTCAACGACAAGTTTCAGCCTTTGCCCATTAACAACGAATTCCTTAGCTCCTTCTTTTGCACAAATGATCACTGCTCCGGATGGGTACACCTTCTTGACAATGTAAGGACCTTCCCATCTAGAACAAAGCTTTCCGGGGAAGAACTTCATCCTTGAATTGTACAGCCATACCCATTTGCCGGGCTCAAACTCTTTCTTCTTTATGATGTTGTCATGTAGAAACTTGGTTCTTTCCTTGTAGTTCTTTGACATTTCATAGGCTTCATGTTGCATCTCTTCTAGCTCATGCAATTGAAACTTTCTTCTCATTCCGGCACTCTCTTCATCAAAGTCCATCCTCTTCAAGGCCCATAGTGCCTTGTGTTGCATTTCAACCGGCAAATGGCAACTCTTACCATAGACAAGCTTGAACGGTGTAGTGCCAATCGGGGCTTTATATGCAGTCCTATATGCCCATAAAGCTTCATTGAGTCGAAGTGACCAATCCTTACGGTCCGGTCGCACCGTCTTCTCCAAAATGAGCTTTATCTCCCGATTTGCCAACTCAACTTGACCACTCGTTTGAGGGTGGTAAGGAGTAGCTACACGATGGTTCACCCCATGTCTCTTTAGCAGTCCTTCAAAAGTGCGGTGAATGAAATGACTCCCACCATCACTAATCACAACCCTTGGAACACCAAAACGGCTAAAGATGTTGGATCTCACGAAATCACACAACACTTTATGATCATTTGTCCTTGTTGCCACATCCTCAATCCATTTTGATACATAGTCTACGACGACCAAGATGTAGACATACCCGAAAGAAGGGGGGAAAGGACCCATAAAGTCAATCCCCCAAACATCAAACACTTCTACCACCAAGATAGGTGACAAAAGCATCATGTCCCTCTTGGAGATAGTGCCCACTTTTTGGCACTTGATGCAACTCTTACAAAAGTCATGAGCATCTTTGAACAATGTTGGCCAGTAGAATCCACATTGAAGAACTTTGGCGGCCGTGTGTTTCCCTCCAAAATGGCCTCCACACACTCCGGAATGGCACATAGATAAGACTTTTTGCTGCTCCATCTCCGGAATGCACCTCCTAATGAGTTGGTCCGGGCAATATTTAAAGAGGTGAGGGTCATCCCAAATGTAGTTCTTTACCATAGCAAACAATCTATTGCTTTCCTCTCTTGTCCACATGCTCGGTATCCTCCCACTAGCTAGGAAATTCGCTATGTGCTTGTACCATGGCTTTTGGATAGATGAGACTAAGAGGAGTTGTTCATGTGGCATTGTCTCTTTGATTGGACTTGTCACATCAAAAGGTCCATCAAGATGGGAGAGATGATCTGCAGCACCATTTTCTATTTCTTTCTTATCCACAATTTCTATGTCAAATTCTTGGAGCAACAAAATCCATCAGATCAACCTTGGCTTTGAGTCTTTCTTGGACATGAGATACTTCAGTGCAGCATGGTCCGTGTAGATTGTCACTTTGTTTTGCAAGAGATACGGCCGAAACTTGTCAAGAGCGAAGATCACCGCAAGCAACTCCTTCTCGGTAGTCGTATAGTTTCTTTGAGCATCGTCTAACGTTTTACTTGCATAATAGATAGCATGAGGAATTCGGCCAATGCGTTGACCCAGCACAGCCCCCACCGCCATATCGGATGCATCCGTCATGATCTCGAACGGCAAAGAGAAATCTGGGGGCTGCATGATAGGAGCAGAAATAAGCCTCTCTTTTAGATGATTGAAGGCTCCCACACATTTGTCATCAAACTGAAATTCAACATCTTTCTCAAGTAATCGACAGAGTGGTCTTGAGATTTGACTAAAGTCTTTGATAAAACGCCGGTAGAATCCGGCATGTCCCAAGAAAGATCGAACATGTCTTACGGTCGAAGGAAAACCGAGTGTAGAAATAAGGCCCACCTTGGCCTTGTCAACTTCAATCCCATTTTTCGAAACTCGGTGTCCCAGAACTATACCCTCAGGTACCAAGAAATGACTTTTTTTCCCAAGATAGAACTAAGTGAACTTTCACACATCTTTCCAGAACTGCAGCTAGATGTAGCAAGCACTCATCAAAGGTCTTCCCAAAAACTGAAAAATCATCCATGAAGACCTCGAGTGACGAGTCAAGCATGTCAGCAAAGATCGAGGTTACACATCTCTGGAAAGTGGAAGGGGCATTGCACAATCCAAATGGCATTCTCCGGTAGGAAAATGTACCACTTGGACAGGTGAATGTCGTCTTTTCCTGGTCCACCGGATGTACAGCAATCTGAAAATATCCCGAGTACCCATCAAGAAAACAGTAGAAGCTCTGCCCAGCCAATCTCTCTAGAATCTGATCAAGAAACGGAAGTGGGTAGTGGTCCTTCTTTGTCTTTTCGTTGAGCTTCCGATAATCCACGCACATTCTCCACTTGGATTGCTCTCTCACCGGCATAAGCTCACCATCGAAATTTTCTGCAACTGTAATCCCGCCCTTCTTGGGCACCACCTGGATGGGACTCACCCACGTACTGTTAGAAATGGGGTAGATGATCCCTGCATCAAGCAACTTAACAACTTCTTGAGTTACAACGTCCTTCAACTTTGGATTTAGCCTTCTTTGCATTTGACGGGTCGGTCTCGCATCTTCTTCTAAGTATATCCGATGCACACAAATGGAGGGGTCAATCCCTCTCAAGTCAGCAATAGACCATCCAATGGCTTGGATGTTCTTCCTCAAGACTTCCATCAAGGCATCTTCTTGTTCAGGAGAAAGAATGGAGGAAATGATCACCGGGAGGGTGCCATTTGAGCCAAGGAAAGCGTACTTCAATCCTTCAGGAAGTTTCTTCAGCTCAAGAACTGGAGGCACTTAAAGGGAGTTCTTCAAAGGTGCAGAAATAGAGGGGAGGTCCTGGCTTGTAGCCACCAAGGCTAGTTCGCACTCTTCATCATCCTCATCATCGTCGTCAGGGAACTCAACAATTGGCTCAAGACCTCTACCTTGAGTAGCGGTCTCATTCCAAGCGGACAGAAACTCTTCAACAATCTCATCTAGGCATTCCACCAAATAACAATCTTCTTCGGTGGCCCCTATCACTTCAGCTGTAGTAGAAGACTTAAAGATGTTCAATCGGATCTTCATGTGCATGAATGTAACATACATGGTCCCTGTCCTCACATGGATCACGACATCAGCTGTGGCTAAGAAAGGTCTCCCCAAGATGATTGACACCTTTCTAGCTTCCTTTTCCATATCAAGAATGATAAAATCGGCTGGGAAGAAGGCAGACGTATCCTCATCAAGATGGACCAGCACATCATCCACACGCGCTCTAGGCGTCTTCACAGAACGGTCGGCCAACTATAGAGTGCAATGGGCCGGCCTCAACTCTCCCATTTGGAGCTCAACAAACAGATCATAAGGCATCAAGTTTACGCTAGACCCCAAGTCAAGAAGAGCTTGGTCTATGCGATGCGCCCCGATGTAGCATGAGATGATGGGGGCACCGGGGTCTTTTCTTTTCTGGGGGATGGTGTGTTGGAGAATGGAGCTCACTTGCTTAGTGAGCTTGATCTTCTTAGGCGTTCTCCCTGTTGTCTTTCTTTTGAAGGTGCACAATTCTTTAAGGAACTTTGCATAGGACGGGATTTGCTTGACTGCGTCTATAAGAGGTACATTGATTTTCACTTGCTTGAAGATCTCCAAAATATCATCCGCATGCTTCTTCTTTTTCTTTGCAGCAGAAGGCTCCTCAAGTGCATTAGGATATGGCGGGAGTTGGGACCCCAATCGGTCCAAATCAACAGTATCATCTAGTGGTATCACTGGAATCACAATATCACGGCTCAGAATCACAATATCATCATTCTGCATCTCAGTATCAACCTGCTCTGCCTCAGTGTCATTTCTGCCAACAACAGCACCATGGGGGCTCTCCAAAGTCCTACCACTCCTCAAAGTAGTCACAACCTTCACATGCTCATGGGTGGTAGAAGGGGGAGCTTGTGGAGGTGGTTGTGGCTGTTGGGGTGGTGGAGGCCTTTGGTGAGGGGAATTGGGATTTTGAAGGATGAATTGGGGTTGCGGTTGTTGTTGAGGTGGGGGGTGATATTGTGGAGGTGGTTGTTGGTAAGTATAAGGTGGGGGTGGAGCATATTGATAATTGAGCGGCGCATGAGGAGGCGAAGGAGCATATTGAAAAGTCCCATCATTGTTTGGATTCAGCATAGGTTGAGAGGGGAGTCTTCCTTCTTCTCTTCTGGCCAAAGAGAGAGAAATATGATCTAACCTCTGCTCAAGTCGGCTTATAGACTGGCCATGTGCGTTGACGTCCTTTTTGACTTCATCTAGGATTCTTAGCCTTCCAAGAACCTCGTCCTCAAACTTAGAGCTGTAGCGTGGCTTGTGCTGCCCCTGTCCTTGTCCATCCTCATTTGGTTGTTTCCACGAGAAATGTGGATGGTTCCTCCACTCGGGAGTGTAGGATTGGGACATTGGGCCCTGGTTGTTGTGGCCACCAAAGGAATGTAAAGCGTTAACTTCCTCATCTACAACGTCCACAACCATTGCGGGTTGGCTAGAAGAGCCACCCACTTGATTCTTCATCATTTGCATCATATCTGCCATCATTTTCATTAGATCGGGGTTGGTGGTATTGCGTGCGGGAGCCACGGAGGACGGTGGGGGAGTGTAGTTCCGATCGCAATGCCCCCCCTAGTGGAAGCTCGGTGGCGAGAATTCTCGGCGAGATGTTCAAACAGTGGCCATGAGTCCTCAGGCGGCTTGGCCATGAACGTGCCCCCGCAAGAAGAATCTACATTGTTTTGGCTCTGCTCCTCAAGCCCGGTGTAGAAGGCTTGAACCAGCTGCCAAAGCGGGACCTCATGGTGAGGGCAGTCACGAAGCAACTTCTGGAACCTCTCCCATGCCTCATGGAAAGGTTCGTTCTCTTTTTGGGCGAAGGATGTGATGCACCTTCTCATGTAGGATAACTTGGCTATCGGAAAGAACTTCTTCAGAAACTGATTCTTTACTTCATTCCATGTGACGAGCTCTGGCCTCGAGACGTACCACTCCTTGGCTTTCTCCTTAAGGGAGAAAGGAAAGAGCGTTCTGCGGATCGAGTCGTCGGTGGCAGCAGGCGTACGGAAGGTCGAACACGTTTCTAAGAACGCGTCTATATGGTGATAAGGATTTTCGTTCTCCATTCCGTAGTATGTGGGAAGAAGTTCCAAGAGTGCTGGCGGAATGGAGAACTGCTGACCGGGCATCTGATCCACCAGCGTGGCTATGGGGGAATTGTAGTTCCCCGGCGTGAAATACTCATGAAGCGGGCGGTGCGGTGGTGGAGGTGGAACATCCGGTGGTGGGTTGTTTTCGGCCATCTCGGCCCCTCGGTGTAGATTGCGACGCACTTGACGTCTTCTTCTCCCAATCTCAGGGTCGTAAACCACCAAGTCGGTGCAAGTCGAACGCGTGCTGCGCATGCACAGCTGTCACCTGCGCAAATCACAAACAAACAACAAAGAGCCAAGTGAGTGAACCAATATGCAAGAGTAACACAAAAAATAAAGAATAGCAATGGTGAGGGAAAAAGGAAAAGCTAAGCTACGCTATCTAACTAGGCCGAGTGCCTCTATTCCCCGACAACGGTGCCAGAAAGCTTGGTGCGCTCCCGCTAGAGGGTTACAACACCGGCCAACTAGGGTGGCCGAGTGCAATCCACGAGGTCGGGAGGCACGGGATGATGGATGGGATCCTTGCTTTCGAAATTTATATGGTCCCAAATCAAGTCTATCACTAAAACTAAAACAATGCGCCCGCAAGCGTACGGGGTACTGTTGTAGTATAGATCAAAGGCAAGATGCGGGGTTGAACCGCAGAGATAGAGGGGGCACTAGAGTTAGAAAGCGTGAGCTATGTTCCTTATGCGGAGCTTAGGGTTTTTAGGGTTTGAAGGTTTATTTGATTGATTAAGCTAAACGAGAAAGTAGGAAAAGCAATGTGAAACTAAGTTATCAAGAGACTAAATGAGAAATCTAAGTTAACGAGCTATCTAACCAAGAGCAAGAACGAATTATACCAAACTAAGCAAGCAACTAACAATTTAGAGCCTAAGTTAACCACTAAGCAAGATGAAAGATCTAAATTAACAATAGCTAACAAAACGAGGCAATTGACTAAGTTAGACTAAAGCAAATGAACTAAGCTAGCACTAACAAGCGAACTAGACAATTAGGGTTTAAAGCAATTAGATGAAGGAGGTGGGCCATTTGGGAATGCGACCTTGACATTAGTTGGGGGATGTCACCATAATAAGCAATTAACATATCTCATTCTAGATTACCAAACCAAACAACAAGGTGGGTGCTATGAGAATGTACCCTAAGCTACTAATTGGAGAACTAGGGCTAGGTGTAATTCTCATAGGACGTACCAAGTCTAGGTCTCTAGGATAAGTGGTATTAGTCAATTGAGGACCAAGGGTAAGGATGGGAGTAGAGATGAGGGTATTTGACCTCATGCCACTAGCCACCTCAGCCTTTAGGAAATCCTAGGCAATTGCACTAATCACATTTATACTAGTCACTTAGAACTCACATTTGCATGTAGGAAGAAGGTGATTATGTAGGAAGATAGGGGGCTAGCTAGGGATCCAAATTAAGGACCTAGGAGCCAATCCTATGATAGCTACATAGAAACCAAAACATCCTAGGGACAAATGTCTTCAAACACCACAAGGCAAGCAATTAATGTAATTAAACAACAACCACATGCACAAGTAATGGGAAATGAGATATAAGCAAAGGCAATCATCATAGAAATGAAATATGTTCATTACAAATTATATTCCCCCAACATGGTATCAAAGTCACATTTTTGCCCCAAACAGCCCACCCAAGGGGGCTTAGCTATACATGATCAAACTAGGAAAAGAAGGGGATAGAAGAAGGGAAAACACCATGAAGCTCGATGTAGTGGCCTCCTTCTTCACCTCCAAGCAGCTGCAGACAACCTCCCTCCTCCAAAGGTGCAGGGGTGCATGAAAATGGTGGAATGGATGGATAGAAACCTAGAGAAACTAGGTTTCTATGGTGGAAATGAGTGGAAAATGGATGGAAATGGGGTAGATTGCAAGGAAATGGGTGGATTGGAGTAAAGGATGCAATGGAAACAGCTAGGGTCGGCTAGGGGTGCTTAACCTTGAGCCCTAGAAGCAACTAGTGCTTATATAGGAGCTAGGGTTAAGTGGGGGTAGAATAGGAATAACAGTGGAAAGTTATGTAGGGTATGTGATCACCACGGTCGTGGTGGATGTGCCACGGCCGTGGTGAGGGTAGTGGGGGACGACCGTGGGGTGGTGAACACGGTCGTGGGGTGAAGGCAGTGGTGAAAAAGAACAAGTAGGGTGGTGGCCACGGCCGTGGCGGAGTGCCACGGTCGTGGTGGGTAGCATGCACCACGGCCGTGTTGGGTAACACGACCGTTTTGGAGGAGTCGGGCTGACCGTGGGGAGGGGCCACGAGCGTCTTGATCAGCATCGGCCACAGTCGTGGTGACTTGGCCACGGTCGTGGCTTTCTGGGCAACTTCCCTGTTGGAAACTGATTTTTCACAATTTAATTCCCACGACCGTGGCAGGGTGCCACGGCCGTGTTCTCTTCTACTGACCACGACCGTTCTGATGGCCACGACCGTGGTGTCTTCAAGGGCCACGGTCGTGGTAGGTGACCACGGCCGTGGGATTCTGTGGATTTCCCTATTGCAGCATGTTGGAATTTGGCAATAAAGCCACGACTGTGGCATTGGGGCCACGACCGTGGTGAGGCTTGACTTCTTGATTTTGCTTCTTACTTTGTCAATTTCGGATGTCTTTGCTCGGGGATGATTCTTGGCCACTGGAGGTAGGTTGAGGGAGAGTTTGGGGCCTTCTTTGGGTTCCTCCCTCTCTCTCATCCATCTAAGCATGGTCCAAGTACCTGAAAAATAGTGCAAAGAACATCCATAAGCGTATTTGCAATGATACTCATATTGGGGAGAATAACCTGTAATTCTAATGCATTTGAATGTGATAAAAGTACAAAATGACACGAGATACAACCCTAGAATAGGGTTGGATCATTCCCTCTTTCTTTGCCATTAAATTATTATTTTGAATTCCTTGAACCTCAAGGAACCCTAATGGTTCAGAATCCCATCTTAGGAAATTTCCTTAGCCTTTTACTTATCTTTTATCTATTTTCTCTTTCTTCTTATTCATTTCTTATCAAAATATCTATTTTTGAGGATTTCTCTTTGTTTCTCTTTTATTTCCCTCATTGATATTCCTTTTATCATTAGGAATCCTTGGGATATGAAATTCCACCAAGGATAACTCAATTATTCATTTACTAATTGAATTTCCTTATTATTGGGCCCAATAGCCAATAAAGCCCACAACACAATCATTGATGCTATTGTAAATGAAATACATTTATTCAAAAAAAATAATATCATTATTTGTTCAAATATCTTTAATATTAGAAATTACATTTCTCACCAAATGAACCTAAAAATTGGGGTTGTAACATTCCCTCTCCTATAATTTTATTTATAAAGGAACTAGAAATGGAAATCATTATGTTATTGTTCTTAATTCTCTTAAGCCTATTATTGCTAAATGCCTTGTTGTTGATAAGCGTGATATATCTTTGTGGCATCGTAGGCTTGGTCATGTAAATATGCATCAGTTGAAAGAGTTTAGAAAAAAGTAATTGGTCAAAGGACTTCCTATATTGGACTTTGAGAAGGATGAGGAATGCCAACCTTGCACACAAGGAAAGCAAACCAAATTCTCCTTTAAATCCAAAGGAGTCCTTAGTACCAAAAGAGTTCTTGAACTTCTTCACATTGATATATTTGGACCAATAAGAACTCAATCACTTTATGGTAGCAAGTATTGCCTCGTGATTATTGATGATTTTTTTCACTTTACTTAAACTTTCTTCTTAGTTTCAAAAAGTGACACTCTAGATGTTTTCTATACTTTTTGCAAACCGGTCAAAGACCAAGCTTCTTGTCAGATTGTATCTATCCGTAGTGACCATGGGGGAGAGTTTGAAAATGATTTGTTTGAGAATTTTTGTGAGAAATCAGGTTATGCACATAAATTTTCTTCCCCTCATGCACCTCAATAAAATGGGGTTGTATAGAGAAAGAATAGGTCTTTACATGAAATGGCTAGGACCATGCTTCTAGAGTATGATACTCCATAGAAGTTATGATATGAATCTGTTAGTACGTCATATTTTGTGAAAAATAGAATTTTTACTCATCCTTCCTTAAATCAAACCCCCTGTGAGTTATGGTGTTGTAGAAAGACCTCCATCAATTTATTCCATGTTTTTTGTCCTTGTTTTGTTTTAAACACAAAGGATTCTCTTGACAAGTTTGATATGAAATCTTACAAAGCTTTCTTTCTTGGATATATCACTATTTGTAGAGCTTTTAGAGTTTTTAACATTGAATTGTCTAACCTTGAAGAATCTATCAGTGTATTTGTTGAAACTAACCCCTCTATTTCCAAGAATGTTGTAAATGATGATGTTGTAGATGAAGTGATTCCTAGATTAAAAGAGCTCAACATCGTTGACAAAGGAAAAAAGGTGGTAGCTATATGAAGAAGAGAAAGAAAAAGAAAATAAGGATCCAACTCTCCGATTTGCTAAAGATCATCCTAAGGAGCTCACTCGCCCTTTGTCCCTCTGACATTCAATAGAAGCAACAACAAATAAACCACACCTCTCCCTTTCCCAGCGAAAGGGATTTCCCTCCTTCAAAAATTGACAATCCTTTTGAAAGGGTGAAGACGTAGGCTGCCTTCAACAAAGAACAAGGGGAAAGGGTTTTCCCTCCTTCAAAAATTGACAATCCTTTTGAAAGGGTGAAGACGTAGGCTGCCTTCAACAAAGAACAAGACAACAATGCCTTCATCTCACAACTTGAGCCCAAGAAAGTGAAAGAAGCTCTCAAGGATGATGAATGGATCCTAGATATGCAAGAGGAGCTAGAGCAGTTTGAAAAGAACAAAGTGTGGACCTTAGTGCCAAGACTAAATGATAGGAAGATCATTGGCACCAAGTAGGTCTACTGCAACAAGCTAGATGAAAGTGGCAAAGTGGTAAGAAAAAATGCAAGGTTAGTTACTCAAGGCTATAATCAACAGGAAGGTATTGACTTTAATGAAACTTATGCTTCTGTTGCTAGACTTAAATCTATTAGAATGTTACTTGCCTTTTCTAGCTATAAGAATTTGTTGCTTTGTTAAATATATGTTAAAAGTGCATTTTTGAACGATACAATAGAGAAGGAAGTCCATGTGGCTCAACCTCTTAGCTTTGAACATGACAAGCTTCTTAACCATGTTTCT
Organism: Alisma plantago-aquatica; assembly: GCA_963693085.1. Lineage (NCBI taxonomy): Eukaryota > Viridiplantae > Streptophyta > Magnoliopsida > Alismatales > Alismataceae > Alisma > Alisma plantago-aquatica. The sequence continues at coordinate 249,834,291 of OY856409.1, forward strand.
TTATTGCAAAAAGCTCTCTATGGACTCAAACAAGCCCCTAAGAGCTTGGTATGAAAAATTAAAGAACTTTTTGTTATACAATGGCTATGTCATGGGAAAAGTTGATTCTACCCTCTTTCTTAAACACACTTCTAGCAACTTTTTGATCATTCAAGTTTATGTTGATGATATAATATTTGGCAAAACTGATCTTGATCTTTGTAAGGAGTTTAGTTCTCTTATGTAGAGTGAATTCAAGATGAATATGATGGGGGGTTACTTTCTTTCTTAGATTCCAAATCAAGCAGACAAAGGAAGGAAATTTCATCAACCAAGGCAAGTATACAAGTGAACTCTTGAAGTGCTTTGGGATGACAAACACCAAGACTATGGTCACCCCCATGACAAATACCACCAAACTTGATAGAGATGAGGAAGGTGAGAAGGTAGATGAGGTATGATTGGTAGCTAATATATTTAACTTGCCTCTAGACCTGATACCATGTTTAGTGTTGGACTGTGTGCTAGATTTCAATCAAATCCTAGAAAATCCCATATTATAGAGGTTAAGAGGATTATAAGTTACTTAGACAAAACCTAAAATTTTAGACTATGGTATCCCAAGTCAAGGGACTTTACTCTTACTGCTTATAGTGATGTGGATTATGCATGGTGCTTAATTGATTAAAATTGTACAAGTGGCACTTGCTTCCTCATAGGACCATGCTTAGTTTCTTGGTTCTCTAAGAAACAAATCATAGTGGCTCTTTCAACTACCGAGGTTGATTACATTGCATCTAGAAGTTGTTGTGCCCAAGTTTTATGGATGAAGCAAATACCCCAAGACTATAATGTTTATTTTGACGCTTATCCTATCTTTTATGATAATACTAGTGAAATTAATCTTTCCTACAATCCTATATTGCATAGTAGAGTCGAACATATAAATATATGCCATCATTTCCTCCATGACCACATTGCCAAAAAGGATATCTGTATCACACATGTGGACATGGAAAATCAACTTGCAGACATTTTCACTAAACATTTAGCTAGAGAGAAATTTACTTTTATTAGATCAAAACTACTTATTACTGCTCTTGATGATAATGATATACCTTCTAGCTAGATGTTCTCATATCTATTTGTTCTTGCTCATAGTTTGTTCATCTCATACTTGTAAGTGCTATTTTTTCCTATTCTTAATGCCTTGTTTTGCTTATTTTTGGCTATTTTATGCAAATGTTTGTTTTACCACAAAATAGTAGCCAATGATGAGTAGAATGTGCCTCAATATGTTCATAGTATATGATAGGCTAAAAAAAGTTTACATAGCACTTTAGTGGCCTAGAATTAAATTTCTTATCTATTAGACAAACTGACATGTAGACCGAGTTTGTTCTAGGAGAAACTTGACCAACACCGGGCCAAGGATTGAACAAAACCATAGTGTCGGCCGAGTTTCCCAAACCTCAAACTCAACTGACAACATTGTTGGGTGGAAAATATATAGGCAATTGACTGACTTTCTCCCACTCAATTAGAGAAAAGTCGAGTGATAACCCTTCTCTATTGTTCACCCTTAAACCCTAGGGCTACCTAAACCTCTCCCTTACCTTCTCCTGCCATGGATCACCTACCCTAACATCTCCCAACCTCAACTTCACCTACTTGGGTGACCTGCAGCTCCTTCCATCCTTTTCATTTTGTTTCCATTTCATCTCCTTTCTTCTCTATGGCTTTAAACCGATGGAAACAAACTGGACCAGCTGAAGTACCCTCATCCACCACTGCTTCTAGGGTCATTTCCTTTGATGGAACCTCCTTCATTTCCTCTCAAGCTATCAATAGGTATAAGGAGATTCTTATGAGAAATCCTTTTCCTTTTTGTGCTTTGCTTGAATCTAGAAGTGAGTTGATGAATAAGGTTGTAGACGTGTTTAATGCACAACACCTTGGTGCATTGTGTGTAGAGCGATTGTGCTACACTAACTCTCTTTGTAGCATAAAAGTTGTCCATGAATTCTATGATAATCTCACATGGAACTACAATTCTATTATTCCACCCCTAACCAACAAGTGATCCTTACCTCCATGATTGTGGGTACCAAGTTTTCCATCTCTGAGGATTCCTTGAATTCTTACTTTAATGGCACCACCATCGCATATACATGGTTGACCACCTATCACCGATATATTGACCTTACTGACCCTGAGAAACTATACCAAAGTTTTGAACCTGAGCTTACCCTTCCCAACATCTATAAGTTCCTGAAGAAACCTGAGGTTCCCTATAGGAAGAAAGCTATCCTTCCCTCTTCCACTCTTGATATCAACACTTGCATGATTGGACTCGTCGTCAACTGAAATATCCACCCAAAGAAAAACCAAATGGATATTGTAGAGAATACTGCTATGCTGATATACTATCTCCTTAATGATGTCAAAGTCAAATGGGCATGTTACATTATCCATCACATGACCTATTTTGACTCTGGGAAGAATACATGTGGCTCCCACCCACCCTATCCCAACTTGATTTATGATTTGTTTGCTCATCACACTGAGAAATCCCTTTTCCATGGTTACAAATAAAGTAGGAAAGGTGTTTAAATCACTGAAACCACTGTCAAGAAGTATTTTCATCCCACCTCCTCCACCACACTCAGTGCTTCGACCTCCACCCAATCCCCTCCACCTCCTCCTAGACTTGGTTGTGCCTCATTCTCGGTGTCTAATGAAACCTTGATGGACTACATGATGCACCAATATGCATTCAACTTGCAGGTCCAGGAGCACCTACAAGTTCAAAAATGTCAAACATGAACTTGTCCTGCACCCATCCTCACCCCACCTACCAGCCCTACCCAGCTACTGACTATGCTTCCTATGCATACAATCAGTTCTACTTGGACCACCACCCTACTACTTCTATTGTACCCCCTACCTCTAATGGTGGACTTATCCCTACTACCTCCTCCCTACTATGGCCTCTTCCTCTAGGACCTGCTTCCACCTTACTTGCTGGCTTTGATGGGATCTCTACACCCAGTTTCGAGAAAGAAAATGCATTGTTTACATGTGGTATGTCTTGGGCAGGGCAACATGCCAAGTGGCCTACTACTCGCTCTTTCAAACCTCCAGAGGATTATGAGATGGCAGATGTTGATGGTGATGAAGATGAAGGTGGTAATGGTGATGATGGCTTTGATGCTGATGGAGATGATGATGATGATAGCTCGGTTGACCATGATGCACCATCTGATGGAGATGAAGACTACCGGCCTGATGATGACTATAATGTTGACATAGATGCCATAGATGTTTAGTTATTAATCTGTGTGATGCTCATATTTATATCTTTTTGTAGACTATCATGTACTGAACATTTGGGCACTGTATATGAGGCATACTATTTTTCATATCTTGTTGGTTTTTAGCTATTTTGTAGTTTTCATCTAGAGAGAACATATATTTTGTTCTAATATGATTATATGTTCCTTAACTCTATATTTGGTTATGTATTATGAGTTCTTGGTATGTGCTCCCATATTTTGATTATGACTCTAGTATGTGTTGTTCTCTCTTGTTTTTGGTTGGTGCTTGCTTATAGTGGTTGCTTGTATCATTTGTGCCTATGGATAAGACTTGTGCTTTTTAGCTCTTCTACCCACCTACCTTTTTGAAATAACAAAGGGGTAGAAATGAGCTCAAGTACTACTGGGGAGATATGAGCTCAAGTGCATATTGAATTGTGATCCTTTTCTAGTTAATTCTCTGAAATATCATATGACTATGTAAGAGGTCTGAATAGTATACATGTGCTATGATCATACTTTTTGAGAAACTAACAACATGCAAAGGTAAGCATGAATTGAAGGGGAGCAATTTCTATTGTTGATTCGTGTATCCATCTACAATTCACAATGCAAAAGCTTCAATTATGAATCCCTTTTAATATGTTAAGGAATGGTTTGTCATCTTCAAAAAGGGGGAGAATTTTGACCTAACAGTTATACATTGTCCATATTTTGATGACAACTTAACCATTCCATTCATATGTATCTAATGTGTGTATTTGAGATTGATTTCAGGTATTAGAAACATGAAAAGGATCAATTCAATCAAACCCTAGCTTGATCGAATACAAGCCAAAGTCAATGCAAATGCTCTTTTTTGGAAAACACCCTAAATGACTTAGGAAATTTTTTGTAATCATTTGTATTGATGTTATGACTTGTAAATAAGATGAGAAAAAACCAGGAGCACTTAATTTGAACGTTTTAAGTACGTTAATAAATTTCAAAATGCATCACATGCACTCTATTCGGCCGAGTTTCCATCTTAGAAACTCGAACGACGCCTAGGATGGGTCTTGGAAATTTCCCAAGTTCATTTGAGTTTGTCCCATGTCAAACTCGACCGACACCCTACACAGACAAAGTGATTTTAGGTCATCTGTCGAGTTTCATCCAAGATAAACTAAACCGACAACTCAAAATTAGTTTTTCACATAGTGTAATCGGTCAAGTTACCTTTATTGAAACTCGACGAACTACAATGTACAAAGTGTGTAGAGAATTTGATTCTAGCAGTTGGAGCATTGCAAACATCAAAAATAGATATGTTGCAACACTTCAAATGACTAGAATTTATTCCCAAATGCTTCTAGTGGCTAGTGGACACCCCAACTATAAATAGGGACCCTTGGGCTTCATCCCAAGTTTGCCTACCTTGCTCCTAGCTATAGTTGAGTGTGTTTGTCCACATACAACCCATTTCTCTCTCTTTCTTACTAATCAAAATGTCATTATGAGTGAGATAGGATATGTGTGAGAGAGTTACTCCATTTTACTCTTGTAAAGCTCTCAAATCTTCCCTTTCCCAACTCTCTTTCTAAAGAGAAAAGTTGGTGAAAGCTTCCCAAGGTGAAGGATAAAGATCCTTGAGAATAGTGGATAATTCCTTCAAGGCGGAAGACTTGTTGCAAAAGGGGATCTCCTTGGCAAAGGTGTCCAACTTGTTGTAAAAGTGGGTAAGCCCTTGTAAAGGTTGAAGACTCTTGCTCGAAGGATAGGTGCAACCTTCTAAGGTTTAGGTGGCTCCTTTTGGTCCTTAAAAAGGAAGGCTAGGTATTCTTTCTCTACAAAATGAAGATCTTATATATGTCTTATAATGGAATATAAGTATGCAATGGTTGCAAAATCCTAGGGCTTGACCTCTCTAGGTAGTAGTTTGAGTTTTGAACCACTCTACATAGCTGGTTCTTGATCTTATTCAGTCTCTCTCAACCTTGCTATGTATGCCTAGTTGCACATAAATTCCATATTTATAAGTACATATCTTGAAGTAATTTAAAGGTCTAATGAGTCTTGTTTAAGTGATTTTTAGCTCTATTCACCCCCTCTAGAGATCTTTGATCCAACATCATCTCTATCTAATATGTATATCCATATTAAATGATCCATGTGTGGTTGTATACTCATTTCTTTGTAATGTATATTGACTTTACTACCAAGAGGTGTATATGCATAAACTCCATACCTTATAAAAATGTTTGAGTTTGTGTATAGAAGATTTTGCGAATTCCTTATTGAAAAGTTAGGTTTTTTTTATAGTCTGGGAGATTCACTTGGAGGAGTGGACATAGAGTGTTCATGTTGTCACCAAACAACAAGATAGTTTGATATGTGGGATTTTTTCCATTTGGATGATGAGTAACTAGACGAGAGATATCTTGCAATGATTTTTAAATCATTAGACGTCAGCTCAATATCAATTTGATCCTTGTATGCAAATGGTCCTAAAGTTAATCAGGTCAAATAGAAACGTTTACGATCAAAGCTTAAATTATGATTGTAGACTAGGGTACCAAGTTGGTGGTAGAGTTGTCATGTAGAATGTATATATACATTAACGTAAATGTATATTTGAACCATGCTTTGTAAACATGTAGACCTTCTTATTGAAGTTTGAATGTATATTCAATCCATGGTTTTTATATATACTGCAACATCATATTTGGACTAGGATTTTTAACACGTTATGAACTGTAATTTTAAAAAATTATGTACCATGATTCATATGTTGTAGAACCCATTTTTCAATGTAACATACATCACATTATGTTGCAACAATGAGAAGACTCATCTTGTTGATAAATAAAATGGCATTAGGACAAATCATCAACCAAACCAACTTAAAAATAACAACATCATAGATTGAGTAAAAAATTGAAATGAACCAATCCATAATAGGATCTAGTTATGAGAAATGGTTACACAACCTTGCCAATCATCATGTATATACTATTTGTCATTTGAACCATTCCACATTGTAGACATGATAGAGAATTGTTGGTATATTTGATTAGTTGGGTTTTGGCCCATTTTATTTTCCCTTGTTTTGTTTATACCATGTACTCCCTGGGTCCTATATATAGAAGACTCAGTAATCTTATTTCACTTACTAAAAACAACTTATTTTATAGGGTATCAGAATCAGGTTTCTAAACCTACACTTTCCTCTCCTCTCTTTTCTTTTCCTCTTTCTCTCCTTCTCCCACCTGGTGGCATTCGTCCCTCCTCACCCCACCCACCCACCCACCGCTACCCACCCCCTCCGCATCCCCCTCCTTCTTCCCCTCACTGTGGCAGCCAATGGCCAAGCTGCCCAACAACATTAATGACTTGCAACTTCCCCAAGCGGTCAGCCTCCACCAGGTGGCTAGCAGTCACACACAGCCATGACAACCCATAGTTTCTAGGCATAGCCAGTGCGATCCATCCGTTGCTAGTCCAGGACACCACCAGACGTGGTCTCTATCTACACAATACTCTGGAAGACTCCTATCTTCTTCTCCTTCCTCCTTCTAAATGTTCTAGGTCCAGACAATATATATACACATAAAAAGAGGCTATTTGGAAAGAGCTTGTGTTTATTTATAAAGTACCAAAACAAAAAGGGGAAAAGCTTTATTGTTTTCTTCCTCCCCATGTGGTTCCCCTAATCCATGTAGTTGAGTGATTTTATTAAAATTTTGGGTTTTTTTGGGTTTTATGGCCTCAGAGTAGGCAGTGGAAACAAAACTTTTACTAGCCATTAACCCATAACAGGAGATCACATCAATTACTGTGTAATGAGAAGGATGGTTTTAGCGAGACTTGCCTTGTCCTGGGACTTTCCCAGTGAAAATACCTCACATCCATGTGCGGTCTTTGATGCCATGTCTTGGACGGTGTCTGTGCAGCTCCTGGTCTTCACCATGGACTCTGGCCTCCACTACGGACTACAGCTGACGTGTCCTCCTGAGTGGAAGACATCTCCCGCCTCTGTAGATAGTCTACATGCACCACCTGGAACTCTTGTCGTTCTAGAAGAACTAGCAAGAAGGAGACGACCCTCTTGTTGGTGTACTAGCACCAACCTGCTCTCCCGAACTCAGAATACTTTTTTGTAGTTTTCTTTCCCTCGTTGTACCTCGCTAGTCAGGTAGAACTTGCTCGGGCTCTCTCGGTTACTAGAACCAGAGAGGAAAACAACTTTGTTGAGCAACTGATATTCTATGTTGTGCATTCTGAGAAGCCCCCAATACCCCTCTATTTATAGTAGAGGACTGGGTCAGGGTTCCCAGTCTGTTTGGGAGTAGAAGGATCTAGAAATTCCATAAATAGTTTGTACTGTGGCAGGCAAACCAATTGGTTTACCAATGAACCGTTCGGTTGGGAGTGTGATCCGATCAGTTCACCCAGTGAACCGGTCATTTAACTTCCCAGACTTTCCTGCAATTGACTTTCCTCAATCGTTTCCAATTAATGTAAAGATTAATCCTTATTCCAATCGAATTGAACAAGTGAAACGTGAAAGTTTTCTTCCAACCGGGAAAATCTTTATTTCCTCAGTTGGCAGAACTGTGAGCCACCCCATTCACCAATTGAATCAGTTGGTTGGCTCACACCAGCCAATTGGCTCACAAGGGTGAACCGGTCAGTTGGCAGTCCTGACATTGCCAATGCAATCTCTAATCAACCTGACACTCTAACCAGCTAGTTCAACACTTGAACTTGATAGTTCTGAGTACAGTCCATCAATTGTATGTTTAATTGAGTACCTAAACACCTTTAGTCTCAATCTAAACATCATTCATGGACAATCTCCTCTTCTAGGGGTATCCTATGTGTGTGACCCTACATGTTCCAATTTACGTTGGCAATGAATGTTCATAACAACTTATGACATCACAAGCAATGAGAGAAATCTAGTAACTCATCATTGCTACCCAAGTAACTCAGAAAGTTGGAGAACAACTTCAACCTACAATATGTGATTAATGTTACCGTGATCATATAGTTCCTTTGTCTCTGACATCCAGATTGAACTCAAGGCATGGAACGCCATCCTCTTCAACATTCAATCCATGTTACTTGACCTAGAGTAGACTGTCTGAGATGCATGTGAATTCACATATCATATATTGAATTATATGAGTATGGCCATACAGTTCTAAGTCTCTCTTATCAAGGGGCCTTGGATATCATACTCCTTGTAGGAGGGACAAATCCCATATCTATCCCTCACAATCAAGTCCCCATGTGTCAAAGTCACCCAATCATCACCGTTATAACAACCCATGTTTCGTGACTACGTTTGATGATGTCAAAGTGTACCCAATCACATGTGATGAATGCAGTGATTTTAGGTCTAAGAACTATAATCACCACCATCACTATGAGAGACGATTGTGACTACCATTCCATGGTATCCATGTATCACTCTCACGGTGGGTCTGTTCAATATACTGTTCTCTAACATATATCTATGTGCTTGACTTGATATCACATATCATGACTAATGAGACTCTGTCATTAGTCAACACACACTCCAGTCTTATGTATTACTGTTGTCTATTTTGCTTCCATAGTAATATTCGACTAGGGACATAACAAGAATATATGTACTCTTATCATACATATGGTCTCATTGTTCAGGTCCTCAATCTGAAGACATATGTCATTGAGTCACATCATTATTTAGACATCTATCATGTATGTTTCATCATCTCATGAGTGAGACAAACATAATAGATGGAATTACCTTTATTATTATCAAATCAAGTATCATATGCCTCATTGCAATCATCATATGATTGGCTCTCTGGGCATACTATACCAATAGACTCCCACTTGCACTTAGAGACAATCACCCACAAATCATATTTCAAGTGATCTTAACATGTCCATCATGTTTCTGCTACACAAGTGCTTTTATAGCAGGTAAGAAACATTTGCTTCAAGTCGATATATTGCATGTTTCACATCCCCTCGCCATACGACAACTCATATGAGATGGAAGTGTCGTAGTATGCTATCTGAAATTCCTTTGCCTAACCAGTAGCTCCATTGTTTTCACAATATTACTACTGAGTCACCAATGGTCAGAACCTCCTATAAGTTCATTCATATGAACTTCTAGATGCATTCATTATCCTTTATAGTGTTCATAACACTAAGGTACTCAACTTCTTATTGTAGAATTAATCAATTGTTTTATGTTGGAACATTTCCAACTAATAATTCTTATTCCAAGGTCAAAACACAATTTTATCATTTCAGAAGCTTGCATCAGTGTAACTCTTTACACCCAACTCTTACTTATTACCATAGTTAAAGAACTAATCCTTTTAGTACTTCAGAAGTACACAAAGATGTCCTTCATGGTATTCCAGTAACTCTTACTAGAGTTTGACAAATATCTATTCGTCATGTCCAATACATACGAGATAACTAGATATTTATAGCATCTAGTCATGCAAGATGATGATTTCATAGCTTCTTGTCATGTCCAATACATACAAGATGATGAGTTTGTTTATTCTTGTCATGTTGAATACATACAAGATAATTAGTTCATATTTTTTTGTCATGTCCAATACATACAAGATAACAAGATGACCTCATATGTGATAGATCCAATTGCGAATGCATATGGCATATATCCATGTGTTCCTTTATTCTTCACAAGAATTGGGACACTCGACTCTTGAGAGACTAACTCCATGGAACATGGATAGGTTTTCTCTCATCATGTTGAACTCATTAAACATCTAGCCAAAGTATGTTCTCTTTCCTGGGACAAGAGCCCTCTTGATCTATCTCTATACATCTTGATTCCTATCACATATGATGCTTCTCTAAAACCCTTTAGAATGCACTTCGTTTCCAGATTTGTAGTATAAGGATGATACTCCCCATCAATATGTGGAATATATATATTCTCCCACTAAATTCTTGTTATCACACATTACATCTTTATTCTGACTCAAGTCAAACTCTTTGACTATCTTATCAAATTGAAGATCTAGTTCTTAGGTGCTTGCTTCAATCCAAAGATTGATGTATGCAGCTTTATAGAATTTATTTGCATTATTGGATTTATAAAACCTTTAGGTTGTGTTACATACACATCCTGCACAATATTCCATTTAAGGAATGTGGTTTTAACATCAATATGACAAATCTCATAGTCACAGTAAGCTACAATGGCAAGCATTATCCAGATGGATTTGTCCATGGTAACTGCTGAAAAAATTTCACCATGTTCAACACCTTGAACTTGTTAGAAACTCTTTTCAACCAAATTACCCTCCATGTCAGTCTTCTTCTAAAAGACCCAAAAGTACCCTATGGGTTTTACCCTTTAGGTGGATCAACCAAGGTCATACTTTGTTGATGTACATGGAGTCCATCTTGGATTGCATGGTTTCAAGCCATATCTTAGTTTCTAGCTCTTATTAGCTTCTAGGTAGACTGTTGACTCATCATATGATCAACTCATCACCTTCTTGTCCATAAGATATCATATATCATTCAAGCTCTAGGTGTGTTCTTCCAGAACCATGAGTTTTGTGTGTTAATTAAGGAACTTTGAGATTCTCTTTATTCCCAGTGTTAAGCATGTGCCCAAAAGGAAATTTGAAGTTTTAGCTAGTAATTACACTCTAACTTATCAAGGTGTGATTCCTTCTTTCTGATACACTTCTCATGATACACTATCATTGTGTTTCAGCTGGAGTCCATCATGATACATTATCATGATCTTCCAGAAGGCTCTCAAACTCTTGGTTCAAAGTATCTCCAAATCAATCATATCAAAATTTAATACTTATACCAAGATAATTATGTACTTGATTATGATCTTCTTGAACACTTCAAGAGATTCATGTTTGTATTTCACTAAATACAAACTATCATATCTACTGAGGTCATCAATAAATACATTGAATTACTAGTGATTACCTTTAGCATTTATTCTAAAAGGTCTATATACATCAATATGTATAATCCTTAATAGAATAATCGTTCTCCCACTACATCTAGTGAAGAACCTTTGCCATATTGCATAATGAATGAGATTAGCACGTCTCTATTGGTTCAATAACCAAAATGAGTCTAGATAACCATCATATTGATTTCTAGAAATGCAATTCTCATTTATGCACTACAGATGACTATGCTATAGGCATTCAAGTTTTGAGTTATCATGTCATTCATTACATGTGTCACACACATTTGGCTCTTTAACTATCAAGTATAGTTGATGGGACATAGGCATTTCCATCAAAGATCATTTCTTTAAAATGAAACATCAGTCCATAACACTTCTTTACATGTTGTGCAGGATGGGAATATTGTGCAGGATGGGACCTAAGCTTGGCTTCAAAACACTTCTTTACCTTGCTTTAGTCTACGAGATTCACTCTACTGATTATTATCACAGGTTTTGTCCTTTCTTCATTAAAGCTTTGGCATCAACATGCCAAGCACTTCATACAGTGGTTTGGCTAAGTTTCTCAACATTTGATAAACTAGCTATATGATTCACACAACAATTTGTAGAGTCATATGTTTGGTCAACTCTTGACCTATGAAGTCAATTTAATCTATATGCACAATCATATTGAGCATATGAGATTATACTTGATCTCCATCTGTCTGATTATACTAAAACATCACTTTAAATACATTATACCTTTCATGCTTTACATGATTCTTAAGGTGTATAACCATCTCAAGAATGTCCATGCTTCAAGCTATTTATGCAACTCATAGTTCATATAACTCAACATAAGGTTCTTGATGTCTTAGGCATCATTGGCATACTTCAAGTAAGCATCCAATTTTAGCCTTAGGTGCATCTGGAGTGGTTCTACTGGCTCTAATCTTTCAAGGACTTTAGAGTTTACACTCACTATTGAGAAATGTAACAATCGGGCCCACTGCCCAAGGATCTAGTAGAGTTTTAGGAATGACGAATGGCCCCACCGACCACCACTAGCCCTAACTGCGTGCTTTAATCTCACTCAAGTGTAAGCCAGGATCAACTTCCCGACTGGTCACCCATCCTAGTGCTACTCCAAGCTGAGCACACTTAACTATGGAGTTCTTTAGTAATGGGCTTTTGGAAAAGGAGGTGCACCTTGGTGATATGGGTAGTCCAATCATTCCTTTTAAGATCATGTTATCCAAGGCCTCAAATCCTGGGATTTTACAATCTCCCCCACTTAGACTCTTGACGTCCTCGTCAAGGCTCAACTATATATAGCCTCATAATATCACCCCATTTCAATTCAGACCCAGAATGGCCGATGGACACCCAACTCCCGATCATGCAATACCAGAGCAAGGGTGGCTACATCAACCATGGACAACCCTTTCCAACATGCCTGGGCTGCACGACTCAAGACCGGCATGCCACATGCCCATGTGGGCCCTACCTACTGGAGGGGTTATGGCTCTGATACCATTTGTAACAATCGGTCCCACTGCCTAAGGCTCTAGTAGAGTTTCAGGAATGACGACTGGCCCGACAGACCACCACCAGCCTTAACTGTGCACTTTAATCTCACTCAAGCACAAGACATGATCAACTTCCTGACTGGTCACCCATCCTAGTACTACTCCAAGTTGAGCACACTTAACTATGGAGTTCTTTAGTAATGTGATCCCAGAAAAGGAGGTGCACCTTGGTGATATGGGTAGTCCAATCATTCCTTTTAAGATCATGTTATCCGAGGCCTCAAATCCTGAGATTTTACAAGAACACTTCTCAAAAGTCCCAAACCAAATTAGAAATTTATCCCATTTATGAACTGATCACAATGATAATTTATTTGTATTTGTCATTTGCATTCTAGAAAAGAATTCTGCAACATTTTAAAACATTTTTGATTTGTTTGATTTAATAAAGTTGAAGGTATTAATTAGGTCTTTAATTAATTATCGCTCCCACTATTTTGATCAAATTGATAACCCTCATGTATCAATTCAAAAAATTGCAGCGTACAACCTTCTAGTGAGCAAGTTCCTGACTTCCTCTAAGTTATGGACCAGCGAGGGTTGTCATCTACAACTAGATTCTTTTGAATAGGCAACTTTTCCCAATTGCAGCATATGCAACTCTTGATAGATGTTATGCACAACTCTTTTTCATGAACATCTGCATGCCTCAAGGTGCTTAATTCTATTAAGATCACCTTGTTAAGTCTGTTCCCAGAAGACAACACAATGAGTATGCACCCTACGAAGGCAGACCCACATACTCACTATCACACTTCCACAAGATAGATGGTGCACCATGTGAAGGCATGCCCACACTTAATTGATCAAGCTATTCATGTGTGTTGCTTTTGGAAGGCATCTTAAAGTTAATATTTATATTTGAGGGGTTTGATATTAATATACATATACATATTCAATCACCACATATACATAGTATGTATCATATACATGCTATATCCCACAAGAAAACATGTGAAGAAATAAAGCGATGATTATGGCCATCCTATTGTAATTCCTTGTGCCACAAGGAATTACGGTCATCTAGGTATACATCACATGTAGCAACCTGTAGTTGATGAAGATATGTTCTTGGGCCATTCTGAGATGATCAACTCATCCTATTACTGATCGACTCGTCTCTTGGCCGGTCAGTTAGTTGTCTCAACCGATCATCTGGCACATCTAGATGATTAGTTTATCGAGTGGTCGTTCTCCTCGTCAGGCCACCAGTCGCTCATCTTGCACAATCAATCGGTCATCTCGGTCCTCCAGTCACTCATTTGGGCACCCATCATTTTTTGACATAACAGGAAATAAAACTATCCTTCTTTTACATATCTCTTTGGGAAACCCCGAGTTACGTTCGGGGGGAGCAAATGTAGAAGAGAAGGCTTGAGTTATCTCGAGTTACATCTAGAATAGAAGAAAGGACTCATTACATAGACCGAGATGCAAACAACCACAACCAACCAATCACACACATAGGGGTTTATAGGCCATAACCACGTTGCACATCCACCATCAAAACCATTTTAGGGCGACACATATCGATTGCATATATATAAAATATTATATATGTATATAGGGATTTGTGCTGTTTAATCAGATATGCACATTATCCAGTTAAAGTATTCACATCTCATTTAATAAATAAATGGCAAAAAAACCAAAATCCGATCATAACAATTTATCCCAAAACACAGTACGTTGACATGGCTTTGATACCACTATTGGGTTTTATGGCCTCAGAGTAGGCAGCGGAAACAAAAAACTTACTGGCCATTAACCCATAACAGGAGATTGCACCAACAATTATGTAATGGGAAGGATGGTTTTGGCAAAATATACCTGGTCTTGGGGCTTGCCCAGTGACAATACCTCGCATCCATGTGCGGTCTTCAACGCCATGTCTTAGATGGTGTCTGTGCAGCTCCTGGTCATCACCATGGACTTTGGCCTCCACCATGGACTACGACTGACGTGTCCTCCTAAGAAACAGACATCTCTCGCCTCTACAGATAGTCCAAACGGACCACCTAGAACTCCTGCCCTTCTAGAAGAACTAGCAGGAAGGAGACGACCCACATGTTGGTGTACTAGCACCAACCCGGTCTCCTGAACTCAAACTGCTTTTCTACATTTATCTTTCCCTCATTGTGCCTCCCTAGTCAGGTAGCACTTTCTCTGGATCTCTCGATTATCAAAACCATAGAGGATAACAACTTTGTAGAGCAACTTATGTTCTGAGTTGTGTGTTCTGAGAAGCCCCCAGTACCCCTCTATTTATAGTAGAGGGCAGGGTCAAGGTTCCCAGTCTATCTGGGAGTAGAAGGATCTAGAAATTCCATGAATAGTTTATATTGTAATAGGTGAACCGATCGGTTCACTAATGAATCGGTCAGTTGGGAGTGTGATCCGATTGGTTCACCCAGTGAACTAGTCATTTCACTTCCCGGACTTGCCTGCAATTGACTTTCCTCCATCATTTCCAAATAATGCAAAGATTAATCCTTATTCCAATCAAATTGAACAAGTGAAACGTGAAAGTTGTCTTCTAATCAGGAAAATCCTTATTTCCTCAGTTGGCATGACTGTGAGATGCCCGGTTTACCAAGTGAACCAGTTGGTTAGCTCACACGATCCGATCAGCTCACAAGGGTGAACCGGTCAGTTGGCAATCTTGACATTGCCAATGCAATATCTAATCAACCTGACACTCTAACCAAGTAGTTCAACACTTGAACTTGATAGTTCTGAGTCTAGTCAGTCAATTGTATATTTAGTTGAGTATCTAAACACCTTTAGTCTCAATCTAAACATCATTCATGGACAATCTCCTCTTCTAGGGGTATCCTACGTGTGTGACCCTATAGGTTCCAATTTATATTGGCAATGAATGTTCATAACAACTTATGAAATCACAAGAAATGAGCAGAATCTAGTAATTACTACCCAAGTAACTCAGAAAGTTGGAGAACAACCTCAACCTACAATATGTGATTAGTGTTTCCTTGATCGTATAGTTCCTTTGTCTTTGACATCCGGATTGAACTAGAGGCATGGAATGTCATCCTATTCAACATTCAATCCATGTTCCTTGACCTAGAGAAGACAGTCTGAGATGCATGTGAATTCACATATCATACATTAAATCACATGAGTATGGCCATACAATTCTCAGTCTCTCTTAATAAGGGGCCATGGATATCATACTCCTTGTAGGAGAGACAAATCCCATATCTATCACTCACAGTCAAGTCCTCATGTGTCAAAGTCACCCAATCATCACCATTATAACAACCCGTGTTTCAAGGCTGCGTTTGATGATGTCAAAGTGTACCCAATCACATGTGATGAATGCAGTGATTTTAGGTCTAAGAACCACAATCACCTTCATCACTATGAGAGACGATTGTGACTACCATTCCATGGTATATATGTATCACTCTTACGGTGGGTCTATCCGATATATTGTTCTCTAACATATATCTATGTGCTTGACTTGATATCACATATCATGACTAATGAGACTCTATTATCAGTCAACATACACTCTAGTCTTATGTATTACTATTGTCTATTTTTCTTCCACAATAATATCCGTCTAGGGACATAACAAGAATGTATGTACTCTTATCATACATATGGTCTCATTGTTCAGGTCCTCAACTTGAAGACATATGTCATCGAGTCACATCATTCTTTAGACATCTGTCATGTATGTGTCATCATCTCATGAGTGAGACAAACATAATAGAAGGAATTACCTTTATCATTATAAAATTAAGAATCATATGCCTCATTGCAATCATCATATGATTGGATCTCTGGGCATACGATACCAATAGTTTTATGTTCATATTTTCTACTGTGTCATTAATCTGGTAGTAATTTCTATTTTCCCACTGAGATCCATTCCACTAGTGTCATTCCTCTTTGTATCGAGTTTCATTCTGGTAGTCTTGCTTTCCTCCTACCGAGTTCTATTGTGGTAGTGCTACTCATCCTTCTATCGACTTTCCATTTTGATATTATTTATATTTTATTCTTTTGTACCTTGCTACATTCTAGTACCTTTACTTATTGTTTGTACCATGCTCCTTATTCTAGTACTATATTATTGTCATATCACGGGTTATGCTACCAAGTCAACATCTACCATTATCTATAATGATATGCCTCATATTATTGTTGTCAAACTCAATGATGACAATTTTCTACTATGGATGAATATTGTTCAACCATTTCTTGAATCATGGATAAACTCAAGTTTTATCATTGAGGATGGCCCCACCATGCTTGACACTACCTGGAATACCAGTAATAGCCAGATTCTCTCCCAGATCTGAGGGTGCATGGAGCCTAACATTGCAGTCAGGTACATGCAACACAAGTGTGCCAAAATAATGTGGGACAAAATGAAGCAATTCTTCACTTAGGAGGACAACTGCTTGCTCCTCTACAATGCCATGGATAAAATCTTCTCCAAGAAGCAAGGGGATCGATCCCTATCCAAATACTATGATGCAATGAAGGCCATGTCCAACTAGATGAACTTTTTCTCTACAACGACCTATGTTGAGGTCACCAAAGATAGAGATACTTTCCTCATTGGGCTCTTTCTCAACATGCTTCATCCTCATTTTGTTGTTGTTCGACAACTACTCCTAGTTTGTGTGACCCATCCATCTATGGACCAAGAATATGCATGCATGTCCTAGTCTGAGATGTTTAGCCTCACATCTCTCCTAATGTTGCATCTGAACTTCCATTAGAAATGGTTGTAGCAGCCAGAGACTGTGGTCATGGATGAGGCCAACGCTAAAAGTGCACTTATTGTGGTAGTCTGGGCCACACTAAAGACGTCTGCCACTCGAAGCACGACTATCCAACACACTATGTGAGAGGATGTGGCAAAGGTGTGGTCCACATCAGTCAAGAAGCTACCCACATCAGTCAAGAATCTTCTACATCAACTGGTTGTGCATCTCCTCTACCACATGCATCTTCTCAAACTTCTCATGTTTCATTGTCAAAGGAGGAGCACACAAACACATTCTCCAAACTATATAATATTATGATGATTTTCCCTCCACAAAAGCATGACCGCATCTTCCTCTTCTGATTGGCAAGTTGGGGATTTACCTAATGCAAGTTCTTTTACCTACTTAGCCACTACTTCTCAAGGTAACTTTGGGGTTTCCATGCTTGTTTCCAGTTCTATCTGGACTATGTATTTTTGTGTGTCACAATATATGACTGGTATGGCCCATTTTCTAACCATATCTGATTTGTTTATCCCTTAGTCTTCTGTCACCTTAGAAGATGGGTCAGTTAAATGAGTAACTTGGTGTGGCATGTTCCTATGTCTTCTAAAATCAAGTTTGTTATTGTCCATTTTGTTCCAAACTTCCCATACAACTTAATGTATATGGCAAAAAAATTGATACTCTCTGATGTTTCACAACTTTTGGTCCATGTGATTTTATTTCATAGTATTGGAGGAATTTTATGATGATTAGGTGAGGAGTATGCTCTGGTGATCTCTACTACTTCTCCGCCCTAGCCTCTAGCCTACCGTGAGCCCTTCTTGCCTCCACGCCACTTTAGATGCATCTACGTCATGGCCATTTACCTTTACACAAGCTTAAACTATTATGTAGTTCTTTATCTCCATGTTCTTACATATCTTATAATGCCCATCAGATAGGGAAACAACATAGTATGTCCTTCCTGGCTGTATCTATAAACAATCAACTCATATGTTTGATTTAGTTTATAGTGATGTATGTGGTCCATTCAAGACTACTAGTTACAATGGCTATATATACTTTCTTATGTTTGTGGATGTTTTTTTCCGGAATGACATCGATTTACTTACTTCAAACTCGTGACGAAATCTTTACAATAATTCATGAGTTTCACAAGTTGGTTTTATTTTAATTTTCAACACCTATTAAGATTCTTGGATCTAACAACACCATCATGTATACACAAAAGGTTGTTGCCTCTTTTTGTCATGACATATGGATGATCCATAAAGTTTGTGTGCATACTATGTACAACAAAATGACATCACTAAGCATAAAAATCATCATTTACTTGACATTACACACTATCTTATCGCTCTTGCCAAATCGCCTAAGCATTTTTGGTCCGATGTGGTCCTCATCACTTGCTTTCTTATCAATTCTCAACCTTTCTCTATTCTCAAGAAGCACACTCTTTTTTCCATTCTTTACCTTCAATCCACACTATTTCCTCTACCGACTCAGGTTTTCAGTTGTGTCGCCTTCGCTCATAATTTCGATCCCAAGGCCGACAAGCTTCCTCCTCACCCCTGAGCTATTAGAACAGTGTTCTCAGCTACCCTTTTTTATCAAAAAGGGTACAAATGTTTGAACCTAACTTTGGTAGAATCTATATCTCTGTTGATGTCACCTTTCATGAGGATGGAATGTTATTTTCATCATCCTCACCCCCTAGATTATATTGATACTATGGTTTTGTTGCCTGATCCATTCATCCAACCAAACCACCACCATCTCCACCATCAACAACACCAAACTGACACATGGAAGATGAGTCATATGATGCATTTGCATCATCATTGTTAGATCCAGACCAATCCATATACCGGTGACACTACACAAAGGTATCACTCTTTGACTATCAAGCATCCCATTTCCAACACTTGTTGTCTAGCACAACTTTCTTCTTCTACTTCATCCTTTGCTACTGCCCTAGACACAACATATGTCCCTAAGTGTCCAAAAGATTCTCTACATCATCCATGATGTAAAGTTTCTATGATGGAAGAAATGTGGGATATCCATTATCACATGACATGGGATCTTGTGACCCCATCAATAAGAAAATATATCATAGGTTATTGGTGGTTTTTCTTTGTAAAGCATAAGTCATATGGCTCTATTGAATGACTCAAGGTGTGTCTAGTTGCCAAAGGATTCACCCAAATCTTTAGCATGGATTACTTTGAGACATTCTCTCTAGGGAAAAGGAGTACCTCTATTCACATCCTTATCTCCCTTACAGCTCACCTTAATTGGCCTCTTTATCAGCTCGACATTGAGAATGCATTTCTTTGCAAAGATCTTCTGGAGGAAGTCTACATGTAACAACCGCCTGGGTTTTTTGATGAGGGGGCATCTTCTCACAATCTGTGTCATCTCTGACGATCTCTCTAGGGCCTGAAGTAGTCTTTACCTAGTTCAACAAGTTAAGTGATTTCCTTACACAAATTACTTTAGGAGATCAGACACAAACAACTCCTTGTTCTTCTCCAAGTCCTCCAAAGGCCATGTTCTTATTGTTGTCTATATTGATGACATCATCATCATCACTGAAGATGATATGGTGGGGATATCCTAGATCAAGCACTCTCTATAGGAACATTTCCACACAAAGGACTTGGGCACCGTGTCATACTTGCTCATGATCGAAGTCCTCCATTCAGTTTCAATGATCAACGTGTCACAACGATAATATGTCTTGGGCCTACTCCAAGAGGCCAACACATAAGCCAAACCAATCTCTACTCTGATGGACTATCATATGAATCCTATGCATGAGGGAGAACTCTTTTCTGATCTAGAGAAGTATCATTGTGTAGTCGGTAAAATGATTTACTTGACTAATACTCGACCATATATTACCTATGTTGTTCAAGTAGTCATCCGACACATGTGCAACACTCCAGGCCCACTAGTCCAACATTCAACACATTCTTCACTATCACAAGAGTGCTCCTAGATGAGTATTGCTCTACAAACATACTAAGTTTAGGTAATCTTTATCTCAAGACATGCCAATGCAGAGTGATTATGAAGACTGACGTTCTACTTCCAGCTATTGTGTCATGATTGGCACTCACCTAGTTTCCTGGAGTAGTAAAAAATATGCGGTGGTATCTTGCTCCAGCACCAAGGTAGAATATCAGGATATGGCTCATGCATGTTGTGGTCTATATTGATTCTGGTCCATATTGATTGAGTTTGAAATTCCTTTTCAAACTTCAACTACTTTATATTATGAAAACCAAGTGACTTTACTCATAGCTAATAATCTAGTCTTCCATGAGTGTGCAAAACACATTAAACTTGGTTTCCATTTTGTACAGGACTTGGTCAAAACCAAGAAAATCATCACTCCTCACATTAGGAAAGGTGATCAAGTTGTGTACATCCTTACCAAACCCATTCCTCCTGCTTTATTCAAGTATATGAGAGTCAAGTTGGGACTTCATAATGTTTACTCTCCAACTTGAGGGGGTGTGTTGGTATATATTAGTTGGGCTTAGGTCCATTGTATCCCTTATTTTTGTTTAGACCATGTACTTCCTAGATCCTATATATAGGAGAACCAATACTCTTATTTCATTTACTGAAAACAACTTATTATACGAGAATAATTGATACTTGGTTTTATTTATTTCATAAAAAAGGTGATGAATAGTCACGAAACTATAATAGTGTAAGATGACCAATAAAATTTACTACTCATAATCATAAATAAACACAAAGGGAAAACAACCTATCACATGCATCATCAATGGCACTCCCATTACTTAGGAAAGTGAGAACACATGGACACTCTAGACATAACTATATATTATTTCTTGTTGCATCTTGATCAACACGTCCTTTTTATTGCAAAAACATACCTAGAAGGCATGGATAACCACACAGGTGAGGCCCATGCCCCAGCAATATGATATAACTATTAATAACATCTTATGTTTACAATCATGTTATTTAATTGGATATTAAGTTAGGGTAACATCAAGTATAAATCTCTATTCAAGGTATATACAACAATAGATGTTGTATAAGAGTGAACAAATAATACTTGAAATGATGGAAGAGAAATGAAGGATAATAGGCATCACTCCCTCCCCTCAATTGATTATTCAATGTAATTCTCCAAGTAAACCTTAAATAAGTATCTTACACAATTGTATTACTTGCTTTATCATTACATTCTGGGAGTAGTAGTCTCCACAGGAAACCTCAACCGCATACATCCATACCCATAAAAGGTGCCAAAGACACAACCTACAGTCAACGACAACCCAAAATAGGTGCCAAATACACAACCTCGGTCATCACAACCAACATAATTTCTAAAGATGCAACCTTCGGCTCCCACAACCAACATGAGTGCCAAACATAAAGCCTTTAGTCACCACGACCAACATAGGTGCCAAAGATACAACCTTTGGTCACCATAGCATACATAGGTGTCAAACACACAACCTATAGTCACCACAACCAACATAGGTACCAAAGACACTACCTTTGGTGAACAAAACCAACATAGGTTCCAAAGACACATCCTTTGGTCATAACAACCAACATAGGTGACAAAGACACGACCTTCAGTCACCACAACCAACACAGGTCCCAAAGACACAACCTTTGGTCACATCTGTCAAATACACAACCTTTGGTCACCACAACCAACAAAGGTTTGAAAGACACAACCTTCAATCACCACATCCAACATAGATGCCAAAGACACAAATTTCAGTCACCAAAACCAACATAGCTGTCAAAGACACAACCTTCAGTCACCCCAACCAATATAGTTTCCAAAGGCACAACTTTCTATCACAACAAGCAACATAGGTGCCAAAAACACAAGATTTGATCCCACAACCAACATAGGTGTCAAAGACACTACTTTTGGTCACCAACCCAACATAGGTGTCAAAGACATACTTTTGGTCACCAACCCAACATAGGTGCCAAAGACACAACCTTTTGGTCACTACAACCATAGTGGGTGCCAAACACACAACCTTTGATGAACATAGCCAACATAGGTGCCAATGACACAATATTTGGTCAACACAACCGACATAGGTGCCAAGAACACAACCTTGGATCACCACAACCAACAAAGGTGCAAAAGGCACAACCTGAAGTCACCACAACCAACATTGATGCCAAGGACACAACCTTCACTCACCACAACCAACATATGTGCCAAATACACAACATTGAGTCATGACAACTAACATACTTTCCAGATACACAATCTTTGGTCATTGAAACCAACATAGGTGCCAAATACCAACCTCGAGTCACCCCAACCAACATATCATAGATCCTACAATGTCAGGGCACTGCACGATTAGGGTTATAGTTACTCATTTTCCTATTATGAACAATATACCAAGTTGTAATGGATACATTAAACAAATATAACAATCATAAAAGATATAAAATGTATTGCAATATATACCAAGTTGCGCAATCATGGTTCAAATAACCATCTTTGGCCATATTAAGGCCCAATTCATCAATATCAGGCACATCAAGGCCCGAATCCACGTTGGGATTCCACATCCACACGAAACTATGTGTTTATTTTTATATGAGTAGAAAAAAAATTCTATGCAAAATTTCAAATCAAAATTTGCTAGTATGTCAAAGTTGCATCTAATACAAGATTAGGCATAAAAGATCATCTTTAAGCATAAATGAGCCACATTTATATAGTGAATCTAATTGCCACGAAATTTTAGTAGCATGAAAGTTAGGAAAGAGTCTTAAATTCATATTATAACAAATATCATACAGTAAGGAAGTTCACATATTTTGTTTTCATCATTACGGTATAAAAAACCCTTAAAAGAGCATTTCTAGGGTAAGAAAGCATGCATTTCAAAATTTCATCTCTTGCACAATGAAATGGGCCCATGATTAACATAACTAATCATTATTATTAGATTATTGGAGACATTAAAATTATTATTCTTATCCCATAATATCAAAACAGTCAATGAAAGATCATTTTTTACGCATTTAGACAACTAAAGAAGATTAGGATTGTGCATGAATAATGTATCCAAAGAGTGCATTAATGGTTATATAACTCGCCTACAAAGTGATGGTCATGATATCCACACCATAGAGCCATGAAATAAAATCTGAAATCCTAGTTCATCCATCCAAAATCTCTAAGAATACACCTCCAAGCAAGTTCTAGGGCAAACTAGGGCAAAAGGAAAACTAGGGCAAAAAGAAAAGAAATGAAGGTGTTTTAACTATTTGAGACAAAAGCTCCATGGGTGACCATGGATCTCGAGTAAGGAAGAAGAAGATGTTAGGAACAAAAATAAAATAGAATTTAGAAGATTGAATTATGTTTTTTTGGTTGGATATGAGGCTACCAAGCTTGGAATCTCCTCCGAGAAGCTTGATTAACAACATACATCAACATGCAAGCATAAATCTTCCTCCAAGAAGTATCTAGCTACATAAGGTGGGTTAGAGGTTCAAATGATGTAAGGGGTCAAGGGTTAGGGATATATATAGGCAAGGTGGTGAAAAGACCAAAACAACCCCATATTAAGTGGACATCAAAGGGCAAAAGAGGGCAAGGGTATCAAGGGTACATATCCCTAGAGGTATCAAGGTATCGCTGCCAAATAACAACTATCAAATATTTCAACACTTCAGAATATATTGAGGCATATGCCTGGACTTATCAAGGTCCAAATATATGCTTATTAAGGGCTAGAAGCCATGCTATCAAGGTGTCCCCTTTCAATACTCCACCTCTACCCATGCTTATTGAGGTCCAAGGTGACCTATAGAGGTACACCTTGATACTTAGAGACTAATACACTCTTGATGTATTAGGTATAGATGTTGTTCATGGCCCAAACCTATCAAGGCACAAGGATGTCTATCGAAGGTCACTCATCCATGCACACATGTAGCCTAGGTTTATGTTAGGAACCCTAGGATGAAACTCAATACAAACCAAGTTCAAAGCATCAAATGATCATAAAGTTATAAAATATTATTAGAAAATCATGAAGTTATATAATTTATAGTGAATATTACAATTAGGTCCTAGACTATGGTGGATTTGCATATTAGTCCCAATGTACATGAAATTCCAAAGCATGACAATCAAATTGCAATTAAGCCAAACTAAAGTTATCCCTTAACCAATCAATTTTAAATATAAAGCAAACATGAACATGAATAAAAAAGGAAGTTTAGATAATTTTCACATAGATTTTTAATCCAATCCTCGTATTATAGTGGATTTTCATTTCAGCTTATAACATGCATGGAAACTTGAAATTAGGGCAACATAATGAAACTTGCTCCAAATTATTGACTTATTTTAACCAGTTGATTTTAAAACTATATCAAGCATTAAATTAAGGTAACCAATAAATATTATAGTGAATTAGAGTTAAGATAGGTTCAAGGTCTCACATACATAGAAGAACAATTATTTTATCACTATTCTACTAATCTACAAGAATTCAATTAAATAAAAATGCTTGTTCTTCATAAATCCTAGATATATCATATAGTGCTTGATTGTGGTCGTCAATGTGATAATGAACATACAATGGATAGTTAGATGTGATGTGAATGGTAAATGATAGACTAAAATCATAGGTGAGGCGATGACAATAGCATACATGACCTAGTACTCAACTATATGCACACCATTAATTGACATGATGCTTAAACCCTAATGTAATAAGGATTCAAATATGATATCACCTTAGCTCTAATTTATTTTCTGTCACTGACCTCACACAACTTCTTGATTGTTCTTCCTTTCTACTTTTTTTCCATATCTAAAGTTGACCACCATACCTTCTTCTTCTTCTCCCTCTCCATCCATTTCAATTTCCATCCACACAAAATCCTACAAAAATTCATCAGAGAGGAGGCAAACAAGATCATCATTAATGGTTGCACCCTTAGCATGAAGTTCCTATACGAGAGGGTGAGTTTTTGCATTTACACTTTTTTTGAACATGTGGAAGATCATGATCGTGATACATTTTTAATGACTATTATGTACTCTACAATGCTACATCCATATTCAGGTGGAAGATGAGGCCACTAGGGGGAAATAACTGGCCGGAGGATAAGAAGGGGCTACACAACACCCATGAAGAAATTAAAAGGATTTGCATTTCATTCTACATTTTAGTGAGTTAAATTACAACCATGTGTAATTTTACCAAAATTACAAGACTATCTAAAATGGGTAAATAATTTCCATTTAGTATTAACTAGTATTGAATAACTCCTCATTTATCCTATGTAGTTGAATGCCCAGTTCAACTCAGACATATTTGTTAATACTATTGAAGAATAGGAAGCCCAATGTATTGGTTGTACCCTTAGTAGGGTTGGGCATTGCTAGTGTCTTTGAAAGATCCTTCTAAAGTTTATATGAACCCTATCATTTACAAGCACATCAACTATTGTAGTACCCTAGTCCAACTATGTGAAAATCACAGTACCCTAGTCCAACCTTGTTATGGACACTGTTGTATGTTTAATATTGTTGTTTCTTATAAAAAGTAGGACTTGAGTAATGGAATTTTGTACTAGAAGTACCATATTCCAACTTTATAATGGAACTATATTGTTTCCTTTTTGTTTCAACATTTCAGTACTAGTATTTGAATCATAAAAGTTTGAATTCAAATGTTCATACCATTGTTTAGATAATGAGATAAATAATATTCAATATATTATATAATGATTATTGAAGTATAGCGTGTACAATTGTAAAAGTACTTCCAAAATCGACATTCTAATATTAAGAAAACATATATTCAGGTAACCAAATAATAAGTATTCAAGTAACGAGCCAATAAAATTAAATGCAGATAATTAAATAACATATTCTTAAATTTTCTATGCTCCCTTGTGGTGTTGTCAATCATGCCAACTATTTAGTTTTTCAAACCTCTCTCTTCCTAACCCTTAACGTTGATCATGCAATTGTCACCAGAGTTCAAAAGTTGCTTTCTAGTACCCTCACTGGTGATAGAGTGATCAACTACTAAGTACTTTGATACCTAGGCTCTCTTTATGCACATGCACACATACACCCTCTCTTATTATTTATCAAGGCGCAAGATTCCAATACAATGTAGGATCACTCTCATTGATGAGATCAATAAAACTCTTAGAAAAGAGGAAATTTTCCTTTCCTCAAATGATAACTGCAACAAGTTGGGTTTGCTAGAGCACTAGAGTTGAAGATGAAAACCATACCTCTTGACTTGGTTAAGTTTCTATGTATTCATTTAATGGAGAGTCACATATGTAGCCATTTGTGAATGGAAAATGGCTAGACATTACGAGAATTGATGCTTTTAGAGTGTATAGGATTCTAAGAGGTAAGAACTAGGTTGACCTCAATGCAAAAGAAGAGGAACCAAAAAAGACCGACTAATTTTTTCTGAGAAACTATGACTAAAACCCAACCAATAGGATCTCATCGACCTTGTAAACATAAAAACTTCCCTTTTAAGGTGAGATGATGCATACAACATAGCCTAGTTGTAGATTATATATGTGATAGAGAACCTTCTTGAACCATCAAACTCTAATTTTACGTTGTTCAACTTCAACATATACATATAAAACATACCCAATGTTAGAAACCACAACTAGGTTATTTATGTTGTCCACCACCTACCGGAAGGAATGTCCAACTATAAGAAAATAATTGCAAAGGCAAACTGGTGGGAGACATGTACCTAATCTTAGTAGTGATATCACAAATTTCAATATTACTTTTGTTGTTTAGATTAAAAATAATGGCTTGATGTTTGTGCTAATGAAAATCAAATGGAGATTGTTATTGATATTCCTACTTGGGCCACATACACTAATTATCCAGATGGGATCATGCAAATTGCATGTCAACTATTGGAGGATGCTAAGAAGAATAAGGAGGATAATTCATATGATGAGGAGGTAAAGAAGACGACTAATGATGTAGGATGATTTGATAATGAATAGTAAGGAGGATGAGGTAGATGCCAAGAAGGACTAGAAGGAGTCTTAGGAAGTGAATCATTAGGAGAAGGATGAGGAAAAGGAGCAGACCATGAAGAAGATTCAAGAGGATCACAAGAAGAATGAGGAAGAGGATGAGTCAAAGAAGATGGAGGTTGAGGCTAAGAATAAGGAGGAGGAGGAGGATGCCAACAAGGGGGAAGAAGATGAGGCAACATAACAAGAATAAATAGGAGGAGAAGGAGGTGAATAAGGAGGAAGAGGATGAGGCAAAGAATATGTAGGTTGATGCCAAGAATAAGGAGGAGGAAGCCAACTAGGAGGAAGAGGATGGGGTAAAGAATATGGAGGTTGAGGTCAAGAATAAGGAGGAGGAGACCAATAAGGAGGAAGATGGAGTTTGAGGCCGAGAATAAGGAGTAGTAGAGGAGGTTAATAAGGAGGAAGAGGGTGAGGCAAAGAAGATAGAGATTGAGTCAAAGAATATGAAGGAGGAGGATGAGGCCAACAAGGAGGAAGAGGATGTGGAAAAGAGTATGGAGGTTGAGTAAAATAACAAGGTGGAGGAGGATGAGTCCAACACAGAGGAAGAGGGAGAGTAAAATAAGGAGGAAGAAGTAGAGAACATGGAGGTTGAGGCTAAAAATAAGCATGAGGATGTGAGGCAAACAAGAAGGATGATGAGTCCAAGAAGGAGGAGTAGGCCAACAATAAGGAGGAGGAGGATGATCAGGACACTGAGGAAAAGGTGGAGAAGTCTAACAAGTTGAAGAGGATGCCAACATCAAGGAGGATGATAAATCTAGGAATATGAAGAGGAAGGATGCCAAAAAGGAGGAGGAGGAGGAGAAGGTCAATAAGTTGAAGAAGGAGGCCAACCAAAAGGTGTACAAGAAGGCCAAGTAGGATGAGAAATCCATGAATATGAAGAGGAAGGATGTCAAAAAGTAGTAGTAGTAGGAGGTCATGAATTTGAAGTTGAAGGAGGCCATCAAGAAGTGGGACAAGGATAGGAGGCAGTTTAGATAGGGGAAAAGTCTTATAAGGTTCATTCAGTGTGAAGTGTGAGGGTGATGTGGAGATCCCTTATAAAGATTACAAGAGGAAGATATGACAAATGATGAATCTTAATAGTTCAAAATTAGGGAATACATAAGTAGGGTAAGATGATTGTTGATGAAGATTCTAAGAAAAGAAAGACAATAGATGAGTTCCCTTTTTTTGGTCGGTCAAAACTCTGTCGCTTTTTTTCATTTTTTAGTTTGTTTGTATGTACAATGCTTGTTGGAACTCAAAAGAGAACCAACTAAAAAAAGGAGATCCTATATTTACAACTGAACATATGTAAAAGACGAACCAAAAGATAAGGATCATAACAGAAAAATGGGCATGAAAGAAACAGGGGAGTCCCCGCAAAACAAGCCTTCTAAAATCTCCTGCAAGAGGCAACTTCTGAGCTGCACCATTGAAAAGGAGCTGGGATCCCAATGCATAACTTCACAGAAAAGCACAAAAGTAGACGCATAACCAGCCAGGTCACCAAGAGGCCCAAAAGGAAAACACTCAGCCATCAAACCACCCAATCGCCAGCAAACCAAACTTCACAGCAAGGCTCAATCCACGAACATTCCAGACAATAGAAAAACAAACCAGGAAAAAACTTAACTCATGTCTTCAACAAATCTTCTGATTAACTTCGACAAACTATCAGGACTTCTTTCCTTACTATCATGAAATCTTTTATTCCTCTCCTGCCATAAGTAGTAAAGAACCGCAAAGAAGGTTCTATATCTCATTCTATCATTACAGTTAAGAATTTCAGTAATCTTCTTTGGGATGACATTAGTGAGAGACCCTGCAATACAAGTCTTCCAAACTTTTTTTGCATAAGAGAAGTTAAAGGAGAGGTGTTCGCCATCTTCATAGTCATTCAAACATAAAATACAAATAGAAACCACAGGGATCCCCATTCTTCTGCTATAATCCATAGTAGGTAGTTTGTTAAGATAAAGCTTCCAAGCATGAACAACAAATTTTTTAGGAATTTTACACTTCCAAAGCCATGAGAGGAACTCATCAGGATTGCCTTTGACCCTATTAGCATCCCATATCTCCTTCAAACTAGTATCACTCTTTCCAAGAATGGAAATATTATCACTGCCACTGACTTTGATATTCATATTCCTAATACAGTTAAGAATATGGAGAGCAGCTCTGTTATTTGGAAAGGACCACTCACTGTTTTTTATAAAGCTGCCAATCTTATCATCAGATCCAATACCAGACGTGGAGGAATTCCAACATTCACCATACCCCAAAAGAAATTTACCTTTCAGCCAAGGCACTTTCCAAACTTTAAATTGAGATTCAACACCAATATGAAAATCAATCAAAGGCAGTAAAGAGCTTCTAAAAACAAGCAGTCTATTAAACAACCATGAATAATTGGAGGAGGCCTCCACTGACCAAATAGTTTCTTTTCTTAGGTACTTAGCGTTAATCCACTTGACCCACAAGCTTTCTTTTTCTCTAGCAATATTCCAGATATTCTTTATAGTACATGCTCGAGATATTTCACTACACTTTCTTATACCAAGACCACCCTCAGTAAGAGGAAGAGCCACTTTATCCCAAGCCACCAAATGAACATTGCTCTTGCCTTCAGATTTTCCCCATAAAAAATCTCTCATGATTTTATCAATAGTGTCAGACACAGAAGAAGGTATAGGAAAAGAGACAATCCAATGTAGATAAAGAGTTGACAAAGTAGACTTAATCAACTCCAATCTCCCAGCTAGACTTAACACCTTAGCTTTCCAAGAATCAAGTTTCTTCTTCATTTTATCAATCAAAACATGACAATGACTTTTCAAAAGCTTACCTACAAAGAGGGGAATGCCCAAGTACTTCAAGTCTTCCATCTTACCTTCCTTCATATCAAGAGTTTAAAGAATCTTGCCAGACTTAACTTTCCTGCTGAAGACCACACAACTCTTCTTATTGTTGAGCTTAAGGCTGGACATATTACCAAAGCTTCTTAGAGAATCAATTATGAAATCAGCATTATCAGTACTAGCCTTCATAAACAACATGAGATCATCAGAAAACACAAGATGTGAGACAACTTCACACTTAGACACTTTGATGGTTTGAAACATTTTATACTTAAGCCCACGTTTCATAATCTCAGAGAAGCCCTGCATAACAATGACAAACAGATATGGAGCGATAGGATCCCCTTGCCTGATACCATTAGTTGGATAAAAAGGTTCAGTAGGCTCCCCATTGACTAAGATCTGATAATACGTAGATAAGAATAATTTTCCACCAACCGAATCCACCTCAAAGGAAAGCCCATTTTGTAGAGAATAGAAAATAAGAACTTCCAACTAACTGAATCATAAGCCTTCGAAATGTCAGCTTGCACACACATATTATTAGAGTCTTTACTAAAATCACTAAGAAGTTCGTTAGTCAACAGAATAGCATCCTTCATTCTTCTACCTTCAATAAAGGCACATTGATTAGAGTCAATAACAAAAAGCAAAACAACCTTTAATCTGTTCACCATGATCTTGGAGATGATCTTGTAAAAGACATTACAAAGCGCAATAGGTCTCCAATTAGAAACAATAGAAGTATCCTGCCCTTTAGGGATCAAGGTTATAAAAGATTTATTGGCTTCTTTGAGCATGATCCCTTTCGAAAAGAATTCAACAACAGCTTCAAAAGTATCATCTCCAATAAAATTCCAAGTAGTTTTGAAGAAGTACCCATTAAAACCATCAGGCCCAGGGGCCTTGTCATTATTAAGGTTCTTGACAATGTCATCTACCTCCTTTCTCATAAATGGAGTCATAATATTATAAGCTTGTTCTTTAGATAAGAAATTACCTTCCCAATCTCCTTTCCAGACGTTTCCATCACATTCACTATTAGAAAAAAGCTTCAAGTAGAAATCCCTAACAGCATGCTTAATATCATCATAATTGGTTATGTTTTCATTATTAACCACAAGACTTTTCAGGCAGTTTCTATGTCTTCTAGCCTTGAGAGAGGAGTAAAAGAACCTTGAGTTCTTATTACCTTCTTTAAGCCATTGAACCCTCGACTTTTGCTTTAATAAAGATTCCTCAGCTAACTCTGCATCTCTTGCTTCCCATCTTAAAACTTTAGCGAATTGTCACTTATCTTCATTCAAAGGATCAAGATCAACATAAGCTTGAGCCTCACTTGCTTTGAATCAAATCGTTCTAGCATTATCAAAAAAAATTCCAATAGTTTCTGTATTCCACTTTCGAAGAGCTTTCTTGACAGACTCCAACTTTCTATAGAGAATAAACATTTTTGAACCTCCTACATCAATGTTCCAAGCTTCTTTAACAATCTCTGTAAAACCCTTCTTTCGAACCCAAGAATTTATGAATCTGAAAGGGGACTTGAACTTTCTAG
Organism: Alisma plantago-aquatica; assembly: GCA_963693085.1. Taxonomy (NCBI): domain Eukaryota; kingdom Viridiplantae; phylum Streptophyta; class Magnoliopsida; order Alismatales; family Alismataceae; genus Alisma; species Alisma plantago-aquatica. The sequence continues at coordinate 249,866,383 of OY856409.1, forward strand.
GATTACCAATCTTCAAAACAATCCTTCTATGGTCACCCACAGAACTGGAGATAAGCTCACCAGAATAGTCCTCCACACTAGAAATAAATTGAACATTATGAAGCACACGATCAATCTTAGATGTTATGAAATGTTCACCATGTTGCTTGTTGTCCCAAGAGAAGAAAGGACCATCGAGGTCCATATCAAACAAACCAACATTAAGAAAACAATTATTAAAATTATCCATTGACTTCTTCGTGGGAGGTTGAATACTAACCCTCTCCATTTCAGACCTAACCGCATTAAAATCTCCAAGGATAAGCCAAGGTTCATCAATAGAATTACCGAATTCTTCAATATCCACCCAGAGCTTGGTTCTTTCAGCATCACCATTGTGACCATAAACAACCATTAACAGAAAGGAAAAATTGTTAACGGACACCTTACTAAAGATATACTGATCAGATTCTTTAATAACATCAACTATGCAGCTTCTATACAAGACAAAGACTCTTCCAAGGCAATGAGATCGATAATTAGTGAAGTATCTATATTGAGAAAAGTATCTAGACATGATGTGATCTACTCTTTCTTTTCTAACTTTAGTTTCAACAAGAATAACAATATCACCATTCATCCTTCTAATCTCCTCTTGAACAGGAATAATCTTGTTATTGAGCCCTCTAACATTCCAAGAGGAGATCAAGATTGGAGGAATCATTTAATCACTCCGGCTGTTGAGTTGTCAGCCTCAACATCATTATCTTCAAAAATGGTTTCCAAGCTAGCAAACGAATTACCAGTAAAAGGGAATTCAGGTGCACTACCACAACTGCCAGTCACATACTTTGTAGGAGACTTACTTCTCTTACTTCTAACCTCCTTAAAACCATCTCCATCAACACCATTTCTTGAACTCGAACCAGAAGAAAATATAGGCGCAGGTGTATCTGATCTTTTCTTATTAAACTTCTCAATTTGCTCTCTAACTAGATTAGCATTGTGATTTACAAGAACGGGGTTAAGAGGTATAGTAACATCATTTTCTTCACCTTCTTCAATCAACACTGCTGAACCAGAAATAGCACCAGGCTCCTCACCTAGATTACATTCAGAATTAGCATCTTCAGCCTCAACTTGAGAAGGAACAGTCTATAGATCTTGAACTATTTTATCTGTGTCTTTTTTTGCCCAAACTTGCTTCTCCCTGTTAAGATTCCGATCCCCCTTCTTAGCATAACAATAGAATTCATCATGCCCAAAACACTGACAATGCTTGCACTTATGTGGAATAGATGAGTTCCCTTGGTAACTATAAAAAGGTAATTGAAGCACGATCCCCATGAAAACTCACTATTCATGAACTTAGCAACAAAAAAAGGCAAGAAGACAATCTCCCTAGAAAATGTGATTGTCAACTTCACTTTCATTTTTAAACTTTATGAGCAAATAGCAATTTATAGATTTTTTATTATATAATTGGTGAACTAAATTGTCATGAAATTTTATAATGTGTACCATATGTATAATGATGGTGTCATTATATTTAGAACATCAGGTGGAACTTAGTGGCTCTTAGAAAACATTATAGAAGCCTACATCGATGATATCAACATTAAAGTAGTGGTAGCTACCAAGGGATAAACATGATTCCTATTCACAAATTTGGCATGTACACTAGTTCACTACTACCCTAATTGCTTGTTTAGTCTGTCTAAAAACTAGTTCACAAAAATAATGATACACATAATAGGGTTGATGTTATTTGAATCACAATACATATTGTGGTAATTTCTAGTACATGTTACAATCAGAATTTGTTCTCCTTTACACACATATGATTTCTTTGATAATTTCATGTTTATCTTTTGAATAGAAAACCAACATTGCATACGTGAAAAATTGAAAAACCACTAGAAGGGGGGTGAATGGGGTTTTATGATTATTTTAAAATAAATTAACTCAAACAACCACAATTGAAATAATAAGAAGGAGACAAGGTGTTTAGAGTGGTTCCAACCTTAGCAAATACTATGGCAGTCAATCCACTACCCAGTTGCTTACCCAACTGGGATTTTGAAAGTATTAAATTTTATTACCTCGCAAGGATATTACATAAAATTACAATACTTTCTACACCCTTTGGACAGCCTTCACCTTGAAGTAGTCTCACCAACCTTGAAGCAGCCTTCCTTGAAGTAACTTCAAGCTCCCCCTTGAAGTAGCCTTCCTCTTGAAGTAGCTTCCCATTGAGACAGCCTTCTAGAATTAGTCCATAGATCTCCTTGTTCACCAAGAAGATCAAACCCTCTCCAATCCACAACCTCCAACCCTAGGAGTAGCAAGGAGAGTACAAAGAATAAGAAAGAACAAGAAGGGAAATGGAAATTACAATTTACCACTTGAAGCACAAGGCTTGATTTCCTATATCAAGCGTATTGATCTCCTAACCAATGAGTATGGAAGTGTAGGTTTAGTGGATAGGAGATGCTAGCCTATAGGACACGAATTTGGAGCAAGGGAAATGAGTAGCAAGTACTAGTGTTTCTCAATTGCTCAAAACAGATTGCCAATTGCAAGTATGAAAGCTCAAGTATTGCACAAGTGTACTTTGGGTGTCCTATGGCTTGTCCTATTTATAGAAATGGCCTATGGATGCTTAAGGATGTTCTAGACACTTTCTAGGGGGTTATTAGTGCTTAACTAGCCGTTAGGTAACCATTAGTTGCTTTAACAACGACTAGTTAATTAACTCTGAAAAGTGCAGACAGAACTCATCTCGGTCGAAGAATTGTCGACCGAGAGTCCTTCTCAGTTGAGGACTTGTCGACCGAGGGACTGTCTGGGGAAAGTGTATATAACGTTCTACTCCAACTCCCAACTACCTTGTCTGCTGTGTCTAATGGCTACCTGGGTCTTTCTCGGTTGAAGAGTTTGTCGACCGAGAGTGTCTCGGTCGAGAATTTTGTCGACCGAGATTAACCCTATTTCAATGTTTTTAAACCAAGTAATAAGTGTGTGTATGAGTGTGCATATGCGGCACTATTTTAGGGGATGACCTATCTAAGTGTTGTGATTGGCTAGGGAAGATCTAACACTTGATTTACATGATGTCTAAGTACTTGTACATTATATATTTGTACAAGTTTTTACATTTGATTACATTCATGACTTAAAGAAATTTTAGCATATAGATCTTCTAAGTATTTGTCATCCACCTTATTCCTACAACACTCAAGTAGCACGTTAGATCCACAAGAATGAAATGTTTTTCATTATAAAAACAAAGGGATTAAATGATGTCCATTTAGCCAACAATCTCCCCCTTTTTGAAGATGACAAACATTTCCAAAATATAAATCAACTAGTCTTTAAAATGAGTTGAGTTTCATACCTGAGATTTACTTTGTGATTTTCTTCTCTTGTTTATTAAATGTGTGCTTATTATTTCCAAAGAAGTATGGAACATAAAATCCAATTCTTTAGGGAATATAAGCTTTTAATGTAAAGCCAAGAGATTATGAAACTCATTGATTGAGTTTTTCAAAGTTACCATTTTGACATTTTACATTTATTTCTCCCCCGTTGTCATTTCAAAAAGATATCCGTTAAAAATGAATGTAGAAAAAAAAGCTCCCCCATAATTTGATATCCCTCATAAAAAGATAACCATCAAATATTTCGAAAAAGATGTCCATTTGGAAGCCAAAAATAACACGATTAAAACCATTTTCAAGAATCACAAATATCAAAGAAAACATCCTCTAAAGGAGAGATAAGTAGTTGCTTCCTTTTTTTGTTAAATTGGTCTAGTGGAAGAAGTTTTGTGAAAATATTAGCCAATTGATCTTCCGTATCAACATGATGAAGGGATACATGATTTTTAGAGATATGATCCCTTAAAAAGTGATGACAGATTTCAATATGTTTGGCTCGACTGTGTAAAATGGGATTATGTGCTAAGTTTATAGCGCTTGTGTTGTCACAAAAGATAGGCATGGATGAAAAAATAAAGGCATAATCGTTTAACACTTGTTGCATATAAAGCACTTGAGCACAACAAGATCCGGCTGCCATATATTCAGCTTCAGTTGTAGAGAGGGCAACCATATTTTGTTTCTTGCTAAACCAAGATACTAAGGCTCTTCCTAATAAGAAACAACTACCGCTTGTGCTCTTGCGATCAATTCTACAACCAGCATAGTCGGCATCAGTATAAGCTTTAAAATCCAAGGATTGTCCTTTAGGATACCATAAATCATAACATGTGGTGCCGACTAAATATCAAAAAATCCGTTTGACGACTTGAAAATGGGTTTGCATAGGCTATGATTGAAATTGAGCACAAAGACCAACTGAAAACATGATGTCCGGTCTAGAAGCGGTTAAGTAAAGCAAACTACCAATCATGGCTCTATATAAGGAGTCATCAATAGGTTCCCCATTTTCATCCTTATCAATTTTAGTGGAGGTAGCCATTGGAGTGGTAGCATGTTTGCACTGGTCCATCCCAAAGCGTTTTAAGAGTTCATTTGTATACTTTTCTTGGCTTATAAAAATTCTGGCAGGCGTTTGTTTTATTTGAAAACCAAGAAAGAAAGTTAGTTCACCCATGAGGCTCATTTCGAATTCTTGTTGCATAATATCACTAAATTGTTTACACAATGATTCATTTGAAGCACCAAAGATAATGTCATCAACATATATTTGAACAACTAGAAAATTAGATGCATATGTTTTGAAAAATAAAGTAGAATCTGAATTTCCAATAGAAAAATCATTATCAAATAGATAGTTCTTGAGCCTTTCATACCAATTCCTAGGTGCTTGTTTTAATCCATAAAGTGCTTTCTTAAGTTTGTATACATAGTCACCTTTTTCTGGTATTTCAAAACCAGGTGGTTGGGTAACATATACTTCTTCTTGGATTATTCCATTGAGAAATGCACTTTTTACATCCATTTGGAAAAGTTTGATGTTTTTGTGTGAAGCTATAGCTAGTAGCATTCTAATAGCTTCAAGTCTTGCTACTGATGCATAAGTTTCATCAAAATCTATCCCTTCTTGTTAATTATATCCTTGTGCTACTAACCTAGCTTTATTTCTTACCACTTCCCCTGCTTCATTTAACTTATTCCTAAAAACCCATTTAGTTCCAATAATGGTTTTATCTTTTGGTTTAGGAACTAAGTCACATACATCATTTTAGTGAATTGGTTTAATTCTTCTTGCATTTCTATTATCCAATAGTCATCTTTGAGAGCTTTAGACACCTTCTTAGGTTCAATTATAGAAACAAATGCCATATTTGCAACATCTTTAAAAGAAGAACGGGTTTTGACTTTATCATTCGTATTTCCAATGATCAATTCTTGAGGATGATCCTTAGTGAGTCTAGGAACAAATTCTGTCTCAACATGGTGATTATTAGTAGTATTGTTGTTACTATCATTTGGTATGGATAAATTTTCTAATTGATGAGTGATATCAATTATTTCAAGATTTTCAGATTGTGGTTCTTCATGAAAAGAAATGTGAATGGATTCCTCAACTTTTCTAGAAATAGTGTTGTAAACTCTAAATGCTTTGCTAGAGGTGGAATATCCCAAGAAAAAGGCTTTATGTGATTTAGAGTCAAACTTGTCTCTATCCTCTTTTGTGTTTAAGATATAACATGTTGATCCAAAAGTATGAAAATAGTCAACCCTAGGTTTCTTAGTATATATGATTTCATATGGTGTTTTCTTCAAATAAGAGTGAACAATTACTCTATTTAGCATATAGCATGATGTGTTTACCGCTTCAGCCCAAAATGTTTTAGGTGTATTATGTTCGAGCATCATAGTCTGAGCCATTTCTTGTAGTGATCGATTTTTCCTTTCAATTATGCCATTTTGTTGTGGAGTGCATGGAGCAGAAAAATTGTGAGTGTAGCCTTGAGATGTGCAAAATTCTTCAAATAAATGGTTCTCAAATTCTCCACCATGATCACTCCTAATTGTACATATTTTGTTTTCTAATAGATTTTCAATCTTGGAACAAAATTTTATAAAAACTTGAATAATGTCATCTTTGTTTGCAAGAAAGTGTACCCATGTATATCTACTATAATCATCAACAATAACAAAACAATATCTTTTGCCACCAATAGATTGTGTCCGCATAGGTCCAAATAAATCCATATGAATGAGTTATAGGGATATACAAGTGCTAAGTACATTTTTGGGTTTAAAAGAGGTTTTAGTTTGTTTACCCAAAGTACATGGTTCACAATTTTCAATTTGATCAAAAGATAAATTAGGCAAACCACGAATAAGATCATATTTAACTAGCTTTTTGATAACATGTGAACTAGCATGACCCAATTTTCTATGCCATAGTTGTAAAGAATTTTCATTTGCAAGTAAGCATTTTCTAACTACAGATTGCATAGAGTTAGGTCTAAGCATATAAAGATTTCCAATTCTTTTTCCTTCATAAACAACATTTGTAGTATTTTCTATTAGTAACTTGCAACAATTTTTGTTGAATAAAACATCATATCCACTATCACATAATTGACTAACACTTATTAAATTATGGTGTAGGCCATCAACAAGTAAAACATTCTTTATTTCAAGATTTGTATCAATATTACCTATTCCAACAATTTTACCTTTACCATTGTCTCCAAAAGTGACTGTTCCGCTTTTCTTTTCCTCAAAAGTTTGAAATGCCTCCTTGTTTCCGGTCATGTGTTTGGAACATCCACTGTCAACCACCCAATCCTTCATTAAGATATAGGTTTTGGTACCCATGTGATGGTCCGTTATGGTTAGGTACATTTAATTACAAGCTGAACATGTTTTAACAAAGAAAATTGATCAGAACTTCAATCGATAGACAAAAGTTCGACCGACAGGTGTATCGATCGACCAATTTGTCAATCGAGAAAGTTGATGTTTTATAGATTAAAACTGAATAGAAGCAGAAGTCTGTTCGGTCGACCGTTTTTCGATCGATTTTAGCTCCGATCGATCATTTCTCGACCGGAATAGTTGCTGTTTCACTAAGATTTCTGCTGTAGATTTTGGTTTGTCACAGACATTCGCTCGGTCAAAGTTTTTCTCGACCGAGAGTATCTCAGTCGAACTATCTGTCGACCGAATATGTTTCTATATCTTTCAGTAATTTGTTTATATCAGTTCTGAATTTAAAACAATACATGAAACTATTAGTTTAGTTGAGATAAGATATTTTGATTTTAAAAAATAAGCATTAGATCATATCTCAACTAAATTACATTCAAGTCTTCTAAGTTTGAGGTTTGGGAACCCAAACTAACTCAGAATCCTTCTTCTTATAAGGACATGAAAAAGAGTAATGTCCAATACGTAGACAAAAGTGACAAGAAATAGAATCAATTTCATTTCTCTTTCTAGGATTTGGAATTTTTTCTTAGGGACCAACATGATCTTAGTCTTATATGCTTGAGTTCTTTTGGGTTGATAGAGTTTTCCTTTTGGAACATATCCCAATCCTCTTCTTCCATTGTAGCTAGAGGAATTTTTCAGAATATTATCAAGAATATCATTTCCCTTTAAGACATTTATTTCTCTTTGTAGCTTAGCAATCTCATCCATATTTTTATTTATATCTATCCTTACTTGTTCTAAATCAGATAATAGAGAGTTTCTTTCTTTAACAACATTATCATAGTCTATATGATTACATAGAATAGGTTGAGTCTGAAAATTGTTTAGTTTTGCAAGCAAATCAGCCTTTTCTTGGGAAAGAAGATCATGATTCATTTCTAAATTAAGTAGCTTTATATTGCATTCACCTAAAGATGATTTCAATGTCAAAATTTCAGAAGCAATATTGTTCTTTTCAGAGGAAAGATCATTTAATTTAGCATATAGATCCTCATTTGTTTTAGTATCCTTCTTTAGTTTCTTTTTGCAGTCAACATACTTATCATGAGTTTCTTGTAGACTAACAATTAGATCTTCTTTTGGCAAATCAAGAAGGCTTACCTCTTGAGAATCATCATCATCATCTTCTTTTGCCATGAGACACTCTACATTCTCTTCTCCACTTTCACTCTCATTTGATTCATCCCACACAACTTTATAAGCTTTTTCTCCCTTCTTCTTGGATGAGCTTTTCTTTCCTTTATTTTCTTTAGGACATTCATTTTTGAGATGTCCTTTCTTTCCACATTCAAAGATCCTAGGAGGGGAAGAAGAAGAACCAACAATTTTGTTAGATCTAAATCTTCTATATTTCTTACCATTAACGATTAGAGCTTCTTCTCCCTCTCCATCAGTTGTTTCATCACTTTCTTGTGTGATGATCTTTGAAGCTTTGAGAGCTATGTCTTTCTTTCTTCCTTGTTGAAGTTCACGCTCTCATCGTTCCTCTTCCTCTAAGGTTGCCTCATGTGCTTCTAGGTTGCCAATGAGTTGCTCCACCCTTAGTCGAGTGAGATCATTTGCTTCTTCAATGGCAGTCACTTTGGGCTTGTACTTGGGAGGGAGAGATCTAAGGATCTTTGACACTTGGTCTTCCTCACTAATCACTTTGCCTAAAGCATTCAAACCATTTACAATAGAAGAAAATTTTGCATACATTTCACTAATAGATTCATTTTGATCCATACAAAATTGTTCAAATTTCTGCTTAACCATTCTGATTTTAGAATTCTTAACTTGAATAGTTCCTTCATATGTTATAGAAAGTCTATGCCATATCTCATATGCCGTTTCACAATTTGATATTCTATTAAACTTACCAATGGAAATTGAACAATATAGTATACTTACATCTTTTGCATTCATTTGGGCTGACTTTACCGTATTAGCATCCCAATTTGCATATTCCATTTGAGGTAGTTCATATGGAGTAGATAACATTCTCCATAAATCCCAACTGATTCCTTGGAAGTAAAATTGCATCCTCCTCTTCCAGTAGGTGTAGTTAGTACCATGAAAAGCTGGAGGCCTAGCCATGAGTGTTCCTTCCAAGTTGAGGTTGTTGAGCAACCCGTCACCCATTCTTCAAGACTTTGTTAGAGTTCCTTGAAGCCCTGCTCTGATACCAAATTGAAAAACCACTAGAGGGGGGTGAATGGGGTTTTATGATTATTTTAAAATAAATTAACTCAAACAACCAAAATTGAAATAATAAGAAGGAGACAAGGTGTTTAGAGTGGTTCCAACCTTAGCAAATACTAAGGCAGTCAATCCACTACCCGGTTGCTTACCCAACTGGGATTTTGAAAGTATTAAATTTTATTACCTCTCAAGGATATTACATAAAATTACAATACTTTCTACACCCTTTGGACAACCTTCACCTTGAAGTAGTCTCACCAACCTTGAAGCAGCCTTCCTTGAAGTAACTTCAAGCTCCCCCTTGAAGTAGACTTCCTCTTGAAGTAGCTTCCCATTGAGACAACCTTCTATAAGTAGTCCAAAGATCTCCTTCTTCACCAAGAAAATCAAACCCTCTCCAATCCGCAACCTCCAACCCTAGGAGTAGCAAGGAGAGTACAAAGAATAAGAAAGAACAAGAAGGGAAATGGAAATTACAATTTACCACTTGAAGCACAAGGCTTGATTTCCTATATCAAGCGTATTGATCTCCTAACCAATGAGTGTGGAAGTGTAGGTTTAGTGGATAGGAGATGCTAGCCTATAGGACACAAATTTGGAGCAAGGGAAATGAGTAGCAAGTACTAGTGTTGCTCAATTGCTCAAAACAGATTTCCAATTGCAAGTATGAAAGCTCAAGTATTGCACAAGTGTACTTTGGGTGTCCTATGACTTGTCCTATTTATAGGAATGGCCTATGGATGCTTAAGGACGTTCTAGACACTTTCTAGGGGGTTCTTAGTGCTTAACTAGATGTTAGGTAACCATTAGTTTCTTTAACAACAACTAGTTAATTAACTCTGAAAAGTGCAGACAGAACTCATCTCGGTCGAAGAATTGTCGACCGAGAGTCCTTCTCGGTCGAGGACTTGTCGACCGAGGGACTGTCTGGGAAAAGTGTATATAACGTACTACTCCAACTCCCAATTACCTTGTCTGCTGTGTCTAACGGCTACTTGGGTTTTTCTCGGTCGAAGAGTTTGTCGACCGAGAGTGTCTCGGTCGAGAATTTTGTCGACCGAGATTAACCTTGTTTCAATGTTTTTAAACCAAGTAATAAGTTTGTGTATGAGTGTGCAGATGTGACACTATTTTAGAGGATGACCTATCTAAGTGTTGTGATTGGCTAGGGAAGATCTAACACTTGATTTACATGATGTCTAAGTACTTGTACATTATATATTTGTACAAGTTTTTATATTTGATTACATTCATGACTTAAAGCAATTTTAGCATATAGATCTTCCAAGTATTTGTCATCCACCTTATTCCTGCAACACTCAAGTAGCACGTTAGATCCACAAGAATGAAATGTTTGTCATTATCAAAACAAAGGGATTAAATGATGTCCATTTAGCCAACAACAATGAAAACTATAACAAGGATCATTAAAAGTCAAAATATTTTAACTTATGGCGTATGTATTTGATTATGATTATTTTAATGAAAACAAGACTAGCATTTAGGATGTTAATAAGTCAAATAATAATTTTTTTATATGGAAGCCAAGAGGTTATTCATCTCTCCCTCCTCTTACAAGACAATACAGAGAAACAATACACATCTAAAAATCAGAGTAAAAGTTAAACTTGGTAGTACTATTACCATTACAATTGTCTTCCTCAAGTTGGAATTTAACACACTCCAGAGGTCTGATGTAATCAAATCTCTCAATATTATTTTTCAACTGGTGCTTGGATAACGTGTCTGCTACCTTTTTTACAAGCCCTATTCCCAAATAAAACTCTCCACCCATAATTTTCATTGAGTCTTGTTTGTATCCTCTCAATCATCTTTATAAACTTGAAATTATGTTTAGGATTTGTTTGCGTCATTTTCATGAGCACCTTGCAATCAATTTTGATCTCAACTCTTGAGGTGTTATTTCTATGTAGCAGCTCAAATTCCATGTCAACAACAACCAGTTCCACATGAGTAGCTAATTTTACATAGAATTTCCGTCTATGCCCGCCGATCTATCTCCCAACATCATCACATATGACTATTGCTATTGCAGCCTTATTCTTCTATCATGTTGCATTAGTGTTCACTCTGATATAGTCAAGGCATGGTTGTTCCACTTGTGCTTAATAGGTGCATTGGTTGCTCGATATTTAAGATTCCAAGGTTGCTCTGAATACTCGATTTCCCTCTTGATATATTTTACTTGATGGCTTGTTGGATTGATATGTTTGTCAATCACATGAATGTTCGTCACATTCCAAATGTGCTAGAGGCTATCATGAACCTATGTTGATCATGGTTCTCTGGTTTTAGATGATTCTTCACCCAGTCCCCTATGTCTAGCTGAAAGAAATCCAAAGGTGCTCTGCCTAAGAATGATTCTCTCCATATTTCACCAGCAAACTTGCAGTGATAAGTTGCATGCATACATGTTTCTTCATGTAGGTTGCATCTCTCACATAAGATGTCCATGGTTAGGTACCTATATACCTTCCTGATATAAGTTAGCAAAGCACCATGAAGAAATAGCCACATGAAAATTTTGATCTTCATAGACATATTGACCTTCCAGATTCTATCCCATTCCCCATCCACTTCCTTGTCATTGTGTTGTTGTAAGAGCTGATATGCTGAGGTAGCAGTGAAACACTCATGCGTCATGTCTTACCACACCCTTACATCCTCAATTGAAGTACTATATGGAGGTTCCATGTCAAGGATCTTACACATAATCTCATTAGAGAGCCAATCCTGGAGGAACTCAACGTCCCATTTTCCATCATCTTTAACCGCACTGTATACCCTCATGTCTTTTAAGTCTTTAGGGATGCTTCTCTTCTCAACATGGTCTAGTTTGATATCCAAATGAACCCAATCACCTATCCAGAAATGGGCATTACCTCCATTCATGGGATGGATATAGGAGTGATCTTGTATCAGCGGTTTGCAATTCAAAGTTGCTCGTGCAATCTGAGAGTTATTGGAAGATTTCCCACCATTATATTTGGTATACTTGTTCTTCATGAACTTGAAACATTTGGTATCCATGTTTGACACTATATACTAGGCATTCTTATAAAGAATCACTTGGTTCCATTCATGCATACTCCTTTATCTTTTCCATTCATGTGATTTGCCTTATGGTTTCTGCCCACAGGTGGCAGCTGATACAACAATCAATTCTATCACGCAGTCTAACAGGAAGAAGGGCGGTTTGCATCATGTATATTGGAACGGCCTCCAGGGTGGACCTAGCTAGACAACACCTACCTGCTAAAGGTAGGCTTATTATAGCCCATCCATTGAATCTAGAGTCCACCTTCTATATGACATCTGAGTATGTCTTCTTTGTGACCTTCATGTGTATGATAGGTACCCTGTGGTACCTCCCCATGTCCGATGTTTCTTTGAATCTGCCAATTTTTTTTACTTTGTGTATGATACTATGAGGAATGATCGATGCATAAAACACTTGAGTTTTGGACACAAAGACAACTTGGCCTAATGCCTTTTCAAACATTTTAAAATATTTTTTGATTAGTATGCATTTTCTTGCATCTTGCATAAATGAATAGAATAAGATCATCAGTGAAACACATGTGTGAAATGTTGTTTCCCATCCAACCCAATTTAATAGGTTTCCACTCTCCCTTATCAACTAAACCTTGAATCATTTGGCTTAATCATTCAATATACGAAACAAAGATGTACGTATATAAAGGTTCTCCTTGTTGTAGCCCTCAACTTGGATTGAAGGTGTTGTGCTTTCACTATTCCATGAAACAAAGCATTTTCCTAAGGTGATTGAATTCATAATGCAGTGTGTGATGTTACTTGGTAATTTGATCTTCTGTCGATGTATAAACTTCCAGGAGAGTCTATCATAGGCTCTTGACAGATCCACCTTGATGGCTTGATGATGTGTACCCTTTCTTTTCTTCATAGAGTAAATCACTTCCAGAACAATGGAAATATTGTCTATGATTCTTCTTCCAGACCAAAACACACTCTGTTCTTGTGGCACCTAGTTAGGTAGGTGCTTCTTCAATTTTTCAACCACAAACTTACAAACTAGATTTAGACATAAACTATTTAAAGATATTGGTATGAGTTGATTACATGTATCCGGTTTTGATGTCTTAAGGATAAGCACAATTGTTGAACCACACAACTTGTTCATGGCATGTTCACCTCCTAGTTTGTGTTTGATAAAATTCATCACTGACCCATTTATTTTGTCCCAATTTTTTACAACAAAGATCCCATTGATCCCATATGGCCATGCAACCTTGTAGGGATTTATGATTTTCAAAACATTCAAGAATTCTTGCTCCGAAGGTTCAAATTCTATGCCATTTAGTTCTTGAGTAGAGAGTTTCTTAAATTCTCCTAGTATAGATATGTTTGAACCTTGGTGATCAGCTACAGGTTCAGAAAGAAGGCCGTGGAAATGTGAGCACACCATCTCCTTCAGCTCCTCTTCATCATTAACCCACATGCTATCTTTATCTTTCAACATGGATATGGTACTGAATCTTTTTCCGTATTTCACGTAGGAATTATAGAATTTAATGTTGGCATCTCTGTTCCTTATCTAGTTAATATTGCTTTTGAGTTTTCACTCATTCTCCTCTTCTGGGAATTTATCAAGTTCAACCTTCATACCAATGTAAATTCCTTCTATAATGTGATTGTAGTTGTCCGTCAACTCTTTCTCAAGGGCTTGTGTTAACCTATGTGGACACATGTTAATATTTATAGACTCGAACACTACCCTGCAAGTATACGGGTGCATGTAGTACTATCAAGGTCATCCAAGGAGTAGGGTAGTGCTAGGCATAAGAGTGTTAATCTTCAATAATCTAGATCGATTTCAATGTTGGTTTGATTTACACTAGTAAACTAGCAAACTAGAGAATGATACTAAATAGAAATCACTTGTATTGATGATCAAATTTAATTAAGGATTCTTGAGGATAGTTTCACATCCATATTGTAACATGAAGAACAACAAAGATCAAGAACAATAGCAGTAACAGAAAGGATGTCTGTATCTACACTTACCTCCCAGTAGTGTAGAACAGTCCTAAGTTATATACTACTCCCGTGGATATACTTAGATTCGAACTACAAACCTTAGTTCCTCAACACATCTGAGTCACTCCCGTGGTCTAGGTAGTGTAGTTAAGGTACATCTCCTTACTCCTATGTATATATTCTTGGATTATACAAAGAGCAGAAATCATACATACAATGTGGCCAACAAACCATGTAAGAATAAATAAACACCGATGAACCTTAGAATAGTGAAACAACTAACATTATGTATAATTCATTTTAAAAAATGTTATAACATGGGAAATACTCCCCCATGCCCAAGAAATGGAAGCTCATGAATGTGAAACACAAGTACATGTTACATATTTGGAAGCTAAACATGACTAGAGAAACAAAGAGCAAGGAAAATCCAAAGAACAAGGAAGGGATATGATTTGAAGATGAAATTCCACCCTTACTGGTTCTTCTTGTCCAAAATCATTCTCTTTGAAGTGTCCATAATGAAGAAGAGAACCTTTTGCTACAATCCTCAAAGGAGAAATGAGCAGAAAAGAGGTTATCTTTCAAGAAACCACTTCTTCTTCCCCAAAATTGCCTCTTCTTTGCTCTGGTACATTCTCTGGTAAAAAAATGTTTCAAATGATAAGAGACAACCGTCCCTTGTGTGAGCTTTCATATTTGAAATTGAGGGACTATTGTTATAAAAATAGCAAAAATTGACTGCGACATAGTGTGTTGTAGAAAGCACACGACGTGTCGCCTTGAGTAACTAACATCAAAACTATCCTGCCCAAAGAGTGTATCATGTGTTTAAGAGACATACAATGTTGCTTCTAGTTGGTGAAGTTATTGAATGGTAGGAACACAACATGTGCTAATAAACACACAATGTGTTCCTTGGCAGAAACTTTGGTGATAACTTTGACGAAATGGGCACGACGTGTCATCTGAAAGACAAACCATGTTTCCTCTCATCAAGGGGAAACAAAACCATTTATAAACTTACACGCCATGTTTTTTTCATCAGGGGGAAACAGAACCATCTATAAACTTACACACCATGTGCTGAAACACACACACACATAGTGTTTCCTTTTGAAACTTCAAGAAATCCCCTATGATATGTGCAATCTCTTGGGGGAATCCAACAGTTTGGGTTTTAGTCAAATTGACCTCATTTCCTATGATAGCCATGTACATGTGGTTACAAACATGAAACGAGTAAAATAACTGAAAAGTGAGAAATCTAGCATGGTTGAGAATGGAATTATGGTTAAAGTGAGTACAATTTGCATCCAAAAATGGTCCAAAAAGTGATATCACTAGTATAGAAACCACCTCTAACATCGGTTGAAATAGACCTCTAACATCAGTTTTGCACCGACACCGAAGTGGGAGCCACTAGAGATAAGTGCTTACAAAACGATTGTTCGTGGATGTGAAAAACAATGACTTTGTCCCAGCCTTGGTTCCTATTATTAAAGAAACCAACATAGCTAAGGAACTATATCGTTAGTTTCTAGTGTAGCAAATGGCGTTGCACTACTAAACCAGGTCAAAATTTTAATTGATAAAGGTTTTTCAGTCATCAGTTTCTATCCTAAACTGACGTCACAAGCCATCTGGCAGCTCGGTCACGTTGACCAACACGACCATTTTAAAGTCGCTCTATAATGTTAGTGTTAAGCATAAAACCGACGACTAGGATCTACGATGTCAGATTCTTTGAAACAACTGACATTAGAGTAGCTCTATAATGTTAGGTTTTCAATAGAATTGATGTCTCAAGATAGCTAGTAGCACGATTGTACTACCCAACATGACCGTTTTAGGATATCTCTATAATGTTGGTTTTTGGCTTAAAACTGATGACCAAGAGCTACACTGTCAGTTTTGTTGGGACAACTGACAACACATTTATATTTTTTTAAATAGTAGGCTTGCGGACCCACGGTCCGACTGTTTAGTAGAATGTAGAACATGCATCTTATTAGAACTGTAGGTTCCATCCTGTATTCATCTTAAAAACAAACCAAAAAACCTACAAAACCTAAAATAACAAAAACACAATCCACCCACATACAAGATCCATTCTCCAATTCCATTTTCATGACATGTACAAATACGATTCTCATTACATTCATTCATCATCACATTCATTCAGACACATGTATGTGTACATCATTCACATAAGCACCACATGTATATATAAATAATGACATCAAAGTACATAATACTCATATTAAATCCCAATCAAATTCAAAGTTTACTTTCTTAATGAAGGCTTGCACCTATTGTTCTCGTATCTCATCTAGCTCTTATTTCATACAGGACTTTGTTGTGTCAAACAACTTTAAAAATAATGATCTAATTAAAGAGTTTGATTTGATATTTTCATATTATCAAATGAGAGTATTTACTTATGACGATCAAGACTATACATAAATTATATTTTGGATAAAGTGGATGTCTAGTGCCCCATGTCTAACAATCATGTCCATATACCACATCACGTAGTATGCACATGCCCAAACATTGTCTTGTGTTGGGCGTTATAAATTTACCACCATACAAAATGTTAATAAATAGATGTAAGCATAGTTGGCATAAATATGCACTGGAGTTAGAAAAACTACCCCAACATTCTTCCAACTTAAATAAATTTTTTTCTTATCCACTTTTCCTATAGCCCTTTTGAATTCTTTTATACCCTTATAAGTTAATGTAACACATTGAATAACATTAGTAAACACTCATGTATTAATATGTGTTAATACATATAAAAAGTTACTCATGTGAATAATACTTTTTTCATTTTGTGTCCCCCAGTGTCTACTTAGTCACCCTCATGATCTTGATAATACACAGTTAGAATCTCAGGGATAATAACCAACAACACCTAATAATTATTCTTGAGTGAAAAGATGGCAAACAAAAGAAAACCCTAAATCCACAAAGAAATATAATTCTTATGTCAAAATTATAAGCAAAGGAACTAAACTTACTCAGCATTGAGCGAATCTATAATCACACTCTTTTTCACTTTGCCAAAATATTTAAATGTGGTAGAGCAATATTCAATCATAGATATATGGTCTTTATGTGAACCTATAATCAATGATGGAACTAGAAATGCCACATAGGATAGTGTGAATTCTATACACACCCTATGTAAGCAATTGCAAAACGTATATCATGTATGCACTAATATATAAGAAAATAGTTCAACATATATAAATGTGGTATTTAGCCATAAGATCTCACCATATCCAAAGTTCTATCATAGTTATATTCAACCCAGCATAAGTAAACATATCCAAAACATCTTGCAAAAATATACTAGTATCATGATCTTGACCTACAATGTCCTCCTTAATATGGATCATCATAGGCGACCCTTCTTCAAAGTTTCCTAACCATAATGCCAACCCCCTATATTAGGATCTAGTCAGTCGAATAGGTCCTTTTCAAGCCAACTAGGTAATCTAATATCTTGAGGGGGAAGTAGAGAACAAGCTGTGGTGGGTTTCTTAGGTGTTGTAACCTATATATATATTCTCATATTAATTGTCAATTATATAAAGATACAAACACAATGTAAATTTTAGCATACATCGGTATATACAACTCCTGCTTTGGGCCACACAACTACACCGCCTTCTGCATCACCTATCATGTCGTGGTCGAGGTGGCAATTTTATTACGGGGTCGAAGTAGATATACGAAGTCGAACACAAGGATGTGGGTACATTTAGGACACTTAAGATCTTGCTCTTAGGTCAGTTAAGCCAATCTGATAGTTGATAAAAGTTTGGAACTAGAACTAGTCTAACAAGGTGTCACAAAATAAACAAAACAAAGTAAAGAAATTAAAAAAAGTCCGTTCGTTAGATTCTACTAATCAAAGGGAAGGAGTTTCTGGATATGTAACTACAAGTTGGGCAGTCTATGCACCCATTCTCAAGCATAGACAATCCTCAAACACCTCAATAAGCAACCTACATCCAAACATAAAATGTACTTTGGTATTTATTCCTGAGGGGGGTCGTCCCACTCGCTTTCACACAATGTGACTATAACTCATCAATAATATGAAACCTCTCTCAAGGATGACAAATCAACACCCTAGAATATTCTAGATACCCTCTTAGGTCTAGAATATTCTGAGATGCTAGGAATAGATGTGATCTGGGCAGAACCTGGTAGTGGGCCCGACCATACCGGGTTCAGCCCAACTGTTCCCAGGTCCCTGGTTCTGCACATATCACCTTGAACCATTCTCATTTTAGTTTTCAATCCGAACTACCTTCTCTTATCTATTTCTACAATGAATCTCTTGATATAGGTAGAAATAAAAGTTCAAGCAAGAAAGAGATCAACCAAACTAGCAATCATGACTAGAAAGAGAAGATAGAACATAAAATATATTAGATCTAAAATAAAACTACTTGCTTAAGATAAAGGTACATAAACATGCCCAAAATAGGCTACATAGCCAATAAAGATCTCAACTAGCCATGAACAAGCATAGTTGGAACCGAACAGAGATGGAAGAACATCATTTGTACAAAAACAAAGGAGAACAGTAGAAAAAAGGAGAAGAAGAAGAGATTTAGTTCACAGAGGAGAGGTGGATCACACTCCTTAGCCTTCGAATGGGCTAGATCTCATCTTTGGGTCATCCTTCTTGGTCTTATTAACTCCTTGGTCTCCTTTCTCTTCGATTCCACCCCAAGCAGTAGCTTGGTGTGTTTATGGAGGTGGAAGATGGATGTGAATGGTAGGAAATGAGCGAGCGATGGTAGAAAATGATGGTAGATGGAAGCAAACTAAAGGGATGGACGTCAGATGAGCACTTCAGCCTTTTTAGACCTTGGCACTCTCCTCACAAGGCTCTGGGAACCAAAAAGTATTAGAACCAAAACATGGAACTAAAAAAATCTTGAAACCCATCTCCAGATAGAGAGGGGTGGGTATTTATAGGTGAAGGTGGAGTGTATGTAATAAGTGGTCGCAAAACCTGTCTCAGTCACTACCCCAGTCTTGGCCCGACCGTGCTGAGTGTAGCAATTGAGATATGTTACGATCAAGATAGACATCACAGGTGCAAAGCTTACCACGGTCGAGACAGATGTCACGGCTGAGACAGTTGTCATGGTCGAGACAGCTGCTGACCCTTGTCCTTGGCCTAGCCATGCCAAGAATCTTAGTCACTAGATGAGATTCAGTAGTGGTTGCTTCGTGTTATGGTCAAAACGAGTGGAGCGGTCACTATGAGTGTAGCAATCACAACAGTGTAGCGGTTACGATGGTGTAGCAGTCATGAATTTCCCTTCTTGGCCCGACAGTTCTGTGTGTCACGGTCACTACAGATGGAAGCCTAGCTGCCACAAAAACCAAGTGCTGGGGAGAAATCTTAGAGAATAGACGTCTTTTCAAGTTTGGTTCCTGTAGGTCCCAAAATTGGCTAGTTGAGCAACTCTATCTTTAAAATGATGTAAATTACTAAAATATAAGAATCTAGGATATTTTGGGCGTACTAAGGCATAATAAAACAAAACCATAAATAAGTACCTAGCATAAATGCCTAAATTTGGGGGTTATCAACCACCCCAAGCTTAAACCCTTACTTGTCCTCAAGAAAGAATGTTCTCAAAGAAAAAAAACATCCAAATTAAGTTTGGCGATAAATGCTAGGGTTAATAAAAATAGTTTAAACAATAATTCTCCAGATCCATGTTGTTTTAGAACAAACCCACACTAATAGAGCACAACCTGCTAAAGTAAGATCAAAGAGCGTCCATGTAGGATTAAGCAAATTCACTACAACATGTCAATACTCATGAGGGTTTGAATCATCAAGATGAAACATTAAAGCATTGTCACATAGGTGATCCTACGAGTGACGAGTAATGAGCTATTATCATGTATTCATGTAGACCAGTCAGGATCAACACGCCTCCCACTTATTCAGGTCCTAAAAAGCAAATAAAGCAAAAAGACTCTAATGACTTCTGAGGATCCTGATTTATGTCAAGTTGGTCCATGTAATGAGCAATATTCCCTTTAGTCCAAGCCAGTTGGCCAAGAGCAGTGAGACAAACTCCTCGTACTGCACTCGAACCAACCCCACTACTGGGATGATTTCATTGGTCTCCTAGGGGTTATTAGTGACTCTCTAATGAGCTTTTGGGGTGGAACTATCAGGAAAGACACACACACATTCATGAGCACAGTCATACACTGACTGGGCACCATCCTCAACTCTACTGAAAGAGAAAACAAGTGCTCACTTATTCACACTCATTCTTTTATTCTCTGCATTCTAATTTGTAGGCCTGACGAGAAGCTATTTTGAATATTTTTGGATTTTTGGGTGGCCAAGCCTCTTTTGCACTTTTTTTAATTTTCATCTTTTTGATTCAATCTAAGGTGAGAGGGCACGTAGACCATCAAGGAAAACTAGTCCTACTTGATTATAGCTCAAAACTCATAATTATCCACTTGATACCTCTGTGAAAAAGTAGTAATTATGATTCAAGGATCCTTAGAGTAGAGGCAAGTTCGTGAATAATGTAGCATTGAGTTTTAATCAACCTCTATCTCTTTCGAACGATTCGAAATCTTGGGTTTGATGTTCACAACATATATCAAGGGAATAATGTTTTAAGCTATGAAAAAGCATATAACCCAAGATTGCTCGCCAAACTTAAGGAAAGAGTCAATGAGCCAGTCAAGGAAAAGATCAAGAAAAATTTTAAGATGAAAATTGTACATTTAGTCATAAAGATAAGCATTTAAATATTATATTTGAATAGCCTTAATTGCCAAGACTAAAAATTATGCAACAAACTTCTACAATCTTTTTTAAAATTTGATACAAAATGTAGGGAGTAAACATGCATGAATGAAAAATGAAGAGATAGAAGGGAGATAGCCCTACCACCCCAAGGTTAAAACTTTTCTCATCCTCAAGCAAGCCTTGAACTTGAGATCGTATGGAAGGAAAGTATGGATGCACAAGAAAGAGATTTATTAAAGTCCTAGTATGATGCATGTATGCAAGGATATGTAAGAGAAATTAGAGGAAAGAAACTATCTAAGCAGGAACATGAAAAAGAAATTTAGTTTAACAAAAAGAGTAGAGAAAGGGGTAAGAGAAAAGGGGGTTGCTGCACCACGATACCAATATTGGGATCCCAAATCCTATGTTTTGGAACCAGTACCACCTGTGTCTTGCTGATTGGATCCGCCATGCATCAGAATAGGAGGTGAAGATGTGGGCCCTTTTGAGTCTGAAGTAGAGGAATATAATCTGATGACTCAGTGAATTCATCCTTGTATTGGAATTGTCGGGACCCACTCTTTTGATCAGCACAAATACTAACCATTAGAGGTAATCCCAAAACCTAAACCCAGATTATGGAATGAACAATGAATTCTCGACACAGGTGATTAAAAATATATGAAAAATACAGATAATTTTTTCCTTTTTCTTTCTTCACAAATTCATAAATCAATGTCACAACAAGGACATCACATTTAGATATCACAAATCTTATTGAACTCCATTAAATCCAAAATCAATCTTATTCTCATATGTTGTTCAGTTTACATCAGATACATGTACATTGATGAACAAACATAGTCTACAACCCATCCCGGAAAAGATAGAGTACATGGACATTCTATTCTATCTAGATTATGCTATTTATATCTTCGTTGTTGCGACCTCTCTGTTGGATAGAATTATACCTAAAAACATTTGAAACAACCTCATGAGACTCATATAGAGCCCCAGTGAGTGGATACCTCCCACTCAAGCTAGATGCATGCATCAACATTAGATTAAGTATAAAACTTAAAAGAAACATGCATATATTGAAAAGTATAGCAAATAGTTCTATCATGAGTCAAATCTATCTTGTAATGGTAATCTAATCCAACAGATAAGGCAATCACTTGAACCAATTATAACTTTGAAACATCATTTAAAGCATGTCTATGAACAAATCAACAAATACTTCTCAGTTTAGATTAAGAGCCCTACTGCATGTGAAATAAGATAAGTTCTAAGAATTTTTGAATCAATACATAACAATAACATTACCCTTGTGACACTCCACCAGCTGGACCAGGAACACATCCTGCAGTCCTGAAGCTGAAGTACACATAATACATATCTACCAAACAATACTATCAAATAGAAGGCAATCCAACTCATATTCAGAATGGATATAAATCCCATCATTTATAACTTGTCAGCATGACATATCATAATATGAAATAGAAAATGTCCATATCAACATGATTACCTTCCTCAACAAGAAGCATAATCAACAATAACAAATCATCAAGTAGTAGTACAAAGAATGTAACAACCATTCAAATCATGTTCTATATGGCTTATCATCTTTTATTCATTTGCCTTGAAACTACTTGTCTTGTACCTCACCAAGTAGAAGTAGCCACACCTGATTCTCGTGTCAATGACTCAACGTCACTATCTTAGGGTTTAGCCGGCCACCCTAAGATATCGAAAACAGACCCTGGCCACCTCAGGGTTGCATAAAGAGGCTCACGTCCTCATTTCAGGTACATGAGATAGGAACCAACAAAACAATATATCACATATCACAATATTTCACATATTTTCATTTCACATTTCACATATTTCATTTCAACAGAGTCTATTCCATCTATACATAGACTTTCACAGCAAGGATTTAGGGCCAGAGCCACTCTAGATGACTCAGTCCTAAATCCTGGTGGTCTAACCTTTAAGGTCTCGATCCACACTTTAGAAATCCTTCTCATAATTCATCGATTACTATAAGGAGATCCGTTTTGTTTCCCCAATGTGGTCCTCGGGGGAAACTCACGGTGTTCAGGGAACCTAACTAGATGTTCCATCATTTCACTTGTTATTAGTCTCTTTTACTCATATTAAAAGAATTCAAAATATCATACATCATATTTGTGTATTTTCACGTAACTAGAATAACATGAAACAAATCAAGTTTATCAATAAGGAAAATGATCAAAGTAAGAAGCACAATAAATCTGTAGATTGCAACACATATGATTATTTCTATCTTCTACATCATCTCACAACAATCATCAACAGTGGGCCTTCAACACAAGACATAATCTTATTGTCCATCATTTACCCCATCAGGGTTTTATCATCATCAGTGGGCTTTCAGCCCTAGACATAATCTCATTATGCAACATTTACCCTTATCAGGGTTTCTCAATATGTAAGGTGTTACAACCCCAATTTTTGGGTTCCTTTGGGTGAGAAATGTAATTTCTCACATTAAAGATAATTGGACAAATAATGATATAATTTGTTGAATAAATAGCCTTGTTGGTTGCTTTGTGGGCTTTATTGGCTATTGGGCCCAATAACAAGGAAATTCAATTAATTAATAAATAATTGAGAATTTGAGAAAAGAAAGATGTAGAAACCTCTAGAAGGCAAAAGTGCTTAATCCAAAGGTGGATTTCGTGCCACATGGGTTCCTTGGGTTCCAAGGAGTCCAAAGTTGCAAAGCAAAGGCAATAAGAAAAGAAAAGAATAATTAAGTATTTCTTTATTAAGAAAGAAATTGAAAACAATGGTAAAATGTGGAAAATAAGTAAAAAGAGGTACAATTGTGTTATCCTTAGTGGATTTCGTATCCCAAGGATTTCTAATGATAAAAGAGATACCAATGAGGAAAAAAAGAGAAATAAAGAGAAATCCTCAAAAAGAGCTATTTTAATAAGAAATAAACAAGATAATGAGGAATAATAAAGAATAATGCATTTAGATGCATCTAGAAGGATAATGAGTATCCAATAAAAAGAATTTCGAATTCTTGGAGTTCCTTGGGGTCAAAGTAGCCCCAATGAAGAAAAAGAAAGAGAAAATATCAATAATACAAAATTAAAGGATAATGTGATACATTATTAATGAATTACTATGGTATTGTTTAAAAGGAAATATTTTCTACTAAAAGAAAATAGAAATTCTGTTCCAATAAATTAAAAGTCAAGTACAAAGAATAAAGAGGAAATAATTTTCGAAATCCTAATATTTAAACAAAAAGTAATAGCAAAAAGGATAAAGAAGAAGATAGAGAAGTTTGCTTTTTCATGAAGGAATCAGATTCCTAGTAGGAAAGAACCTTATTTCTTTGGGAGCAAGCATCATAGGGCGTTGTTACCCTCATCTATAAAAGCAGAGAGAGCCCTGGGCT
The DNA here is from genome assembly GCA_963693085.1 of Alisma plantago-aquatica. Taxonomy (NCBI): domain Eukaryota; kingdom Viridiplantae; phylum Streptophyta; class Magnoliopsida; order Alismatales; family Alismataceae; genus Alisma; species Alisma plantago-aquatica. Next base: position 249,890,765 of record OY856409.1, read on the forward strand.
GAGTCCAGGAGAGAGATCCCACATATCCTCCTTTCTTCTTCTTGTTTTCGTCAAAACCCTAACCAAGCAAACGTAGGGCTATCTTGGGGGCACCTGACGGTTGTGGTGGATCTTGATGGAGGCATGATGCGACCACGAAAGACTAGGGTGGGCTGCTACCTTTCCCTTGCTCCCATCTTCAATCAAACCGCCCAGTGGGCCTACAAGTTTTGGCCGCGGTGGACACAGCTTCCGGTCTAACTTTGGCCACCTCGACTGTAGCTGGAGACCTCTACGGGTGCGGAGGAGGGTGGCGGAGGTAGTGGGGGAGTCACCGGTACACTAGGGACCAAGGAGAAGAGGAGGGAGCTTCCCCATAGTAGCAGCAATCGAGGATGAATCTCACGCAAAAATGACTACCTTGGCCTCATTTTTGGGATGCCTCGCGTGCGCCAAGGTGCGGCGGAGGCAGAAGTGCCTAACCTGGTGGCCTTCGGGGTATAGACGAGGGTGGGGGGAGCCGCGCCTAGGGCTACAGGTCCGCGCATCTGCGGCATCGCGAGGAGGAAGAAGAAGGCTTGGGCTTTGGAAGATTTTACCCCTCGTGGGTATGTAGAGCCGACAGCTTACGCGGGGGTATATGAGTCTTTTCGAAATGTTTCGAACCTGCAAGCACGTTGCATGAAGAAGATGATGTGTCTCTTGATGATTGGCCCAAAGTAAGTCATTTTTTGCAAAAATCATAACTCTTTAATAGTAGCTCAGATGACAAAAGTTTATAGATGAATTTTGCTCAGAAAAATGAGAGGAATCTAATAAAAATATATTTAGAGGCTAATTTCTCTTGTAATTCGAAAAGTAATGGAAGATAGCAACTTTAATACTTTAATGTTTAAATAACCCTATTTTGAGTTGATTAATATATTTAATAAGGTTTAATGGATGATTAAAGTTGATATTAGCCTGTTAATGATAAAAAGGAACATTGGGAATAAAAAGGATGAACTTTGCACGTAATTCATTTAATTTAGAGTTTACATGCACACATGCTTTAATGGGCCTTGAAACCCTAATGTTCGCAATTCGACTCTTAATAGCTTTAATTATTCAAAGTGATGAATAAAGATGAGATATAATGATTCCAAGCTATTTCGAGCATTAAAGTTCCTAATTGTGGTTAAATACCCTAAATGTAGTAATTAGGGTTTTCTAATGAATAAAAGATAGAATTAATGGTAAATCAAGTTCATATGCGAATTAGACTATAATGAACTTTGAATTGATGATAAATGAGCATAATGATCTTTTCATGGATTAAAAGGATAAAAAAATGATAGCTTCAATGTAAGAGAGGCTTAATGGACTTATTTAATGGTTAATTATGCCTTTAATCCGAAACTGAGGATTAGATGTTGAAATAATTAGGGTTTGTGATCAATTGCGTTAAATTAGGGTTTAAAATAGTAAAAGATGAAGGGAAACCCTAATTGCAATGGAAATCCTAAAAGTGGACTAGAAACCCTAGGAAGCGAGCTAGATTTAATAGATCTTAATGACATGAGTAATAAAAGAAAATTGTATGATTGTTTCAGGATCTTATTGAATGCTTGCTTGCCTATTGTTGATTGGATTATTTCTATCTCACATCAACTTGACTTGTATGTGGTTACGCTTATGATTATCCCACATTAGTTTTCTGAGGATTTTATTGATGTTTACATCATGGCTTGAATTAATTGTTGGATGAATTTAATTCATGCAAATTATAATGTGAATATGATTATCACATAAGAGATGTGCCTACTAGCTCAGATCCTAGTCCCCTCTGTAGCCTAATGGATTGACCTAGTACATGGCTACCAATGGGGTAGGCCCATCAGGTCATTGAATGACTTAGTACATGGCTACAATTGGGGTAGGACCATCAAGTCACTTGGAGTCAGAGATTGGACTACCTATGGGTAATGCCATGCGACTCAACCCTAGATATTGATCTACCTGTTAGGTAGGATCATGCGAGGTTTAATAAGGATCTACCTAGAGAGAGGTAGTATCTCAGTCCACTACAGGGACAACACAGAGATAGGGTATAGGAAAGGATTGAGTAGTATGGTTTAAAATGTAGTCTTGGCTGTTAAATGATACTTGGTTGGTTACTTTGTTATTATAGTTGCACGATTATTGTTTCCCCCACATACCAGCTTCTTGCTGACCGACGTTTTGTTTGTCGGCGTTTTAGGTACAATGAAAAGAACAAATAGTAAAGGGGCACATGTGGAATTAAATGAGAATTAACGTGCACGAGAGGATTAGTTAGATCAATATATCCATGGTTAGAAGGTTAGAAATCCCAATTTTTAAAAGGTAAGCAAAGTTTTATTTCATACCAGTTTTCAGTTTAGTTGGTAAAGTTAATTAATTATTATTGATTATTTGTTGAACCTTTGATCCTGTTTATTGGATAATGGCTTTGACCTTCTGGTCTCCCTTAATTGGGGGTTACCGGGAGGTGGGGTCATTACAATTGGTATCAGAGCATAGGTTCCTCACTTAACCATTAATAATTATTAAATTTTACAAACTCCATAGAACCCAAGGGAGTTATTAGAGGATTATCCAAAAGACGGAGGTGTCTAGAAAAGGATCATGACCGGGGACTGGCAATATTTTCCTCCGTACTGCTAGTCAGAATACGAGGACTCTCAGATCCGTGTGACTGCTTGGCCAAAGTCTTAGGGTATGATTCGAAATAAGATACCTTTAGGACTCTCTCATCTTGTTCATCCATTCTCAACTCAAATTTTGTTAAGGACCTTAAGGATTAGGGTTTCCTCTCTTCTCCTCACCCTCTTGAGGTATGGGTAAGGTTGATAAGGATTAAGGAATCTGATCGGCCTTTTTCACACGTCCGGAAATGAACGTTGGACAAAGGAAGGAATCAAGCTTTAAATTTATAACTCAAAACCTTCTAGTCCCCCACAACTTTATTACGGGGTCAAAGTAGAGATACATGGTCGAACACAGGGACGTGGTGACGTTTAGGATGCCACAGATCTTGTTCTTTAGTCAGATAAGCCAAGACGATAGTCGATAAAAGTAAGTTCTAGAACTAGTCTAGTGGGGTCACGATATAAAACAAAACAAAGAAAAGAAAACAAAACAAAACAGAGCTCGTGATTCTACTAAATAGAGAAAGAGAGTTCCTGGCTATGTAACCACAAATGGGGCAGTCTATGTACTTGTTCTCGGGCATATACAACCGTTGAACACCCAAGAAAACATCTAGTATGCATGGTGGCATCTGTCCTATGGGGTCGTCTCCCTCACTCTCGCGATGCGTGACTAAAACCATCAACAATATGTCAATGACCCTCTCTCGAGGAATGACGTATCAACACCTCAGAATACACTAAGTTCCCTCTCGGGTCTTAGGATATTCTGGGGTGTTAGGAACAGAATACCTTGGATCATCCTCCTCTCGGGCTCAGATCCAAACTATCATCTCTTAGCTATTCCTACAACGGATCTCTCGATACAGGAAGAAACAACAGTTCATGCGAGTAAGAGATCAACCAAACTAACAATCATAACTTGGAAAGAGAAAATAGAACATGCAACATACTAGATCTGATATGAATCTACTTGCTTAAGGCAAAAGTACATATACATTCCCAGATCGGGCTACATAGCCAAGAAGGAGATAACTAGCCATAGACAAGCATAGATGGCACTGAACAAAGATGGATAAACATCATTTGTACAAGAAACAAAGGAATGTAGTAGAATGAAAGAGAAGAGGGAAGAGATATAGCCCGTAGAGGAGAGGTGGCTTTCGCTCCTCGGCCTCTGTGCAGGTCGGATCTCGGCCCTTGGGTCTTCTCTTCGCCCCTCTGGACTCCTCAGCTCTCTCTCTAGACCGTATCGGGCAACCATATCGGGCAGCCGTATCGGGCAACCGTATCGGGCAGCCGAATCAGACAGACCGTATCGGGCAGATCATATCGGGCAGACCGTATCGGGCAACCGTATCGGGCAGTAGACTTTTGGGGAACTCGACACACTAGCTCCTTGGTCTAGACTCTAGCTTTTGTAGGGTCCTCCCTCCGGCTCCTCCCCTTGCTCTGTAGGTTGGCAGCTGCTATTTATAGGCAGTGAGTTGATGGGAGTTGTAGGTTTTATTGGTCCACATGTCCTTCATCCGTGGCTTCAATATTGAGGCATCAGGTGGGCCAATATAACTATCGCCTGACGACCGTGTCAAGCAGGGGGAGTGTCGGGCAGCTGTATCGGGCAGGCCGTATCGGGCAACCATATCGGGCAGGCCGTATCGGGCACCCATATCGATCAGACCATATCGGGCAGCCGTATCGGGCAACCATATCGGCCAGACCATATCGGGCAGCTGTATCGGCCAGGCTGTATCAGGAAGCCATATCAGGCAGATCATATCAGCCAGTTGCTGGAATTCTTGTCTTTTCAGGTTCGGTACTTGACAGTCCCAAAATTGGCTAGTTTCGGTGCCTATAAGTCAAAAATTGGCTAATTAGCTACATTATTGGCTATTTTTACTACTTTTATCTAATTTGAGACAGAAAGCATAAAACATGAACAAAAGAGTGCATATTAAGACTAAAGTGGCACGAAACTATAGATAAAATGCATAGAAAATATGCGCTAATTTGGGTGTTATCAATTACCCCAAGCTTAAAACTTGCTTGTCCTCAAGCAAGGCTGTGCTCAAAGAACAAAAAGATAACATCCAAATTAAGCTTGGCAATAACTGCCAAGGTTAAGAAAAATAGTTTAAAACATCCAATTCTCCTGATCCATGTCATTTCAAAACAAACCCCCACCTGTCAGGCACAATCCTGCCAAAGCAAGATCAAAGAGTTTCCAGGCAATAGTAAGCAAATTCACTACAACTTGTCGATACTCATGAGGGTTTGAACCATAATTATTTAAACATGAAAGAGCTATCGCACAGGTGATCACACGGGTGATGAGCAATGAGCCATCACCATGAATCCATGCAAACCAATCAGGAATACCACACCTCTCACTTATTCATCTCCTAAGAAACAAAGCAAAAAGACTCTAATGACTTATGAGGATCCCGATCTGCGTCAGGTTGGTCCATGTAGTGAGAAACAGTCCCTGCAGTCCAGACCAGTTGGCCCAAAGCAGTGAGATGAACTCCTCATAGTGCACTCGAACCAACCCTGCTACTGAGATTGTCTCATAGGTCACCTAGGGGGTTCCTAGTGACTCTCTAATGAGGTTTTAGAGTGGTACTACCAGGCACGACATATCTGCGTTCATGAGCGCAGTCATACACCGACTGGGCACCATCCTCAACTCTCTTAAAAGGGAAACAACACTCATTTATTGTTCACACTCAGGCTTTTATCATCTGCATTCTATTTGTAGGCTTGTGTGAGAACTATATATATATTTTGGGATTTTGTGGGCGGCCAAGCCTCTTTTGCACATTTTTATATTTTTCATCTTTTTTGACTCAATCTAATGTGAGAAGGCACGTAGTCCATCAAGGAAAAACATTTTATCTTGATCATAGCTCAAAGCGCATCATAATCCGCTTGATACATGTGTGAGAAGTTGTAATTATGATTCAATAATCCTTAGAATAGAGGCAAGCTTCTGAATCCACAACTAGGATTCTTTAATCATGTTTTAGCTCATTCCAATGGTCCTTTACCATGAGTTCGCCATTCACGACGTAGATCAAGGGAATCTAGCTTTAAGCTATAACCTTAGATTTATTATCGAACTCAAGGAAAGAGTCAAAGAGCAAGTCAAGCATAAGGTCAAGCAATTTTTAAGATAAAACTGTGCATCTAGGCATAAAGTCAAGAATTTATCTATTAGAGTCACACCAAATAGCCATAATTGTGAAGCTACAAGCTTATGCTATATGCAAGAAATAAACGTGCATGCAAGAAGGGTGAAGAGAAAGAAGGGTGAAGCCTACCACCCCAAGCTTAAGAGTTTGCTCGTCCTTGAGCAAGACTTAAACTTGAAATAGTGAGGCAGGAATGCATGATTGTTAATGGCAGTTATTGAAGTTCGAAAGATGATGCATGGATGCAAGGATATAAAACAGTTAGGGGAAAGAAACTAACAAGAACATGAAAAGAAAAATTTATTGTAATAAAAGATCGGGAGGGTGGGTAATAGAAAAGGGGGTGGTTGCCCCACGATACCAACACTGGGATCCCAAATCCTAAGTTTTGGGACCCGTGTCACCTGTGTCTTGCCGATGGGTTCTGCCACATAGTAGGAGTAGAATTGGTGGATGTGTTGGCCCTGCCGAGTCCTAAGAAGTGAAGTGAAATCCGGTGACTCGGTGAAGTCATCTCTGTGCTAGAAGTGGCTTGAACTGTACTGGGATGAATTCTTCGGCATATCATCCTCAGGATACCTTTCATTATATGATTCTAAAAATGAAGGTCCTGGGATGTCGACACAAGATGAGATAGATGAGAGAGGTTGGATGTCATCTTGAGGATTCATATCTTCTCTCTCCATCTCTACACTTGAGGTTGGATGCTTAGATAAATCTTCATGTACTGTCTGAGTCATCCAATCATCTTCTGAGCAAAAAGTACCCCCTGAAGAATCTGTTTGTGGTTCTACCATCCCAAGCTCATCACCTTGTGTGGAGTCAGGGGTGTCTTCATGCTCAGAAGCCATGTTGTAGTGAACCGTCCATCCTACCCCCTTGATGTCCACTAAGCCTTGTAAAGGTATGGTGGTGAATGATTGCTCGTGTTGCTCCAACTCATCTTCGTTACTATACTCACTGCTCCATGTCGAGCAGATATCGTCGTCGTCGTCGAACAAATTGTTCCAAACCATGGTTGGCGTACTGCTCAAAGAGAAATGACAAGTCTCAATGTGAGAAATGTCACTCTGGTCTGGTTCAATATCTGACTCTGATTCCTCAAACCAACCTTCCAGTAGTGAGGTCGATTGGCTTTTCGAGTCTTCATCATCGTCATCATAGATCCATTCATGTCTATGACTCATTTCTTCCATTGGTTCATCAGCTGGGTCATCTGGATAGAATGAAGGGCTTCCCCAAGTGGGTTGGTCTTCACAGAAAAATCCTGGTGAATCCAGTTGATGGTCTGAATAGGATGATGGTTCATACTCCACTTCAGACCCAATGGAATGGTCTTTATGACTAACATCTTTATCGTCTTGTGATGGCAGTTGTAATTGAATTGTAACCAGATCCATGAGCTCTTGGAGCCTCCTGCCTTGTTTAACATCTTTATCATGAAGTTGTTGTACTTGAGTAGCAATGTTTTCGAGACCCGTCGATTCTACCATGCACATATAAGGGGAACCCGCTGTATCAAACTGATGCTTTAGGATGGATCCTTGTTCAACAGTTTGAAGTATACTACTACTGCGGTCTGCAGCCTCGATGGCTACTTTGAGATGACGATCCTGCTCTTCTAGTAGTTGTTGCATTGGATCAACATCTTCTTGGAGATGAGGGGATAAGGAGGTGAGTGATTGAATACTTTCCCTAGCCAACTCCACTTCCTTAATCAGTTCTTGACCTCATGATAGCATGGGGGTCGAGCGCTGACTGGCAGTCTCTGTTGTTGGAATCTTGACATGTGACGACGGTGGAGGTAAGTATAACTCGACTAGCTGTAGAGCACGACCTTCAATTATTTTCCAGCAGTCAGAACTGTGGAAAAACTCGGGAGGACAGGTAGACAAGATGACTTGTCTTGTGGAAGCAAGGTCCATGGCTGAAAAAGGTATGAGAAAAAGGAAAGTGATTTAGTATATATGAACAAGTATGTGTAAAGCAAGAGGAAAACTATGCATGTCTATACAGGCTTATAGTGATAGAACAAAAATCTACTAGGCATGTAAACGTCGAAAACCACGTCCCCAGCAATGGCGCCAAAAGTTGATCGACCTTTTTCACACGTTCGGAAATGAACGCGGGACAAAGGTAGGAATCAAGCTTTAAATTTATATCCTGAAACCTTCTAGCCCCCCACAACTTTATTAGGGGGTCGAAGTAGATATACGGGGTCGAACACAGGGACATGGTGACGTTTAGGACGCCACAGATCTTGTTCTTTAGTCAGATACGCCAAGACGATAGTCGATAAAAGTAAGTGCTAGAACTAGTCTAGTGGGTTGTCACGATATAAAACAAAACAAAGAAAAGAAAACAAAACAAAACAGAGCTCGTGATTCTACTAAATAGAGAAAGAGAGTTCCTGGCTATGTAACCACAAACGGGGCAGTCTATGCACTCGTTCTCGGGCATAGACAACCCTTGAACACCCAAGCAAGCATCTAGTATGCACAGTGGCATCTGTCCTGTGGGGTCGTCCCCCTCGCTCTCGCGATGCGTGACTAAAACCATCAATAATATGTCAATGACCCTCTCTCGAGGAATGATGTATCAACACCTCAGAATACACTAAGTTCCCTCTCGGGTCTTAGGCTATTCCGGGGTGTTAGGAACAAAATACCTTGGATAATCCTCCTCTCAGCTCAGATCCAAACTATCATCTCTTAGCTATTCCTACAACGGATCTCTCGATACAGGAAGAAATAGCAGTTCAAGCGAGTAAGAGATCAACCAAACTAGCAATCATAACTTGGAAAGAGAAAACAGAACATGCAACATACTAGATCTAATATGAATCTACTTGCTTAAGGCAAAAGTACAAATACATGCCCAGATCGGGCTACATAGCCAAGAAGGAGCTAACTAGCCATAGACAAGCATAGCTGGCACCGAACAAAGATGGATAAACATCGTTTGTACAAGAAATAAAGGAATGCAGTAGAATGAAAGAGAAGAGGGAAGAGATATAGCCCGTAGAGGAGAGGTGGCTCTCACTCCTCGGCCTCTGTGCAGGTCGGATCTCGGCCTTTGGGTCTTCTCTTCATCCCTCTAGACTCCTCAGCTCTCTATCTCTCTAGACTGTATCGGGCAACCGTATCGGGCAGCCGTATCGGGCAGCCGTATCGGGCAGACCGTATCGGGTAGACCGTATCGGGCAACCGTATCAGGAAGTAGACTTTTGGGGAACTCGACACACTAGCTCCTTGGTCTAGGCACTAGCTTTTGCAGGGTCCTCCCTCCAGCTCCTCCACTTGCTCTGTAGGTTGGCAACTGCTATTTATAGGCAGCGAGTTGATGGGAGTTGTAGCTTTTATTGGTCCACATGTCCTTCATCTGTGGCTTCGATCTTGAGGCATCAGGTGGGCCAATATGACTGTCGCCCAATGACCGTGTAGGGAAGGGGGAGTGTTGGGCAGCTGTATCGGGCAGGCCATATCGAGCACCCATATCGGTCAGACCGTATCGGGAAGCCGTATCAGGCAGGTCGTATCGGGAAACCATATCGGCTAGACCATATCGGGAAGCTGTATCGGCCAGGCCGTATCGGGCAGCCATATTGGGAAGACCATATCAGCCAGCTACTGGAATTCTTGTCTTTTTAGGTTCGGTACTTGAGAGTCCCAAAATTAGCTAGTTTCGGTTCCTATAAGTCAAAAATTGGCTAATTAGCTACATTATTGGCTATTTTTACTACTTTTATCTAATTCGAGGCAGAAAGCATAAAACATGAACACAAGAGTGCATATTAAGACTAAAGTGGCACAAAACTATAGATAAAATGCATAGAAAATATGCGCTAATTTGGGTGTTATCAGAATCCTCCACCAAATTAATAAAAAGCATGTAAATAAGATGTCATGGACATAAGCTTAATAGAGAGCGTAAAGGAATAGATACATGCTTAGGTCGTATGACATGAGTTGTCATTGCCCTCAGGAGAGACCTGAGGATAGACCTTCTTGTCAGGAGGATGTGTTGAGAAAGTTAGTCTTGGAGGTAGAGACCTCCATTAAAAGTAGAGACCTAACACATCCTCTGAGGATGATGTTAACCCTAACCCTAAGTGGAGGTTAGAGAGAGAGATGACATGATGAGTTAGATGCCATGGTTGACTGGGTGTTTGGATGGACATGCCTTTGGATTGCCATACAAGCCATGAGAGGTTGGATGACCTAGCACCTTTGGCAACCCAACCCTGAGAAGGGTCGTGCATGTTTGAGTGAAGGATACCTCCTTCATGGATGAAGTTAGAGGAGAACCTATAGAACCCTATGGGCTTGTGCAAGTAAGGTATAGCTTGCACCCAGAGTACGTCAGTAGTGCTGACAGTAGGATGAAACCCTGGACAAGGAATCATGATGGATTTCTTATGAGATAAACATAAAGTGCTAAGGATAATCTTGAGCCAAACATGAGTTGAGAAAAGGCTTCACCCAGGTAGGGATATGCTGTTAAGCTTGATCCAACTTCATGTAGTGAGGCTGGATGTGGAGTTAGATCTAGAGAGAGAAAGCAGGACCCAAGAAAGAAGGTTGGAAGCTTAGATTCTGAGACATGAGGAACAATGGGGAGTTGAGGATGATGCAACCTAAGTGGATGATAGTGGTTGACTTATGCTTGATCCCTGGAGGCTGATGATATCTTGGTTGCCTTTAGAGGAACCAAACCCTAGAGAGAGGATGATGCTTCTAGTACCTATGGTATAAGTGATTACCTGTTGGATGAGATAAAGAGTGCTTTAGACCCTGAGGAGGTTTAAGTAACCAATTGTGAGGCTTTATACCTAGTTGGTTGTCCTAGAAGAGGACTCAACTCCGAAGTGTTGCTCGAGTAGAAGGATCATGGAAGTACATGACATACCTTGGACATGCTTGATTCATGGTTAAGAGATTGAGCATGCAATCAGACACCCAAAGGTGAACCTAGGGTTCCTAGGCCTAAGAGGGGAAGCAGTGTATCCGATGCTCATGATGAGATTTGAGTCTCTATAGTTTCGAGCATGGTACTCCTCATGTGTAGAGGTAAAGGAAATCCCTTAAGTTAAGGGTATGTTTGATGAACCCCTCACAACTAAGTTGGTCTAATGTTGAGGATGAAAACAAGTATGACCTAGCATGGTTTCGTAGGTGTCTACTTGTGCCTTAGTAGCTTTCTAGGGCTAAGCATGCTCATGTGGATGTATACCCTAAACATAAGGACGTTTGTGACTGTTGTTATCAAGGTATAGTTTCCTCCCATCCTGGGAGAGGGACCCTTTTGTAGGGTGTATACCAGTTTTGTTGAGGTTTTAGAGGATCTTTAGAAGCTAAGTGAAGAGCACATGGCATGAGAATGAACCTATAGACCCATAGATAACCATCTCTATGTGCATGTGGAGGTGTTACCATGGAGGTAACCAGTATGGGGCCTGACCAAGGTAGGCAGGTCGTCATGATCCCTGAGAAAGGATGAAAGACAACCCAAGAATGTAGAGAGAGATGATGAAGGATTGGGTAAGGTTCTAAGTTGAACATGTACTATGATATAATCCTAAGTCTATCCTAGGGTCAGGTAGGGATAAGACCGATGGAAGTAGGAGTTGCCTAATTCCCTAGTTGCACATGACCATAGGGTCGGGAGGTAACAACTATCATTGTCTGAGGGCCATGGGTTAGGAGATTGATCACCTTCATGAACTCATGGGACCCAAAGGACAGATGAGTAGGGCACTCTTTGGATGCATAAGGGAAAAAGGGATGACCCCAAAAGTGTCGGCACCCTATAGACCTAGAGGAGATGACTAAGGATTGTGCTTGGACCAAGTAAGTTCGAGACTAGTTTTCCATGGAAGTAATGTGGATATCAAGATGATGGCATGTTTCAACTTAGATTTGAAGGTGTACTGGTAATGTGGGTTGTACCATCTCTACTTTTGGAATAGGAAGAACTCTGTATTTGGACGACCGCCAAATGCTTATTTCTTCTTGTTATGGGAGTGAGAGATAGGACAGTACGCATGCCATACACCAAGGGTAAAGATTACATGAGTTGGAACGTTGCTATAAGGAATGAGGACATAGATGATAATGTGCCCTGGTGGAGTGAATGATGCATGGACAGGTACAAACGATAAAAGTATTAAGATAATCACCTTGTAAGGATGTTCCTAGTAGAAGCTTTGTGGAATTTGCAAGTTATATAAGGTTGAGTTTGATCGCCAGGTGGATGAGCTCAGAGTTTCTTGATGAAGATAAAACTAGAGTTTGAGATGAGATGATAAGTATAATACATGGAGGTGTATGTCCTCAACAATACTTAACACCTAAGGATAAGAAGTGGTAATGAATGCTCTGGTTGAGATATAGCTTCCTAGTTTAGCTGGAAGCTAGAAGAAGTTGAGGTTGTTAGGCTAACCTTCAGTTGAGAAAAAGAGATAAGTTTGGCTAACACCCAGATGAATCAATAGCGGTTAATCAAGTAAATGATTGTTTGGTTAGCCAGTCAAGTCCGTGATATAATGAAAGGATGGTTGTCGAACCTCAGATGTACTTCTTTGGAAAGGAAAGTGATGAAGCCCTGATGAGAGTGGTTTAGGGTTTCCGAGGTATCGATCTTGAGGAATCATGACATACCGAGAGTCATGGTTTTAAGATCACCAAAAGATAGTAAGTGATAGTAGCACTTAAAACAAAGTAGCATGCAAGCTAGGAGGCGAAGGACGAACACCAGTAACCCAGTACATGGATGTAAAGTATAAAGAGTTCCCGAGAGGGAATGGGAGTTTTTCACTATGGATGTTGTGAGTCTCCCCTGGACCAAGGAAGGCCGAGATCCAATATGGGTTATGGTGGATCACCTTACCTAGATGACATGAGAAAGGAAGAGTATTGTCACGAGACAGATTCAGTTGAACTACTTAAGAGAGAAGATGGTTCAACCACACCATGATGCGAGTTCAAAAGTTCTTGGGTATGGCCAAGGTTCACTTCCATAAGGTGGAAGTAGATACATGAAGAACTAAAAAATAGTACAATTTATCACCCCTTACTAATGGTTAGTATGATCCAGACTAGAGGGTCTGATGAGAGCATGTGTGCTCATTCAAGGTGATACAAAGAGACAGTTCTTAAGATGTGATGATAACCACCATAGCCTTTATCGGGATGAAAGAAGGAGGGTGTGTCTATCACCACTTCATTAAGATGATGTTGGTGAAGGAGGCCTCACAAAGGTCAGAAAAGAATCACAGTGGGTGCAGATGAAGTCGCTTTGATCATGAAATGGCTGAGAGAGAGTGCCCAGAGATGACATGAGTCATGAGATGATGCAAAGAAGACTGACATGCATTTCACTGTGGGAGAATATGTAATGTGAAAATCCGACCCTTCTGAGCTACAGCTGAGAAAGTCGAATCCCCGATATATGGGTCCATTTGAGATGGATTGGTGGAGATGGTTGTGGTTAACCTTGCCCCTCGGGATAACATGATGTATAATGTGTTCCATGAGTCCGATCTAGAGCACTATATGAGGTACCCAAGCCATGTGCTGAGCCCTGGACCTATTCAGCTTTTGAGAGGCTGAAATGTCCTGAGTCACCTATGAGGGTATGATATGCCAAGGTAAGAAAGAACTCAGATGGAAGAATATGAGATGATGAAGGTTCTTGGGAAGCTACATGGAAAGGGGTGAAGCCACATGGGAGCCCTGACGGACATAAGAAAGGCTTATCCTGTTTGTTTGCTTGCTTGATGGAATTTTGAGGGCAAAATTCTTATAAGAGGGGAAGGATGTTACAACCCCAATTTTTGGGTTCCTTTGGGTGAGAAATGTAATTTCTCACATTAAAGATAATTGGACAAATAACGATATAATTTGTTGAATAAATAGCCTTGTTGGTTGCTTTGTTGGCTTTATTGGCTATTGGGCCCAATAATAAGGAAATTCAATTAATTAATGAATAATTGAGAATTTGAGAAAAGAAAGATGTAGAAACCTCTAGAAGGCAAAAGAGCTTAATATAAAGGTGGATTTCGTGCCACATGGGTTCCTTGGGTTCCAACGAGTCCAAAGTTGCAAAGCAAAGGCAATAAGAAAAGAAAAGAGTAATTAAGTATTTCTTTATTAAGAAAGAAATTGAAAACAATGGTAACATGTGGAAAATAAGTAAAAAGAGGTACAATTGAGTTATCCTTAGTGGAATTTCGTATCCCAAGGATTTCTAATGATAAAAGGGATACCAATGAGGAAAATAAAAGAGAAATCCTCAAAAAGAGCTATTTTAATTAGAAATAAACAAGATAATGAGGAATAATAAAGAATAATGCATTTAGATGCATCTAGAAGGATAATGAGTATCCAATAAAAACAATTTCGATTTCTTGGATTTCCTTGGGGTCAAAGGAGCCTCAATGAATAAAAAGAAACAGAAAATATCAATAATACAAAATTAAAGGATAATATGATACATTATTAATGAATTACTGTGGTATTGTTTAAAAGGAAATATTTTCTACTAAAAGAAAATAGAAATTATGTGCCAATAAATTAAAAGGCAAGTACAAAGAATAAAGAGGAAATAATTTTCGAAATCCTAATATTTAAAGAAAAAGGAATAGAAAAAAGGATAAAGAAGAAGAGAGAGAAGTTTGTTTTTTCATGAAGGAATCAGATTCCTAGTAGGAAAGAACCTTATTTCCTCGGGAGAATGCATCATAGGGCATTGTTACCCTCATCTATAAAAGGAGAGAGAGCCCTGGGCCGAATCCAGGAGAGAGATCCCACATATCCTCCTTTCTTCTTCTTCTTCTTCTTCTTCTTCTTCTTCTTGTTTTCGTAAAAACCCTAACCAAGCAAACGTAGGGCTATCTTGGGGGCACCTGATGGCTGTGGTGGATCTTGATGGAGGCATGATGTGACCACAAAAGACTAGGGTGGGCTGCTACCTTTCTGTTGCTCCCATATTCGCTCAAACCACCCAGCGGGCCTATAAGTTTCAGCCGCGGTGGACGCAGCTGGCGGTCTGACTTTGGCCACCTCGGCTGTAGCTGGAGACCTCTGTGGGTGCGGAGGAGGGTGGAGGAGGTAGTGGGGGAGTCACCGGTACACTAGGGACCAAGGAGAAGAGGAGGGAGTTTCCCCCGAGCAGCAGCAATGTGGCAGCAACTGCAGATGAATCTCGCGCAAAAATGACCACCTTGGCCTCACTTTTGGGATGCCTCACGTGCGCCAAGGTGCGACGGAGGCAGAAGTGCCTAACCTGGTGGCCGTTGGGGTCAGACGAGGGTGGGGGGAGCCACGCCTAGGGCTACAGGTCTGCACATCTACGACATCGCGAGGAGGAAGAAGAAGGCTCGGGCTTTGGACGATTCTATCCCTCGTGGGTATGTAGAGCCGACAGCTTACGCGGGGGTGTATGAGTCTTTTCGAAATGTTTCAAACCTGCAAGCACATTGATAAATGAGATCAAGTTCATATGCGAATTAGACTATAATGAACTTTGAATTGATGACAAATGAGCATAATGATCTTGTCATGGATTAAAAGGATAAAAAAATGATAGCTGTAATGTAAGAGAGGCTTAATGGACTTATTTAATGGTTAATTATGCCTTTAATCCGAAACTGAGGATTAGATGTTGAAATAATTAGGCTTTGTGATCAATTGCGTTAAATTAAGGTTTAAAATAGTAAAAGATGAAGGGAAACCCTAATTGTAATGGAAATCCTAAAAGTGGACTAGAAACCCTAGGAAGCGAGCTAGGTTTAATAGATCTTAATGACATGAGTAATAAAAGAAAGTTGTATAATTGTTTTAGGATCTTATTGAATGCTTGCTTGCCTATTGTTGGTTGGATTATTTCTATCTCACATCAACTTGACAGGTATGTGGTTACGCTTATGATTATCCCACATTAGTTTTCCCAGGATTTTATCGATGTTTACATCGTGGCTTGAATTAATTATTGGATGAATTTAATTCATGCAAATTATAATGTGAATATGATTATTGTGGGCTCCGATCTCCAAACCACGAAATAATCACGATTTAAACTTGAGAAGAAGCAATCGATAATCAGCGGAAGACAAAAATCACGGGAAATTAAATCTTTTCAAGATAAGAGCTCGACACCACAAACCTTTTTCATAGAAAAAGGATTTAAACTGTATACATCTCTGTCAAATTACTTCTTGAGTAATTATATACAACATGATACAAAATCTCAAGAACTCATGACCAAAACACTCCAAGACCTGAGAGTACAGAGGACACATAGGACTGACTCTAACTACACCACATAGCAGGCTGAATCTCCACCTGAGATTTACTACTGCTCCTGGTGCTGCTGCTGCAGGGATTGGTCACCTTTAGACCAGTTCTTCCGTCTTCGACGACCACCTAAAAAGTTGAAGTCTACGGGGTGAGACAATTATATATAATTGCCCCAGCGAGAGTTATAACTCTACACTAGAAGCTTTATAAGCAAAACAAAGAATAACTTAAGCAGTAAAAGCTTTCAAAGCATTCATTAGCAGTTTTGATAATAAGCAAGAGTTTCAACATTTATGAAACATGAAGAACATATACTTTATCCAGTGTAACATCAATCAAGTAATACTACGCTATTGATTATGTTTTTCAAACATTATTATGCCCTGTGGAGATGAGGTATACCACTCATACTCCAACTGATCGCTAAGAAGTCACATCAGTATCATACATAGGTCATTAAAAGAGCCAGATTCTTATGACCTCATCTTCCTCAGTCAGTTAGAGGATTGTTTGCAGGACATCTGGCAGGACGTCTGCTATTTATAGCTCACCAGGGTAAACTGGACCTTCGCTATGTTTTTAGAGTTACAATGGCATTCTGTACTCTCTTTGTCATCGGAAGATTTCTTGATTATCTTTTACCGATGCGGTGTTTGTGTTTACTTTGGGAGAATAGTGATACATCTCACCTTTTGGGTTTGTAGTGAAGGTTGACGGACTATAAAAATCTACATCAATTCCTACACTAGGATGTAAGGTTCTACACATCCATATACCCCACATACTCAAAAGTATGTGATCCAGGAGTTCCCTTGGGAAAACCTGTTTCACCATCATTTAGACTCTGACAATGATGGATCTATGATCAAGGCTCTACATTACACTTGATTAGTTAGGTACATTCAGTATTCTTTTAACATCATACATGGTTCTTCAAACAATAACATTAGCATAACAGCTATAAATGAGAATACTAAAATGTAGCAAGCCTAACTCTTTTCAATCATCAGTTCTCAATCATTTCACCACAAGTCATCTGTTAAGCATGACCTTGATGGTATTTATGGCTCTTACAGCCCATAAATCTCAATAGATGTCACTAGCAGTGCATTAAGATATTTCACTTATTCATACAGCTTAAGACATGCTTTCAATGAATATAGTATTACAATCCATACCTGGATATGATCATTATCTCATAACAACCTGCAAGGTTAATTCAACTGGTAATAGTAAACATTTCATCAATTGGGGTTTACTATTCATCTTTCATGTCACCACCCTAGAATTAGGGTTTACTATTCACTCCATGGTGAATTGTACTCATTACATCATCATGTATGAGAAACATCATCATTAAAGCTCTTAAGTAAGATTAAGATTCATCATATATCATAATTAGGGTTTTCATGATCTCACATAAGTGGATCATACCCTAATCATGCACATTCATGTGTATTGAAGGTTCTTTACTTGAGTTTCCACTCTAAAAGGGTACTTTCTCTCTCTTAGGATACTTTCTCTCTCCTCTTACTAGTAGATGGTGATAACACCACTCTAGATCAGGTTGGGTTAAGTCCTCATTGACTAACATAAGCCAAAGCATCACTACCATGTGATTAGGGTTTGATTAAAACAAGGTTTTACTCCATTAAACCCCTCAAGCGTATTTTGGTAATTTACCTTACAATCACCATCATGGGTAAACTCATTAATCACTTAGTCCCTTAATGACCTAGGTTACCATTAGGGTTTAGATTAGACCATCATTGAATCAATTACATCATCAATTGTTTAAGTACAAACCACCTTGAACACCTTCAAACGGTTTCAACCTTCAACCACCAAACGGTCTTGAGACCATTTGGTTTCAAACGGTCTTGAGACCGTTTGACCTCAAACGGTCTTGAGACCGTTTGACCTCAAACGGTCTTGAGACCGTTTGGGTGCGTTGACCGTTTTGACTTTCAAACCGTTTGAAGCTCATGCGGTTTGAAACCGTTTAATCAAATCAACTTGAGATCGATTGGACCAAACGACCTTGAGATCATTTGAGCCGGTCTTGAGACCGTTTGGCCCCAAACGGTCTTGAGACTGTTTGGCCCCAAACAGTCTTGAGACCGTTTGGCCCCAAACAGTCTTGAGACCGTTTGGCACCGTTTGGCCCCAAACGGTCTTGAGACCGTTTGGACCTCCAAAGTGGTTCAAAAGATACAATTGGTCATGGATATGTATGTTGAACCCCTCAAGTAACCAAATCCATGATAACCACTTATAAATTGAGTCAATTAGGATTAACCTCAATCACTTGGACATCAAATTGACCCTCAATTGAAAGCCAATTAGGGTTGAATCCTTCTCAATTAGGGTTTCAAATCGGATGGTCATCAATATTCAACATTGTGAATCAATTCAAGGTTGAACCTATCAATTGACCTCCAATTGGGCCCAAACTTGGCCCAAACGGTCTTGAGGTCGTTTGGACATCATCCAAACGGTCTTGAGACCGTTTTCCCAAAGTTTGACCAAAAACCAAGTCGGTTAGATTAGGGTTGAACTCTAATTAGGTCAAAAATCAGCATTTTTATCAATTCATCAACTTGTTGCAATTGGACCTTAAAATCATTAGATTATCTCAATACTAGACCTTCAAACGGTCTTGGGTTGTGCCCAAACGGTCTTTAGACCGTTTGGAGGAACCCCCAAATGGTCTTGAGACCGTTTGGGTCCTTCAACCCAAAACTCAACAAGATCTATGCTTTAAAACAGTAATTTCAACCCGATTAGGGTTAGGATGTTGAAGTGCCTTCAACTCTCAATTGGTTAAGAATTAAACTTTGATTCTTTGCAGGAATGGAATTCAATATATAACCAACAGACCCTCAAACGGTCGTCCCTTGGTCAACCCTACCAAACGGTCTTGAGACCGTTTCAATCCAAACGGTATTGCAAGACCGTTTGAGAGCAAACGGTTTGAAACCGTTTGACCTTAAACGGTTTGCAACCGTTTGGACCAAAAGGGTCCAAGGTCGTTTGATAAAGTAACATAGGAATTCACGCCCCTCATCTTCAACCTCTGTCAAGGTCGGTTCTCCCACCATTTTGCTTGCAAAAGTGCAAGGAAGAAGGGAGGTAGAAGAAGAACTAGCATGCTAATTTTGCAAGAACAAAGTATGCATATAAAGCAAATAGTTTAGAGTTATAAAACCCGCCTAAAGGTCATTCCTTGAGCTCCAAGCTTTCAAGATCCAAGCTTTAATGGCTTCTTTGAGCTCCACAGGTTCGGCCAAGGTGAATTCTCCAAGGAAACGTTGGAAGGGAAAGGCTAGAAAGATAGAGCTAGGTGAGCTAGCCATGAATCTAACCTTGAAAACGAGTTTCCTCCATGAATTCAAGCAAAAGGGATGATCTAACTTACCTAGAACCCTTGGTCGTCCCTCTCTGCTCCATAGCTAGCCTTGTTCGGTTGAGAAAGAAGAGAAGAAGTGAAGGAAATGAAGGATCTGTTCACTTATTTGCAAGGAAATGGCTTATATACTTCAGGCCTTTTTATACCATAAGGACCTCTAAAGTATGGAATTTACATCTAAGTCCCTCCTTGCTCAAGGGCAAGTCCACACTCATCTAAATTTATGCAAAGATAATGAAATCTCAAGATCTAAGGGTGAAGAAAACCAACCTTCAACTAGGGTATATACATGAAAGGTCTCCATACCCATATTAGGTGACTTTCACCACAAAGATCACTTTTCTTATCTGATTATTCATTGATGTGTCCCTTTCATCATTTCTACTCTAAATGATGACAAGAGTTATAAAAGATGTTCTAGAAAGTGAAAATTACAAGTTGTACCCCTCAATTTGGGTAAATTGCATTTTACTCCAAATTAGGGTTTTCAAGCATAAGGATTGCTTCCACAGCTGCACCTTGGTGCTCAAGCTTGGGAAATCCTTCAAACTTCATCATAAACATCCTCATGATGTTTCAACATAAAAGGAACATCTTAACTTGTGAATTTGCAAGTTGAACCCTTAAACTGGGTAATTTGCACATAGGTCCCTGCACTACAAAACAATGCTACAACTTTACATATAAAGGAGCAAAATTGAAAGTAAATGTTCCTGAGGAACTTAATTACATGCCAGGGAGTATTCACAAGTATATAATTACATATTTAGGCAAAACTTCTAGGGTTAGGTTATAACCCAGGTCAGGGATGTTACAATTATCACATAAGAGATGTGCCTACTAGCTCAGATCCTAGTCCCCTCTGTAGCCTAATGGATTAACCTAGTACATGGCTACCAATAAGGTAGGCCCATCGGGTCATTGAATGACTTAGTACATGGCTACCAATGAATGGGGTAGGACCATCAAGTCACTTGGAGTCAGAGATTGGACTACCTATGGGTAGTGCCATGCGACTCAACCCTAGATATTGATCTACCTGTTAGGTAGGATCATGCGGGGTTTAATAAGGATCTACCTAGAGAGAGGTAGTATCTCAGTCCACTACAGGGACATCACAGAGATAGGGGATATGAAAGGATTAAGTAGTATGGTTTAAAACATAGTCTTGGTTGTTAAATGGTAATTGGTTGATTACTTTGTTATTATAGTTGTATGATTATTGTTTCCCCCACATACCAGCTTCTTGCTGACTGACGTTTTGTTTGTTGGAATTTTAGGTACAATGAAAAGAACAAACAGTAAAGTGGCACATGTGGAATTAAATGAGAATTAACATGCACGGGAGGATTAGTTAGATCAGTATCTCCATGGTTAGAAGTTTAGAAATCCCAATTTTTAAAAGGTAAGCAAAGTTTTATTTCATACCAGATTTCAGTTTAGTTGGTAAAGTTTATTAATTATTATTGATTATTTGTCGAACCTTTGATTCTGTTTATTGGATAATGGCTCTGACCTTCTGGCCTCCCTTAATTTGGGGTAACCGGGAGGTGGGGTCGTTACATAAGGAGTGCATATTAAATTCAATTTCAACATATTCCTTATTAGTTCATTATATATCACAATTCTTAACAAATATTAGCAGAGGCATTAGAACTAGCAACAGTAAAAGCATATAGACATCATGTATCATTCATCATATTCATAATTGATTTATCATACAACATATGCTTGTTCCATCCAATCTCAATAGATGCAAATAAAGTTCATTCATATACATGCATAACAGACTTAGTTCTCTTCTTCTTTTATTTCACATTCTTCATACGGGTTACTAATCAACACATGTTGATTATCATTTGAATCCCATCAAAACAGTTCATTCTCATAGTACAAGTATTCTATCAAACAATCACAATACAAGACCGCATTCTTGTAAATCAATTCAAATACTTGAGTTTCATCTTTTAGTTGAATTAAACTACAATTATGTACATTCCTTAGTCCCTCATTTGAGATTGTTATTCATTACCACCATCTAGCTCAACATTTTAGGGTTAGAGTTTGTTTCTTAAATTCATCTACTAATTCTTATCTTTCTCCTTCAAATTCATAATCATTAATCTCAACTTCTCTCATGTCATGTTCAATAAATTACTGGAACCAATCATTTTTAACTCACTTGACATACAATACTTCTATTTTCATTGATATCCATCAAAGTCTAGTTTTAGTATGTTTCATTCAATTTGTCTTAACTCTTAAGCCACATGTAATTAAAACAAAGGATTAAAGACTTCATCATAATGACTTCATTAGTTTCATCTTTAACTTGCCATCACCATCAATATATTTTTTCTTCATATCATTTCTTATATTTAGATAAGTGTACCATGTCATTGACTTCTAATGTCATTCCCATAATCAACAATGATCATTCTTTATTATACTAAAACAAATGCATTAGACTTAGATGATATTAGTAAGACTCATCATATTCAATTGAAGTATTAATACCTTCAACTTCAACATTTGATCACATTTACAACATCATATACAAGTTCTAGCTTTATCACTCATAATATTCATAATAATAAAATTTTAGGGTTTTCAAGAAGTCATTCCTTAGTTCAAAATATCATAAGAATCATATCATTCAGTAATCAAATCATGACTCAAGGGTTCATTAGGGTTATTCACAAACATGGAAACCCTAGTTTCCATTTTCACACATTTTATTCATCAACCATAAGTATACATTGATCAATTGATTCATTTGATTCACTTCCTAAACACAAATCCTAACTAGGATATGTGGTCATCCAAATCCATTAACATTCAATAATACACTTGTATAATATGATCTAATACAATTCAAATATGAATCTATCCATGTTAATTCAATTCCAAGCATATCGGCCATTAGGCTGACATTTAGGCAAAATTCACATGAATTAGAATTTTCATCTATCCATAGGATTCTACATGGATCCTCAATCAATATATCAGGAACTAATAAAGTTTTAATCAATGAGAAATAATCAAAATTAGTAGAAGTTGATCCCCTAATATCTTTCCCAAATCAAATCCAGTCACATACATATACAAGCATGGTTTTTGATTGTTTTATCTGGATAGAATTAGGCTTTCAACATGAATAAAAAGATTAGGAGGGAGAAAAACACTCACCTCAGGTGTCAAGAACCTTAAATTCGTAGGTCAACCTTTGAATTTTTGGAAACCCAATCAAACTCTCGCAAAAGAATCCAATTCTTTCTCCTCTCAACTCGGAAACCCTAGAAATGAGGATTAGAAGAGAAAGAGTGAGAAAAGGGGAAGATTTGATGTGATTTCAAATTAAATCAGGGGAGGGACGGAATCTTGACATGTGAGAGAAGATTCACCATGAAATGCTATGCAAAGAAGCTAAACTTACTTGATTTCATCATATCTTGGATAGAGAAACCCTAGGTCATCACCTCCTCCACTTTCTCTACTCAAAACCCTAGCTCTCCTCTCTCTCAAGAATTTCATTTCGTTGACAGGAATGACGAGTTATGAGAGCTATTTGTGTGTTAGTTAGTGATATAGATGAATTGAGGTGCTTAGAACAATTGTAAACAAGCCCCTCAATGTATTTTTATTTTG
The DNA here is from genome assembly GCA_963693085.1 of Alisma plantago-aquatica. Lineage (NCBI taxonomy): Eukaryota > Viridiplantae > Streptophyta > Magnoliopsida > Alismatales > Alismataceae > Alisma > Alisma plantago-aquatica. Next base: position 249,913,959 of record OY856409.1, read on the forward strand.
CTCAGACGGGTTGGTCGGCTGAGTTATAAACTCAACCAAAACCACACTTTTCAGAGCTCAAACCTCATCCAAAAATTATGAAACTTTAATACAATGTCTAAAATTTAGTTTATAATAAAAATTAATTTTTTTGGATGATTTGGAATTACCAATTAATAATTAAAAATCAAATACTACACTACTATATTGCAGTCGACAACATGGTCGGTCGAGTTTGTCCTTCACAGAACTCGACCGACACCCCTCTCTGTAGAGATCAAAAATCATCCAAAAATTACACATATTTAATAAGATATCTATAATGGAGTTTAAAAACTACAGTAAAATTTTTAGATCAATTGGATATACCAATAAAGAGATAAAATTCAATTACCACACTACTATATCAATCTGAAAAATATGATCGGTCAAGTTTGAAACTCGACCGACAAACATGTCAGAGCATTCTCCAAAAATTCTGATATTTTTCAGTAGTGTTAAAATTTAAGATTTCCAAACCATATACAAATTTGAATTAAATCAGAGTTACACATAAAATACTAAAAATAATTTAGTGAGACACTATACTTATCAAATTCTGTATTCATATATCACCAAAACCCTAATTTGGGACGATTAGGGTTTCTGAAATGTTAACCCTAATTAGGTGGATCAAAGTATGATTAAAAATTCTCATTATATTTAAAACATGGAAATTTAACTACCATCACTAATAAAGCTTTAAACAATGATCAACTTAATTAAGCATACAATTATCCAAGTAAACCCTAATCAGATCACTAATTTGAAAATGGGTCATTACAAATTCTCCCCTCCTTTTAGGATTTCATCCCGAAATCCAAGAAAAGATATGGAATAATATCATATCATCTAATCGTTCGCCTCTCTGGACATCAAATTATAAAGACTTTCATTTTATGTTTCTTTCATATGACATTTTTAATGGATATTCCATCCCTTGTCATCATCATATCTCTCCTTGGGTATTACAAACACTTACTTCACAAATATTAGTAATACATCATTTATCAAGATCTAATTCACATCACCTTTCACATCCTTTTTTAAAATTTTGATTGTGTATCTCATGGATTAAGATTATGACTCATTCACATATTATCATCTGCATTCATCAATTTCCTTTATGAAGAAGATCATCTAGTGTGCATCTAAGTTCATAGATTTTCTCACAATTTTAGATTTTACACTCAAATTAAAACTCATTATAGATTGTCTTCATAATCCATTAAGCTTTCATCTTTATTATATGAAATTTCATGCTTTCCACATGTTCCATATTGAATTATAAATCCTTTTTTTACCATTTTATCACCATTCTTCTCTTTTTCATCATGCATCTTATTATAGTATCAAACTATGTTCATTTGGATACTTGGTCAGGGCATCCAGAAGAACTACATTCGGTAGTTCCATACTAGCTTACGCCAATACCCAAATACTTGACCAGAGTATCTGGATACTGAGTTCAGTCAGTATGCACATCATTCAGGTTATATTCAACATCCACATTATCATTTAGTCCTAGATCCTATTGTCCCTGCAGACTCATCTAACCTAGGCTCTGATACCACGTCTGTCGGGACCCACTCTTTTGATCAACACAAATACCAACCATTAGAGGTAATCCCAAAAGCTAAACCCAGATTATGAAATGAATAATGAATTCTCGACACAGGTGATTAAACAATATATGAAAAAACAGATAAAATTTTCCTTTTTCTTTCTTCACCAATTCATAAATCAATGTCACAAGAAGGACATCACATTTAGATATCACAAATCTTATTGAACTCCATTAAAACCAAAATCAATCTTATTCTCATATGTTTTTCAATTTACATCAGATACATGTACATTGATGAACAAACATATTCTACAACCCATCTCGGAAAAGATAGAGTACATGGACATTCTATTCTATCTAGATTATACTATTTATATCTTCTTTGTCACGACCTCTCTGTTGGATAGCATTATACCTAAAAAATTTTGAGACAACCTCATGAGACTCATATAGAGCCCCAGTGAGTGGATACCTCCCACTCAAGCTAGGTACATGCATCAACATCCGATTAAGTATAAAACTTAAAACAAACATGCAAATATTAAAAAGTATAGCAAATAGTTCTATCATGAGTGAAATCTATCTTGCAATGAAAATCTAATCCAAAAGATAAGGCAATCACTTGAACCAATTATAACTTTGAAACATCTTTTAAAGCATGTCTATGAACAAAATAGTAGATACTTCTCAGTTCAGATTAAGAGCCCTACTACATGTGAAATAAGATAAGTTCTAAGAATTTTTGAATCAATACATAACAATAACATTACCCTTGTGACACTCCACCAGCTGGACTAGGAACACATCCTGCAGTCCTGAAGCTGGAGTACACATAATACATATCTACCAAACAATACTATCAAATAGAAGGCAATCCAACTCATATTCAGAATGGATATAAATCCCATCATTTATAACTTGTCAGCATGACATATCATAATATGAAATAGAAACTATCCATATCAACATGATTACTTTCCTCAACAAGAAGCATAATCAAAAATAACAATTCATCAAGTAGAAGTACAAAGAATGTAACAACCATTCAAATCGTGTTCTACATGGCTTATCATCTTTTATTCATTTGCCTTGAAACTACTTGGCTTGTACCTCACCAAGTAGAAGTCACCACGCTTGATTCTCATGTCAACGACTCACCATCACTATCTTAGGGTTTAGCCGACCACCCTAAGATATCAACAAAAGACACTGGCCACCTCAGGGTTTCCTAAAGAGGCTCACGTCCTCATCTCAGGTACATGAGATAGGAACCAGCAAAACAGTATATCACATATCACAATATTTCACATATTTTTCATTTCACATTTCACATATTTAATTTCAACAGAGTCTATTCCATCTAGACATAGATTTTCACATCAAGGATTTAGGGCCAGAGCCACTCCATATGACTCACTCCTAAATCCTGGTGGTCTAACCTTTAAGGTCTCGATCCATGCTCTAGAAATCCTTCTCATAATTCATCGATTACTATAAGGAGATCCATTTTTCCCCCAGTGTGGTCCTCGGGGAAACTAACGGTGTTCAGGGCACCTAACTAGATATTCCATCATTTCATTTGTTATTAGTCTCTTTTACTCATCTTAAAAGAATTCAAAATATCATACATCATATTTGTGTATTTTCACGTAACTAGAATAACATGAAACAAATCAAGTTTATCCATAAGGAAAATGATCAAAGTAAGAATCACAATAAATCTATAGATTGCAACACATATGATTATTTCTATCTTCTAAATCATCTCACAGCAATCATCAACAGTGGACCTTCAGCCCAAGACATAATCTTATTGTCCATCATTTACCCCATCAGGGTTTTATCATCATCAGTGGGCTTTCAACCCTAGATATAATCTCATTATGCAACATTTACCCTTATCAGGGTTTCTCAATATGTAAGGAGTGCATATTAAATTCAATTTCAACATATTCCTTATTAGTTCATTATATATTACAATTCTTAACAAATATTAGCAGAGGCATTAGAACTAGAAACATTAAAAGCATATAGATATGATGTATCATTCATCATATTCAGAATTGATTAATCATACAACATATGCTTGTTCCATCCAATCTCAATAGATGCAAATACATTTCATGCATATACATGCATAACAAACTTAGTTCTCTTCTTCTTTTATTTCACATTCTTCATATGGGTTACTAATCAACACATGTTGATTATCATTTGAATCCCATCAAAATAGTTCATTCTCATAGTACCAGTATTCTATCAAACAATCACAATACAAGAATGCATTCTTGTAAATCAATTCAAATACTTGAGTTTCATCTTTTAGTTGAATTAAACTACAATAATGTACATTCCTTAGTCCCTCATTTGAGATTGTTATTCATTAGCACCATCTAGCTCAACATTTTAGGGTTAGAGTTTGTTTCTTAAATTTTTCTACTAATTCTCATCTTTTTCCTTCAAATTCATAATCATTAATCTCAACTTCTCTCATGTCATGTTAGGGTTGAGTATTAATACCTTCAACTTCAGCATTTGATCACATTTACAACATCATATACAAGTTCTAGCTTCATCACTCATAATATTCTTAATAATAAACTTTTAGGGTTTTCAATAAGTCATTCCTTAGTTCAACATATCATAAGAATCATATCATTCAGTAATCCAATCATGACTCAAGGGTTCATTAGGGTTATTCACAAACATGGAAACCCTAATTTCCATTTTCACACATTTCATTCATCAATCATAAGTATACATTGATCAATTGATTCACTTCCTCAACACAAATCCTAATCAGGATATGTGGTCATTCAAATCAATTAACATTCAATAATACACTTGTATAATATGATCTAATACAATTCAAATACGAATCTATCCATGTTAATTCAATTCCAAGCATATCGGCCATTAGGTTGGCATTTAGGAAAAATTCACATGAATTAGAATTTTCATCTATCCGTAGGATTCTACATGGATCCTCAATCAATATATCAGGAACTAATAAAGTTTTAATCAATGAGAAATAATCAAAATCAGTAGAATTTGATCCCCTAATATCTTTCCCAAATCAAATCTAGTCACATACATATACAAGCAGGGTTTCTGATTATTTTAGCCAGATAGAATTAGGATTTCAACATGAATACAAAGATTAGGAGGGATAAAAACACTCACCTCGGGTGCCAAGCACCTTAAATTCGTAGGTCAACCTCTGAATATTTGGAAACCCAATCAAACTCTCACAAAAGAATCCAATTCTTTCTCCTGTCAACTCGGAAACCCTAGAAATGAGGATTAGAAGAGAAAGAGTGAGAAAAGGGGGATATTTGATGTGATTTCGAATCAAATCAGGGGAGGGACGGAATCTTGACATGTGAGAGAAGATTCACCATTAAATGCTATGCAAAGAAGCTAAACTTACTTGATTTCATCATATCTTGGATAGAGAAACCCTAGGTCATCATCTCCTCCACTTTCTCTACTCAAAACCCTAGCTCTCCTCTCTCTCTCAAGAATTTCATTTATTTGACAGGAATGACGAGTTATGATAGCTCCTTCTATGTTAGGTTAGTGATATAGATGAATTGAGGTGCTTAGAACAATTGCAAACAAGCCCTCAATGTATTTTTATTTTGCTCAGACAGGTTGGTCGGCTGAGTTATAAACTCAAACGAAACCACACATTTCAGAGCTCAAACCTCAGAAAAAAATTATGAAACTTTAATCCAACGTCTAAAATTTAGTTTTTAAGTAACAGTAATTTTTTTGGATCATTTGGAGTTATCAATAAATAACTAAAAATAAAATACTACATTGCTACATTGCAGTCAGCAGCATGGTCGGTCGAGTTTGTCCTTCACAGAACTCGACCGACACCCCTCTCTGTAGAGATAAAAAATCATCCAAAAATTACACAAATTTAATAAGCTGTCTATAATGGAGTTTAACAACTACAATAAAAATTTGAGATCAATTGTGTATACCAATAAAATGATAAAATTCAATTACCAGACTACTATATCAATATGAAAATATGATCATTCGAGTTTGAAACTCTACCGACAAATAGGTTAGAATATTCTCCAAAAATTCTGATATTTTTCAGTAGTGTTCATATTTAAGATATACAAATCATATCCAAATTTGAATTCAATCAGAGTTCTACATAAAATAATAAAAATAATTTAGTGAGACACTATACTTATCAAATTATGTATTCATATATCACCAAAACCCTAATTTGGGCCGATTAGGGTTTCTGAAATGTTAACCCTAATTAGGTGGATAAAAGTATGATTGCAACTTCTCATTATATTTCAAAACATGAAAATTTAACTACCATTACTAATCAAGCTTTAAACAATGATCAACTTAATTAAGCATACAATTATCCAAGTAAACCCTAATCAGATGACTAATTGAAAATGGGTCATTACAGGAATTGTCTTGAGCTACACTGAAATGAATTCTTCAGCAAATCATCCTCAAAGTACCTTCCAAGATATGAATCTGAACAAGAAGGCCCTAGGATGCTGACACAGGATAAGATGGAGGGGAGAGACTAAAAGTCTTCTAGATGACTCCTCTCTTATGTCTCCACATTTGAACTTGAGGTTGGATGCTTGGATAGATTTTAATATACAGTCTGAGTCATCCAATCATCTTATGAACAAGAAGTATCCCTAGATGAATCTATTTGCAATTCTACCACCCCAAGATTGTCACCTTCTATGGGGTCTGGGGTATCTTCATGCTCAATAGCCATGTTGTGATGGATTGTCCATCCTGCTCCTTCGATACCAACCACCTATTGAAAAGGGATGGTGGTGAATGTCAGCTCATGCTACTCCAATTCATCATCATTAGTATACTCAATCCCCCAAACTAAGTAGTCATCACCATCCTCCTCAAACATGTTATTCCAAACCATAGTAGGCATGCTGGTTGAAACTAAGTGACAAGTCTCAATGTGAGAGGTATCACTTTGGTTTGGGATAATAGTCAAATCAGGTTGCTCAAACTGATCCTCAACTCATGAGGTTGCTTGGCTGCCTTGAGGAGAGTAAAAGTGATCATCATCGAACCATTCTTGTAGGTGATGTGTATCTTCCATTGGTTGCTCAGTTGAATCATCTTTATAAAATGAAGGGTTTCCCTGGATGGACGAGTCTTCACCAAAAACTCATGGTGAGTCCAGTTGATAGAATGAATAGGATGGTAAGGAAAACTCCATTTCAGGCCTAATGGAATGGTTTTGATGACTGTAATCTTCAATCTCATGTGGTGGCACTTGCAACTGTGTAGTAACCAAATTAATGAACTCTTGAAGCCTCCTACCCTATTCAACATCCTTATCATGAAGCTATTGAACTTGAGTAACAATGCATTCAAGATCTGTCAATTCTTCTATGCTCTTCAGTTGGAAACCCGCCATGTCAAACTGATGCTTTTGGATGAATCCTTGTTCAATAGTTTGAAGTATACTTCTACTGTGGTTTGCGACCTTAGTGGTGACTTGGAGATAACAATACTGCTTTTCTAGTAGCTTCTAAAGTGGGTCAACTTGTTCTTGGAGATCAAGAGATAAGGAAGAGGTGAGTGCATTGAGACTTTCTCCATCTAGTGCCACTACTGTGATCAGTTCTTGATCCCATGATGAACCGGAGGTCGAGGGCTGATCGGTAATCCCTGTTGTTGGAGCATCTATATATGATGACAGTGGAGGTGAATATAGCTCGAAAAATTAGAGAGCATGACTTTCAATTATTAGCCAGTAGTTAAAGATGTGGAAAAATCCAAGAGGACATGTGGACAAGATAACTTGCCTTGCTGAAGCAAGGTCCATGGCTAAAAAAGTATAAGAAAAAGGAAACAATTCAGTATATATGGACAAGTATTTGCAAAGTAAAAAAAGACCTATGCATATATATACAGGCTTATGGATGACAGAACAAAATCTTTGGGTGTGTAAATGTAGAAAACACATCCCCAACAATGACGCTAAAAGTTGATCGACTTTATAAGGAGGATTAAACTTCAAAGTTATAACCCAAAACCTTTAAGGACCCCCAAAACTTTATTATGAGGTCGAATTAGATACACATGATTGAACACAGGGAAGTGGGTACATTTAGGATGCTTAAGATCTTGCTCTTAAGTTAGGTAAGCCAATCTGATAGTTGATAAAAGTTTGGTACTAGAACTATTCTAGCAAGGTGTCACAAAATATAACAAAACAAAGTAAAGAAAACAAAACAGAGTCTGTCAGATTGTACTAATAAAAAATAAGGAATTTGTGGCTATGTAACCATAAGTTGGGAAGTCTATGCACCCATTCTCGGGCATAGAAAACCCTCTTACACCTCAGCAAGAAACCTACATCCAAACATAGTACATACTGTGGTATTTGTTTCTGGGGGGACATCCCACTTGATTTCGCACAATGTGACTATAACCCATCAATGATATGAAACCTCTCTTGAGGGTGACAAATCAATACCCTAGAATATTCTTGATACCCTGTCAGGTCTAGAATATTCTGAGATGCTAGGAATAGATGTGATTTGGGAAGAACCTGGTAGTGGGCCCGACCGTGCCGGGATGGGCCCTGTCGTGCCCATGTCTCTGGTTCTATAAAGATCACCTTGAACCATTCTCTTTTTAGATTTCGATCCTAACTACCCTCTCTTATCTATTTCTACAATGAATCTCTCGATATAGGTAGAAATAGAAGTTTAAGCAAGAAAGAGATCAACCAAACTAGCAATCATGACCAGAAAGAGAAGATAGAATAGAAAACGTACTAAATCTGAAATAAAACTACTTTCTTAAGGTAAAAATACATAAACATGCCCAAAATAGGCTACATAGCCAAGAAGGAGCTTAACTATCCATGGACAAGCATAGTTGGGACTGAAAAAAGATGAAAGAAAATCATTTGTATAGAAACAAAGGAGAACAATAGAATAAAGGAGAAGAAGAAGAGATTTAACCTGTAGAGGAGAGGTGGCTCTCACTCCTTAGCCTCTGAATGGGCCGGATCTCATCTTTGGGTCATCCTCATTGGTCTTCTGAACCCCTTAGCCTCCTTTCTCTTTGATTCCACCCAAACATTAGTTGGTGGGTGTATGGTGGTGGAAGATGGTCGGGAATGGTAGTAAATAGGTGAATGATGGTGGAAAATGATGGTAGATGGAATCAAACGGAAGGGATGGACATAGGATGAGCATTTTAGCCTTTTTAGACATTGAAATTCTCCCCACGAGGCTCTGAGAACCAAAAAATATTGAAACCAAAATGTGGAATCAAAAAAATCTCAAAACCCATCTCCAGGTAGTGAGGGGTGTGTATTTATAGGTGAAGGCAGAGCGTATGTAATAAGTGGTTGTGACACCTATCTTGGTCGCTGCCCCGATCCCTCGGCCCAACCGTTTCGGGCTCATCACGGTCGTGTCGGGTGTAGCTATTGAGATATATCATGGTCAAGACGAATGTCAAGGGAGTAGAGTTTGTAGAGGTTGAAACAAATGTCATGGTAGAGATAGTTTTCACGGTCGAGACAGATGCTGGACTTTTTCCTCGACAGTGTTCTAAAAAGTGGTAATCGGTGTACGAGCAGACATGGTACCGAATAGAGTATATACAGTATGCAGGAGTATATGCGGTTTTGGATTTTTTTATAAATTTATTATATATTTACATAAATTTATATATTGACCATATATAATTCAATATATAAAGTGAACAATCATAAATGGGGATATAACAAAAAATGAAATTTGATTTGAATATTAACTAAGAAATAAGCATGATTGAAGATGAAAATAATTTAAATATCATATCCCAAAAGGTTCATACCAAGTAAACAACCAACACCAAATAACCAAGCAACTCATTTCCAAATCACAAAGTAGTACATCAACAATCAACACAAGTTTATCAATACAAATCTAATCAATGTAGCCATCTTCATCCTCAAACTCAGTAAAAACATGCTCGTCTTCATCATCAGTAGACAACTCCTCTAGAATATCGTCTTCATCAATTTGGGGCATTGATGTAGAAGTAGAATCTCGTACAACAGCACATGTTTGTGCACGAGTAGCCCTAGCTTGGAGAACATCAACAACTCCTGTTGTAGCCTCTACATTACCCCGTGTAAGTCCATCTCTGCCAGGGACCTCATCATTTTCTATTGTATCATCTCCTATCCACTCCATGCATGTGTTATATCACTTGTTAGAAGAGGATCTTTGGCCTTCCTTTCCTGTTGCTCTTGTAGCTTGGCATTAAACTGGACATAGACCAAGTCATTAAGTCTTTTGACCTCAAGTTTATTCATCTTCTTAGTGTGAATCTACCATTTCAAAGCATGGACTACTTAGAGGGGAATAATATGCATATTTGAAAGTAATCAATTGAGATAATATATAAGTAGTCAAGTACCCCTTCAAATGTACTCCAATTCCTCTCACATCCAGAGGAGGAGGAAGTTAGCCTGAGAATTTTGATGGCCATTTCTTACAAATGTGGTGCTGCTCCACCATGTAGACACCACCACATAGCTACACACATACACACACATATATATAATAGTTAGTTTAGAATCATTTCACCATTATCCTAATAATAAAAAAAGTAAGGTTTATATACCTAGTTTGTGCTCATCATCATTGACCAAACACTGTCTCAAAGCTAGTGGCTTTCCAAATGAGCCTAGCTTCATCATATAGGAACTCAACTCTATCCTGGTAATCTTGTCCTGAACAACAACATTTGTGAAAAAGGTCTCAATGCACCTAATCAAGCTATCCATTAAATCTAGATGTTTTTCAATCTCATCTTGATGTTTGTAGAAGTAATACGGGTTCTTGTAGTAGGCAGCCTTATGAAGGGGACTATCTAATCTATTTTTAGTTTTGATGAGAATGGCATTGATGAATGGTTTATAGGTGACTTCAACTCCATTAAAGAGGGTCATGATCTCTTATTTAGCAGCTTATAATCCACCATATACAAATCCCATTGAAGGCTTCTTATCACTATCAACAATTCTCAACAAGTAGATCAAAGGTGTAGACACTTTGATGGCTAAAGAAACTTGATTCCAAAAGGTTGGAGCCAAGACCGTTGATGTAGCTTTGAGACCAGCTCTTGTTTTGGACCACTTGCATTGGCCCCATTCATTAGATGTGAACATAAGCCTCAACTTGTCTTTCTTCTCAGTCAGACTTTGCAATGTCAAGAAAGAAGTAGCAAACCTGGTTACTCCAGGTCTTAAAATTTCCCCCTTTTAAGTGAATTTGCACATCAAACTCAAGGTTTTTGTGTGAGAATAAATGAAGCAAATCAGTTCCCTTGCCTTCTTTATGACAGCCTTAATTCTTTGCTCTTTGCCAAATTCCTCAAGTATCAAATCAATGACATGAGCCGCACCAGAAGTCTAGAAAATGTGAGGATACTTATCCTCCAACATTCTACCCGCTGATACATTTGTAGAAGCATTATCTGTAACAATTTGAATCACATTCTCTGAGCCAACCTCTTGAATGCATCCATCAACAAAAGACATAATGTATTCCCCTGTGTGAGACTCAGCAGAGGTGTCAATTTCCTTCAGAAAGGAAGTGCCTAATTCACAATTCACAAGAAGATTCATCAAGCTCCTGCTTCTCCTATCACTCCAAGCATCTGTCATAATGGTGCACCCGTATCTCCTCCACATTTCTCTTTGAGGTTGCAAATGATTTCTTGTCTTCTCAACCTCTAATTTCAACAAAGACTCACTCAAATCATAGTAGGAAGGGGGCTTGAGGTTCTTTCCATATTGCCCAATCGCCTGGCACATTGATAAAAATGAATTGTTGCAAATTGCATTAAAAGAAATTCCACACTGATAGACCCACCTAGCAATATATTGATTCACCCGCTCTCTTTGTTTTTTATCTATAGACTCCTTGATCCCTATTTGGCGCATTGAAGAATCTAATATAGGAATTGTGCGATGCCCATCAATATCATTCACCTTAGCCATTGCAATGTCAACTTCTTGTTGCACAACTACAGCCCCTTTTGACTTTTCATCCTTCTTTTTGCGTATTTCCTCCATGTTTTGCCTGATCTCCTGTTTGATTTCATTATCCACTTTAGGGCATGTAGAGACATTGCCATTTATGTGAGCTAAGTGCTGCTTCAGGCGATTCACACCCCCCTTGATCTCCTTCCCGCATAAAGAACAAACAACCCAGTTGGAATTGGTTTTATCTTTGAGGAAGCTATATTTCCATGTTGGATCAGTTGACCCAGGTGGAATTAGACACGACTGGGGTGTGTTTGATTGGGTGTTAATCCCTATTGAGGCTAACCCAAGACTCTCCATGATTGCTCTGGAGACAATAAACAAAAGACATCAAACAAACAAACCAATTCAAATCATGCAAATAGCCAACAAACAACCAACCGGATATTATACAAACAACAATAAAGAGAACTGGAACTACATAGCATACGAGCATGCTATTATATAATAGCAAATCAGCAATTAGGCTTATATGATGAAAAGAAGTTAGAAGAAGAAGAGTTAAAACATGACGTCCTGTTTGGTTGTATAAGAAAAATGGAAGAGGAGGAGAGCATTACTGACGTAGGAGGGGGAATAAGAGAAGCATTACGGTGAAGAAGAGAAGAAACGTGAAACTTGGAAGTATGTTACTTATTCAATTTGAAGGAGATGACAACATATAGAAGAATAGATGACGGATTAGAGAGTTAGAGATCAGAGAGGAAATAAGGGAAGTGGAAACTGCTACTAATTAACCCAAAAAAAGAACAATGTACCCGTGGTTGTAAATGAAGAGTCTTCGTCCAAGGTTGAAGAAGGCCCGACCAAGCTTGAAGATGATGCGGTTAAAGTTTGAAGAAGAAGCCACCCAAGATTAGAGAAGCCACCGTCCAAGAAATCAAGGGAGAGGTGCCACAGTGCTTGAGGGATGCCGCCGCACTGCTTGAGGGAATCCGTCGCACCTTGAGGACAACTGCCACACGACTGGAGGGTAGTCGCCGCACGGAGAGCATCCTAGCATTCTAGCACCAGAAGGGGCCGCCGTAAGGATCACGACACCTAGATAGCGCCATAGCAGTTAGGATCTCAGTAGAGGGGAGTCGTCGCCTATGGAAATCGTTAAGCCTATGCGTCGAGGTTTCTTTGGGTATTAGGGGTATCATGAGGTTTATTTGGCGTCCAGGGTATAACAGCCCGAGACTAGGAAATTAAAAAAATCGAGGCATGTTTGAAAAGTGGCAAATAGTCGGCCGCATATGCGGGTTTTTTACTGTTTAATCAGGTCGAGTCCTCTTGGAGGGGCGATTGACTATATGTGCAGCGGCCCATGGATCGAACCGCTTACTTGGCCACATATGCGGCCACACAGGCTGATTTCCTGAACACTGGTAATAGACCATATGCATAGACTAAGTCTCAATTTTTTCATTTTAGTTTCAAACTCTAAGAATAAATAATATTTATATACATAAGTGTCTAGTCTTACTGTAAAATGACGTTGTCCCTAAATCAATCATTGTCTCTATCAATATTCAAAGTGTAAAATATATAAAAGTAACAACTATTCATTGATTGATAAATGTATACATATTCATATTAAAATAGCCCAAGAAAGAGGCTTTAGACAGGAAAATCTACTTCTAAATTTTATGCAATAACATGCTTTTGTACTTAGCTTCTACATTACATCAAAATCCAACGTAAAAGGTTTTAAAGTAGAGCATCAATGAATATATCAATGAGTGGAATGTTTGGTCCAAGAGAAGCAAAATGACTTGAGAATCATATTAAAGATATCAACATTTAACCAAAATGAAATCTATTCATTACTTATAATAGAAATATCATTAGCGAATGACTTCATATTTACACAAATTGAGTTCATTAACAACAAATGAAATAATGTAGCTTCATTTCAAGATAATCTTATTCATTGATAGCATCCAATTATATTAATGTCATCCTTGTACTTGAAGTATTAAATGTTGGATCCTAGATGGGTGATTAGATGCTCTAGAGGGGGGGTGAATAGAGTTGAATGCACTTAAATAAAACTCATTAGACCTTCAAGATATATGATAAGATAAGGTTGCTAAATAGGTAATTTGAGTGCAACTAAAACATGCATAGAAAGGATGAGAGCTTGAGTCAACATTAAACTTTTATCTAATCAACTTCATTCGTATAATTTTTTATTTCCATAAACTATTATATTTCAAAGTATAACCACCTTTACTAAGATATTAGATTCATCTGACCAAAGTAGCCCAACTGGTAAGAGTTCTATAAGTCTTAATTAAGGACCTGAGTTCGGATCATGTCAAAGGCACTCTGTGAATGACACTCCACATTGATTTGGCGAGGGAAGGGGGTCACTGAACCACACCATCTAAGGCACCAGGATTTACCATGATAGGGTGAGTCACAAAGTGGCTCTAGCTGGGGCGGGTTCCTCGTGATAAAAACAAATCAAATTTAGTAATTGGTGCATATGTTGGAAAATCTATTGAGTAATACATAAATGAAATTTTATTGTGAATGATGATCAATAAAATGTGATTCATTTAAGTATTCACAACAAGTTAATTTCAATTAATCAAGTTATGAAAAAATGCATCATTTATTTGTAATAATTATATGATATATATGTGTGAATATTGTTATTCATATCAACCAAAGGTGAAATAAAGGCAAAATAATCACATGTTCATTAAACATTCTGATGAATACTATATATATCAAGTAAATAAATATAAATATCAATATTTCTCAATCAACTTAGTGTGTTCCTACAAAGTTACAATTACAAGGATAGGTCCAAGTAGTCATCGTAAGGTCTTAGGTTATTGGTCCCAGTGACATTGTCACAAGTCTATCTCAATCAGTAGTGAGGTTGACATGCCTGACACGTAGAGGCACAACAACCTATTTCCTACCAAAAATCATCCCCATGTCATGGGTAATCTGGAGGGGTGCCAATACAACAATGTATAACACGAAAATTGACGTCGCACATTAAACCCCTAAACTCACCATAAGAAGCAGAGTAGGGTAGCAAAAACATAAGATACATGTATCTCCTCACTACCTGAGAATTGAGATTCTACACTCAAGAAAAAGTAATAGTGATGTCTTTGTCCTTCCTCGCGCATGTGAGGTGTCCTAAACACCTCATAAATACCTTCAACTATTTCTTGGATGAGGATTTCATGCTCTACATTATTTCCCATGATCCACCAGATCATTATAAGATAGTATGTTTGACCACCATAGAGTGAAACTACTAAGGAAGATAAGTAGTTGATGTGTGCATTTTATATCATATTTTGGACCACTTTTGGCTGCATTTCCCAATCATTTTAACTCAATAATCACTTTTAATCATGCTAGGTTTTCCATCTTTATTTTTGTTTTTACTTGCTCCATGGTTTGGATTGTAGGTACTACATTTTGAAATGAAATGATATAGAATATATCATATTATCATTTATTGGAACACTCCTCATGTATCAACATGTTTTGGGGTTCGAAACTGCGCAAATATCACTTTTTACGGCATGTAAAACTGACCTACACACCGTAAGTTATGAGTAGAATATACAGCAGCCCAGAATAGCCCAGTACAACCATTGACACACTGTGTCTTAATTAAGACACCATGTGTCTTAAAAAGACACGACATGTCTTATTAAAGACACCCTGTGTCTTAGTCCAGAAATTGAATGCAGAACTCCAGATTTGCAACAAAACGTCATGTTTTATTAAAGACATGCCATGTCTTATTAAAGACACGTCGTGTTATATTAAAGACACACCATAAAACCTCCTAGAACTCGATCCAAACTTTAGTTATTGCATAAGACATGCCATGTCTTACAAAAGACACGTCGTGTGACCTAAAGATTTCACTCAAACACAAATTTAAGTGTCTCACACTTATATATGACCCCAAACCGTCTTGGGACAGTTACCACAGACTATTTGGGACTTTTTGGATGGAAACTCGACTGGAGGGAGTCCAAGAGAAGTTGGAGGAGACCAAGGGATATAGGAGGTGGTTACTCGAGAGAGAACCCTCTTCTTCTTCCTTCTTCTTCACTATTTGCAGCAAGGATCTTCTTCTTCCTTTTCTATCCGTTTGGGAGTGAAGAAATCTGGAGAAAGTGCAGCAAGAAAGGACGGAGCTTGACTTCTAGTGGAGTTCTTCTTCATTCTACTACTTCTCACATACATACTAGTTCTTTTTGTTCTTTTACTATGTCCTTTGATGTTTTGAGCTGCTTGTACTTTCTTTCTCTAGCCATGGATGAGTAGAATCTAAATCTTGGACATGGGAGAGTAACTCCCCTATCATAGCTTGTATGAACATATGAATTTCTTACTAAATGTTAGTTGCTTGCATGTTCTAAGAGTTGTTTCAGATCTGAAATGTTTGTTTGTGTAATTGTCCATCATACTTGCATGTTTTATGCTTTCTTTCATAATCTGAGAAGATGTGTTTGAGAGTATGGAGTTACTCATTTTGCAACTTGTCCTTGACCACGAGAGTGGCTGGGATTAAGTTGAGGAGCAAAGTTTGTGATTCAAAATGAAATACATACACGAGAGTGATGTATGGAGTTAGAATCATCATCACTTCATCGGGAGGTGAGTGATGACTACAAACCTCCTTTGCAAGTTAATTAACATGATTAAATTCGTATTTTAATATAAAATATGATGTGATAATGAAATCCCAAGTCTAGGATCCTCCTAAATCTGAATCTTAACCTTTCTTAAGTGATAATTTACTATTTTGTTTTAAATCTATAATTTAGTTGTTCTAATCCAATCATCTTGTGTACAACGATATAGATTATTGAAAATCATAACTCTTGTGCCTAGCTAACCAACACTCCTTGTGTTCGACCTCGACTACAACAACTCTCGTATACTTACAGGAAATAGCTAGTTGAGTAAAAGATCTTTATATGATTGAAACTTGTTAATGTAACAATCCAACAAGATTTTGGGCCCCGACAACGGAACCACAAAAACTTGTTGGTTGTTACACTAACGAGTTTTAATCTTAAGAAAGATCTTTTACTCAACTAACCAATTACCACAAGTATACGAAAGTAGTTGTAGTCAAGATCGAATACAAGGAGCTTGGTAATCAATTAAATGCAATAGTGCTAAGGTCCAACAATCTAGACCTTTTAAAAGAGTGATTTGGTTAATTAAGCTAAAATTTTAGAACTAAACAAAATAGTAAATAGATTACTAAAAGAGATTTAATTTCAGATATGGAAGGATCTTGGACTTAGGATTTCACCAACATATCATAACATAAATTAGGAGCACAAAATTTAAACATACTAAGCACTTGTTTTAAAGGAGAGTTGTATGTTGCACTTCATCTCTCGGTGCAAGTACAACGATCCTAACTCAAAACAACATTCTCATATATGAATTTCATTTTGGATCACAAAATTATTCCTCAACTCCATAATTTCTACTCTTGTGGGAAAGAAGGAGTTGCCAAGAGAGTACCTCCTTACTCTCCTACCTATCTTCTCAGATCAAGCAAGAAAGCATAAAACATGCACATAAAGTGGCCAACTATACATGCAAGAAGAAAGAAACCAGTACTCACAAGGTGGAAAAACAAGCAACTTAGCATTTAGAACGAAATTATCATGTTCCTTATATGCTATGACATGGGAGTTACAATAGAAAAAATGCAGAAATTTTAGAGTTTAACATGGTTTAGAGAAGGAAAAGCTAATAGAACCAAAGGTGTAACCCAAGAAGAGTAGAATTCCAGCTTGGGGATGAAATTCCACTCCTACAACTTCTCCAAACTGGACAAACTTCCCTCCCGAGAAGCTTTGTGGAGTGAACAAGCTGTGCTGCACCTCTGGAGAAGAAAATGGAGAAGAAGAGAAGAAGAATGGGGGTTCTTTGGCAAGAAACCACCTTCTTCCACCCAAAATCGCCCTTCTTGGCTATCTAACTTCTCTTGGACGAAAGACTTTTAAAATATGACCCTTCATAATCGCTTCATAAGTCTGTTTTGTCTTTAAAAATGAGAGAAGTCATATTTAAAATTTGTTAAAATTGACAGAGACACGATGTGTCTTCCTTGGGACACGTTGTGTCTGATCTTCGACAGTCTGCTCCAAGTGTAAGGTACATGGCATGTCTGAATTAAAACATGCCATGTACATTACCAGAAATACATAATTCGCCTCTGAATCCCCACATACACGTTGTGTCCTTTGTGAACACGCCGTGTATTTTTTTCTTTTCAGCAGGAAGAATGGCCGTCTAGAGTCGCACACACCGTGTCTTAATTCAGACACACCGTGTGTGATGCTGTTTTAGTAGAAATAGAACTCTGAATGTCTACAAGGCGTGGAGAAGCCCCAATGATGTCAGAGTTGAGTTGGGCTATCTCCAGTTTTATCTTTTTCAAGCATATCTGCAATACACATCAAACGATAAGCAAAATAAGAAAAAGGTGGCAAGAATAATATGAATAGAGGCTAAATGAAAACAAAATGAACTGAATTTGTGTGTGAAATCATATAAGAAATTGATGTGGAAAGTACACAACAAATCCCCCTAAGCTTGAACCATTTCTTATCCTCAAGAAAAAAGAGCACAACCACACAAATGAAGGAATATTCAAGCTCATGCATGGATTAAATGAAATGAAGATATGCAATAAACTCAACCAACCATGTTCATTAGGTTTATATTCATAGCCATCATCTCATTTAAACATCCAAGATAGAGAAGTTTTAGTTCAGCAATGGTGGTCACAAATTAAGCAAAACAATCAACTAAACAACACTAAATAGGATTTGGATAATCAAGCCAAAAAACTAGTGGATGTACATCACAAAAATTTTAGCTATTATGGATAAAAATGACGAAATCTTGAATAATTTTAACAATCTCAGTTGTGCTCTCTTCTAAAAAAGATATAACAATGAATTTTTGGGATTCTGACACTTGGCTTCTAATTTAGGCTTATGCGCACGTGGAGTGCTGGTTGGGGTGTTAATTTTTACCCTCTTTTGATTTCATACCACCTAACCATCATTGTCAGATCGGACTCACACTAGGCTAGCATGATATATGGGCTGTAAGCCATCTTTTATTGGGTAAAGGGAGAAAAGGATAAAAGAAATTTTTGCACAATACAACAGAGTCAACTAGAAAGTTAAGTTAACAAGATTTCATTCGTTATTTTATAGAATTTACACTGAAAAATCAATTGTATATGCACTAAAGGTTTGGCAAGAGTATCCCATATTCTAAATAGTGTTGTAGAGTTGATTTATTAGCTAAAATTTGAGACCGTTACATGTATTTAACAATCAAAGATGTGAAAATTGAGAGTTCAAGCTACAAATACAAACTAAGATCATGTACATGGGGAATTTCATTTTCCATTTGATTCATGCATGCTCTTTACTAATTCTTTAATATGGCCAAAAGAAGTACAAGGGATGAGATGGTTCACGCATACAAGGTACAAGAGTTCATTCCATCACAATAGCCTCATTTCATATTAAACTTGCCATGAAAAGAAATACAGAACATGAAATAGGATGAAATAAAAGACTGACATGACTAACAAAAGCAAATGATGAAAGAAAATGAAAACAAAAACTACATTACGGGTCGATTGCACCCCCTAACCTTAAAATATGTAGTGTCCTCACCACATCAATCGAACTCATGGAGGTAACAACCGGATACCTATCATGGGTGAAATAAAAAAGAGGGGCCAATGCCCCCATGGTATGGTGGAATGAACTGGCTGACAAAATCATCATCAGGAACATCCATTGGCATGGGCTGTGGGACAGACTCAGGCTGCTAAGGTGGCAGTGGATGATACGGCTGCGAGATGGAGTAGTGGCCCTGCGAAATGTGCCACAAATACATGCGATGGACCATGTCGTGCATCGCAGTATACAACATACCCAGCTGATCCAGACGGCTGTCGATGTGATCAAAATGTTGTTTCTCATAGCCATATAGATTCCTGGCATCATGCATCGCCCAGGTATACTCCATCTGAGTGCTAATGGAGGGACGTGGAGTAGAAGGGGGTGCTGTAGTATCATCTGCAGATCTAGTTGCATCAACTTCTTCATCGGTGTTCAACATGACATTCCAGTCATCCTTGTTCTCCAAAGTGATATGCTCAGGATCTGGAATGTCAATGTATTGATCATCATTGAAGAATTGCCGAAACTTGGTGTCACTGTTGGCAATCAACCCTACTGAAAGAAGGTACTAAATGTCTACCATGTTTCTACCTAGTGCAACCTCAAGCCCTGTCAAATCAACATCAAGCTTCTGTGCTATCAGAGTAATTAAACCACCACACATGATATCACCATTGTCCCTGTTATTCAATTTCTTAATGTCTAGAAAATGTGTCAGAATATAATAAGTGGCATTAATTGGATGCTCATACATCATTCCCAATAAAAAGAAAAGATCTTACTTTCCAACAACCCCTTGGGTTTCTTTCTTGGTAAACACTCTGGTACTAAGAAGGTGGTGTATGTACCGGAAAATAGGATTATGGATAGCGGACACTCTATCTTGCTTTGCTTCATGATGTTCCTCATTTGATATCTCAAACCAAAACTCGCCATTGTGAAAAACTGGCGGGTAACTAATCGCCCCGTCATAATGGCACTCCAAAAACTCACATAAATGCCTAAATGTGAGCTTAAAATCATGACCCAAAAGCCAGAAACGAATAATACCATAGGGCTCCAACTTCCTTTGTGGGTCTTGCTCCGTGGTGAGCATCGTAAAAAATTCATAGACTCGGCAGGGGTAAGTATTTGATACCATACAACAGATGTATCTTAGCGCCAAGTCTTACAGGTGCATGATAACTTCATCCTTGAAGCCCAGAGTCATCAGAGTCTACTTTCAAGTGAACCGAGTCAGAAGTACCCTCCTTGCAATAAGGAACTGGTACGTCGGGACTTCTTTTGGAATGACCCGAAACTGAGTCATAGAGATGTACGTCGGTGTTTGGGAGGAACTAGAACCATGCTTGCGGTTAGAGGTTTGCTTAACATGTGCCATTTTGCTATTGACTGACTCAGACACGGTGTGTTCTAGAAAGGACACGACGTATGTGAATGCAGAACTTCGACTGAAGCAACGAAACACACGACATGTGCTGAAGGGTACACAACGTGTGTCTGGAGAAGTTTTGCAATCTGAAGAAGAAGAAGACGGCGGCTGCAAATTTGATTGGGTTGACCAGTGGAGCAGCGGTGTGAGCATGAAGAAATGCTAGTGGTGGAGCAGCGGCGTGAGGTCCTTGCTCGGTGCAGTGGTGATGGCACAGTGGAAAGTTAGGGTACGCAATGGGAGAAGAACACGACAGTGGCGGTTAGAGATTGAAGAAGATGATGGTAGCCAATTGCTGCTTGGAGAAGAGGACGGAGGCCACAAGGTTGACGGCAAGAGCACAACCTTGCTGCTAGGGCACACGACCACTATTGAAGAAGACTCGCTTGAGCTTGAAGAAGACACGCTGTGAGTAAGGGAGGATGGTGGCTGGCTCGAGCTTGAGGAAGACACGCCCAACGAACACGGCGACGACTGCTAGGTGTGCTAGGGCACATGGAGGCAAGGGAGAAAGGGAGCAAATGTCTAGGGTGCACAACAACTACTGAGATCTCACACGACTCGAATGGAGGCGTGAGTGAGAAGGGCGGCTGTGTGCTAGGTTAAAAACCCGCATATTCAACAAAAGACACGACATGTTCAAATAAAAACATGTAGTGTTTTTTTGCCCGAAATCCCTTTCTGTGTTATAAGACACATCGTATTTTAGAAAGTACACGACGTGTGCCAATCCAGAAATTCAAAATGCCCCCATTTCACTTATAACTACACGACATGTCCAAATAAAGACGTCATGTTTGTTTTCCAAATTTCTTATTCTTCCCTTTTCTGCCATGGTACACGTCATGTCTTAATGAGGACACAGCGTGTACTTTTCCTGGTCGATAAATACTTTGTATCTACTGGACAGTGACACGACGTGTGTTTTTCTGACACAACATGTACCTAGAGATATGGCTCGATTGTTGTATTTCTAGGAGTAGTGACACACCATGTCAAATAAAGACACGTCGTGTCTTCTGTAGTTTTTGTAGAAAATAGCTTCTTGTCATCTCATAACTAATAACAAGTATGACA
The DNA here is from genome assembly GCA_963693085.1 of Alisma plantago-aquatica. Classification (NCBI taxonomy): domain Eukaryota; kingdom Viridiplantae; phylum Streptophyta; class Magnoliopsida; order Alismatales; family Alismataceae; genus Alisma; species Alisma plantago-aquatica. The sequence goes on from OY856409.1 coordinate 249,935,849, forward strand.
ATAGAATTGTCTAAATTATTACATTCATCCATGACAAGCTTATCTATGAAACTAAAGAGTGTTCTTAACTCAAATAACTTGAAAAGAAATCTATCCTAATGTGGGTTCAACTCCCATGAGGTCCTCCATTTAGAGTATGGAGTGAGACTCTTTAATCCATCCATTATGCATCTTGGAGGGAGCAAGAGGATCCCTTGTGAACTTCATCTCTAGAGGTATATAGATTGCAATGTTGCCCATTTATTTTGAAAGATCCATCCTTGACTTGTAACTCAACAACTCCATATGGAAATATCTTCAACACAAGAAAAGGACCTGACGACTTGGACTTTAGTTTTCCAGGGAATAGCTTGAGTCTAGAGTTAAACAACAACACTTTGTCTCCTTCTTTGAAGTCTTTCCTCTGAATTCTTTTGTCATGCCAAACTTTTGTTCTTTCTTTGTAGAGCCTTGCATTTTCATATGCATCTAGCTAAAGTTCTTCCAGTTCTTGCAGCTGCAATAGACACTTTTCACCAGCCTTCTTCATGTCAAAGTTTAAGAACTTGATAGCCCATAGAGCACGGTGTTCAGCTCCAACGAAAGATGATAAGATTTACCATATATCAGCTTAAATGGAGTTGTGCCTATGATGGTTTTATAAGCTGTCCGATATGCCCATAATGCACTGTCTATCTTCAATGCCCAATCCTTCCTTGAGCTAGACATTGTCTTTTCTAGAATGCTTTTCAGCTGCCGGTTGGAGACCTCTACTTGCCCAGAAGTTTGAGGATGGTAGGGCATAGAGAATTTATGAGTGACTCCATACTTAGATAGAAGGTTATTGAATTGCTTCTCAACCAAATGTGTGCCTCCATCAGATATTACATCTCTAGGAACTCCAAACCAAATGAAAATGATTTTCTGAAATAGCTTGACTACAGATTTTACATATGGTGCTTGGGTTGGGATGGCATCAAACCACTTAGAGATGTACTCACAACCAACTAGAATATATTGATAGCCATAAGAAGATGGGAATAGTCCCATGTAATCAACTCCCCATACATCAAATACCTCAATCTCCAAGTTAGAGTTAAGAGGCATGTCATTGTGTCTAGATATTCCTCCAGTCCTTTGGCATTTATCACAAACTTTGATAAATAAATTGACATCCTTAAACAATGTTGGCAAATAGAAATCGGCCTGGAGAATCTTTGTTGTAGTCTTCCCTCCTCCAAAGTGACCTCCGTAAGGAGAGGCATGACATTCAGAAATGATAGTAGCAATCTCTTCTTTAGCAACACACCTACGAATGAGTCCATCACTCCCATGTTTGAACAACAAGGGGTCGTCCCAATAGTAGAACGTTACATCATGGAAGAACTTCTTCTTCTGCTGGTATGTCAAATCCGGCAGCAGTTGTGCTGTAGCAAGAAAATTTGCAATGTCTGCAAACCATGGTGCTTGTGTGGACGATAATGCATAAAGCTTTTCAATAGGCAAATGGTCCTCAATAGGAAATAAGTCTCCAACATCTGTAGTCAATCTAGAAAGATGATCAGCAACATTGTTCTCTGTCCCCTTCTTGACCCGGATTTCAAGATCAAACTCTTGTAAAAGAAATATCCAATGGATGAGATGAGGTTTGGCATCTTTCTTGTTGAACAAATACTTTATGGCAACATGATCTGTATACACTATTACCTTAGATCCTACCAAGTACTACCGGAATTTGTCAAAGGCATACACTATAGCAAGCATATCCTTCTCAATGGTTGTATAATTGATTTATGCTTCATCTAGGGTCTTGCTTGCATAGTATATGTCATGAAGCTTCTTATCTTTCTAATGTCCCAGAACTACCCCTACTACATAGTCACTTTCATCACATATTAATTTGAAAGGAGCAATCCAGTCTGGTGGTTGAATGATTGGGGCTGAAATAAGAGCTTTCTTGAGCTTGGTGAAAATTGTACGACAGTCATTATCGAATATGAATTTAGCATCCTTTGCAAGTAAAGAACATAATGGCTTTGCAATCTTGGAGAAGACTTTAATGAATCTTGTATAGAACCTTGCATGACCAAGGAAACTAGTGATGTCCTTGACTGAAGAGGGAGTAGACATCTTTTCAATATCTTCCACCTTAGCCCTATCAACCTCAATACCCTTGTTAGATACAACATGGCCTAACACTACACTGGAATATGCCATGAAATGGCACTTCTCCCAGTTTAGTACTAGGTTAACCTCTTTGTAGCAGTCTAAGACTAATGACAAGTTGCATAAACATTGATCAAATGAATCTCCATAAATGCTAAAGTCATCCATGAACATTTCCATTATGTTTTCAATAAAATTTGAGAAAATAGCCATCATGCATTGCTGAAATGTCACAGGAGCATTGCAAAGACCAAAAGGCATGTGGCGATAAGCGTAAGTTCCATAGGTGCATGTAAAAGTGATTTTTTATTGGTCAAGAGGGTAGATAGGAATATGTAAAAACCCATAATACCCATCCAAGTAACAAAAATAAAAATGTTTTGCAAGACGTTCAAGAATCAAGTCGATAAATGACAACAAAAAATTATCCTTGCGAGTCACTTTGTTTAAACACTGGTAATCAATACACATACGCCAAACCGTGACTATATGTGTTTGTATCAACTCATCATTATCTCCTTTGATGTCAGTTGCACCCCCCTTCTTAGGTACCACATGAATGGCACTAACCCAAGGGCTGTCACTTATAGAATAAATGATACCGGCATCAACCAACTTAAAGATTTCCTTTTTAACCACCTCAAGCATGTTTTGATTTAAACATCTAGGTGGTTCAATGGTGACTTGTTGGTTTGTTACACTAACGAGTTTTGATCATATAATGATCTTTTACTCAACTAGCTATTTCCCGCAAGTATACGAGAATAGTTGTAGTCGAGGTTGAACACAAGGAGCGTTGGTTAGCAAGGCGCAAGATTTATGATTTTCAATACTCTAGATCGTTGTACACAAGATGATTGGATTAGAACAACTAAATTATAGATTTAAAACAAAACAATATGTTATCACTTAAGAAAGGTTAAGATTCAGATTTAGGAGGATTGTAGACTTGGGATTTCATTATCACATCATATCTTATATTAAAATACGAATTTAAACATGTTAATTAACTTGCAAAGGAGGTTTGTAGTCATCACTCACCTCCCAGTGAAGTGATGATGATTCTAACTCCATACTTCTCTCTTGTGTATGTAGTTCATTTCGAATCACATCCTTGCTCCTCAATTTAATCCCAGCCACTTTCGCGGTCAAGGACAAGTTGCCAAAAGAGTAACTCCATACTCTCAAACACATCTTCTCATATTATGAAAGAAAGCATAAAACATGCAAATATGATGGCCAATCACACAAACAAGCATTTAAAATCTGAAACAACTTTTGGAACATGCAAGTAACTAACATTTAGTATGAAATTCATATGTTCATACAAGGTATGACATGGGAGTTACTCTCCCATGTCCAAGATTCAGATTCTACTCATCCATGGCTAGAGAAAGAAGGTACAAGCAGTAGAAAACATCAAAGGACATAGTAAAAGAGTAGAAAGAACTAGTATGTCTGTGAGAAGTAGTAGAATGAAGAAGAACTCCGCTAGAAGTCAAGCTCCGTCCTTGCTTACTACACTTTATCCAGATTTCTTCACTCCCAAGCGGATAGAAAAGGAAGAAGAAGATCCTTGCTGCAAATAGTGAAGAAGAAGGAAGAAGAAGAGGGTTCTCTCTCGAGTAACCACCTCCTATCTCCCTTGGTCTCCTCCAACTTATCCTGGACTCCCTCCAGTCGAGTTGCCCTCCAAAAAGTCCCAAATAGTCTGTGGTAACTGTCCCAAGACGGATTGGGGTCGTATATATAAGTGTGAGACAGTTAAATTTGTGTTTGAGTGAAATCTACAGGTCACACAATGTGTCTTTTGTAAGATATGATGTGTCTTATGCAATAACAAAAGTTTGAATCAAGTTCTGGGAGGTTACCCGGTGTATCTTTAATAAGACGCGACGTTTCTTTAATAAAACATGACGTTTTGCTACAAATCTAGAGTTCTGCATTCAATTTTTGGATTGAGACACGGGGTATCTTTAATAAGGTACGTCATGTATTTTTAAGACACGTGGTGTCTTAATTAAGACATGGCGTGTCAATGGCTGTTCTGGGCTGCTGTGTATTCTGCTCATAACTTACGACGTGTAGGTCAGTTTTACATGCCGTAAAAGTGGTATTTGTGCAGTTTCTAACCCCAAAACAAATAGATACTTGAAGAGTGATCCAATAAGTGATGATATGATATATTCATCATCATTTCATTGAAAAATGTAGTACCTACAATCCAAACCATGGAGCAAGTAAAAACAACAATAAAGATGGAAAATCTAGCTTGATTAAGAGTGATTATTGAGTTAAAATGATTGGGAAATGTAGCCAAAAGTGGTCCAAAATATGATATAAAATGCACACATCAAATCCCCCTAAGCTTAAACCATTACTTGTCCTCAAACAAAAAGAGCATAGAAACACAAATGAAGGAATTATCAAGTTCATGCATAGATCAAATGAACTGAAAGATGTGTATATGACCAAACCAACCATGATCAACATGTTTATACTCATATCCATCAATTCAACTTAAACACCCAAGAAAGAGATTTTTAGTTCAAAAGGGCCGGTCACAATTAAATGAATTAATCAATTAAACAACACTAAGTAGAACTTGGATGACCAAGCCAAGCAATTAGTGGATGTGCAACTCAAACTCTCAACTATTAAGGATACAAATGATGAAATCTTAGTTAAAAGTGACAATTTTAGTTGTACTCTCCTTCTTTCCCAAAAATGATATGATAATGGATTATGGGTTCCGACATTCGGCTGCTAATGTAGGCTTATGCACACGTGGAATGTCGGTTGGGGTATTTTACCCTCTTTTAAGACATACCACCTAACCATCATGGCCAGATTGGACTGACACTAGGCTAACATGATATGAGGGTGGTTTACCAATCTTTTATGGGGTATGAAAATGAGATAAGACAAAAGAAATTTTAATTTTTTTCCAAAACATAGGAGAGTCAACTAAATTGCAACATTGGCTAGATTTCATTCATTTGTTTTGAAAAATTTTCATTGAAAGAGTGGTTGAAAATGCACTAAGAGCTTGGCAAGGGCATCCCGTATTCTGAATGATGTTGTAAAGTTGATTTACTCACAAAAATTGAAACCATTACATGTTTTAAGGAATCAAGGATGTGTAAGATGAATTTTTAGGCTAGAAGCATAAACTTGAGTTAAGTACATGTTGATGGCCAAGAAGTTTCATTTGATTGATGCATGCCTTTTACAATTTCTCCAAATGATATTTCTCATCAAAAGAGGACAATCAGTTAAGCGTAGAAGTTCAATCCACATACAAAAGATGGGTCTCAAATCAAATTGGATTTCCCATAAGAAGAGCAGAATTGGAAACAACAACTAAAAATAAATAATAAAAAGGAAATAAAACTACACTACACTACCATCCGGTTGCTCTCCCCCTAAGCTTGAAATTTGTAGTGTCCTCACTGCATATAACAAACTTAAGAGGATTGCAACCGGTTACCTATCATGGTGAATGATAGAGATGGAGGTCCATTGCTTTGATTTGAGGCTGGAAATTGTTGTGCTAAAGATTTATGCCTCCTTGTAAATATGTCGTTGATTTGGGGCAAGCGAAAACACCTATGAGTTGTAGCAAGAATAGTCTTTTGTACACCAATACTATTTGTCTTTTCATTCTCCTTTGAAGCATCATAAAAATATGAGTTGGGAAGAGTGTTCTCATTATAAAGTAATGTGTCATCTAAAGTGTGAGGAGGAAGGACATGTGGCTTGCTTAAAGAATCTAAAAGTAGACCATGTGTTGTAGCTTTCTCCCCTTCATTCGCAGCTACATAATCCTCATAGGTATCAACATCATCATACCTTGAAGGATATACTTCTATGACAACACCATTCTTCAATGTCACTGGCATGAAATACGTAGGATTCATCTCCGATGGACTAGGCAAGAAAGGTGGAAATGCTTCTTTGCTATAAAGAGCTTGCTGGGCAATTTATTTCTCCAAGATATGTGTATGAGTGGCAATATCATCCACCTTAGAAGAGAGCTAGAAAATGGCACCCTTCAGTGATTGTCTTTGTTGATAGAACTCCTCATTTTTCTGCATTTGAGTTGAAATATATGTTGCAAGCATGGACTCTAATCTAGAAGTTACTTGTGGTTGTTGTGGCTAAATGAAATTTGGGTTTGCATTGCTGTAGAAGCCCGTTGGAGTGTATCCCATTGGAGAATAAATAGAAGATGCATAACATGTAGAAGATGAATGTCTAAGCAACCCACATGCATCACAAATAATATTGTCTTCTTGAAATGGTTGTGTGCTTAGATTCTCAAACCTTTGTGATAAAATGTCTAGCTTTGCTATAATTATGTCTATAGCATCAACCATGTGACTCCCCACTTGTATCTCAGATTTAGTATCTGAATAAGATGGCTGGCAGCTTGTATCTGATCTCCATTGGCAATGGTTTTCTGTCATATCTTCAATAATAGCATAAGCTTCTCCATAAGATTTGTTCATTACAGCTCCGTTTGCAGCTGCATCAATAGATAATCTTGTATTGTAGCACAAACCATTGTAGAAAGATTGCAATAGAAGCAAATTTCTTAGACCATGATGTGGACAAAGATGTTGGAGATCTTTGAACCTCTCCCATGTATCATACAATTTCTCTCCATCCCTTTGAGAATAATTGATGAGTTGACTCCTTAGTTATGCGGTCCTTCTAGGTGGAAAGTATTTTGCCAAAAAGACTTTTAGAAGCTCCTCCTAAATGTTCATGGATTTCTTTGGCAAGGAATAGAGCCACGCCTTGGCTCTGTCTCTAAGGGAGAAAGGAAAAAGGAGTAAGTGGATCCCTTCAGTAGGAATTCCATTTATCTTTATGGTGCTTACCAACTATAGAAATTCAGCAATGTGGAGATTTGGATCCTCCATTGATGTCCCTACAAATGCATTCAGCTGTAGCAATTGTATGATGGTTGTGTTGATAGAAAACTCCTCTGCCTCAAATTTTGAAATATTAATAGGCCCACTCATGTGTATTGAAACTGTACCAAAGTAGTCCTTAAGAGAAAGGTCATCCTCCTTGACTAGTTCTTCATGAGGATCTGGAGGATTAGGTGGATGTGGCGTAGATGGTGGTGGTGTATGTGGTATGGATGAAGGTGGTGGATATGAGGGTGTGAAAGAATATGATATGGGTTTTGGTGGTGTATATGATGGTGGTGAATTAGGTTTATATGATGGTGGTGTGGATGAAGGATGCGTGGATGAGGGTGGTGCATATGAAGGTGATGTGGATAAAGGTGGCATGAGAGAATGTTGTTTGGATGATGGTGACATGGATGATTGTCACGGAACCGTTCTTACCCCAATCCCAATCCTACTGCCTAGACAGTAGTAAGGGGATTGAAGCGCCCGTCCCTGAGTGGCCCAATATGATCTATCACACTGGCATATACAATAAGAAATAAATAACTCAAAAACTGGATAATTAAAGAACAAACTAACCCAATATGGAGATATATCTGATTTGTCATTGTCATCGGAGTAATTAGAGTGCGGAAGCGATCTTATCCAATATTCCATTTGTATTTCCTAAAATCAGTAAAATCAAGACACAATCATGCAATTGCACGGTACGCTATCAAAATCAAGTAAAACGGTTTATAACAATATAGCATACTTGGCAGGACTTATATTCAAAAGAAAAACAAGCAATTTGCAAAACAAACATTTATTCGACAAGTTTTTCAAGCAATTCAACTTTTATTACGAGTTCCCATTATGCTGTAATTCAAGAAGCATGCTTATATATTTTGTGTGACTCTATTACCCCAACGCGATGGGGAAGGTCACTAGGCTCCTTCTCACCATAGGAACATAGGAGACCAATGTACAAGTCCTACTTCCAAATGAGGGGGGGTTTTGTACTCAATATCAACATTATCAACATTATCAATATCATCATCATTATCAATATACGGGCAGTCATAATGGGCATGCAATTTATGTTTTCATGTTTTTCAAAATATAGTATAGAAAAACAGAAGACTAATCATAGGGAACAGTAGCTCATCCAAATACATAGCCAAGCATACGGTCAAGAGATACATAAAAGTATCTTCAATACAATCAAGGAGGAGTTCTATAATAGCGTACCTTTCACCGAGGATTCGAGTATAATCAACAAATAATAGGTAGACCCTTTGAGTCAGATCCTAAATCATCAAGATAGGATCAAGGGTTAAGATCATGATATTATGAATGTCATGTTTCAATATTCGAGATTAGGGTTACACTTTCCTATGTCAACCTTAGGGTTGGGTCATTCACTTATAATCAATATTCCAATAAGTCCAACATTATTTCAAGTATACAATATATTCCAGTGTAAATGACTTACCTAGGTTTTCTAGGATTATATGTGTTAACCCTAATTTATGATCATTATCCAAGTCATCATCACATTTCTAGATCATCATCATGATAACTAACATCATTGGAGTTCAAGGATCAGATCAAGTTCTGATGAGTAAATCAGAGATCAACTTTTAGGTAAATAGATTTAGATATGCCACCAGATTTAGATCAATTATATTATCAAGATATCATCAAAATTACTTTCAAGGCATAAGATTAATATTCAAAGGTGGTTAAGACAATGAGATTAGATCTAGTCTAGTCAAGTATGATTTAATGTCTCAAGATAATCATCATAGTTAAGATATAAGGTTTTCAAGGTCTAATCACAACATTGAGTCATTTAGACTAATTAACTAAGCAAGAGATCCATATTTAAGTATATCAGTGAGCATCGTTTGTAATCAGGTTTCAAAAGTATTTTTAAACGATGCACTAGATTTTTCTGATCAAGATTGACTACTTATTCATCATTTTTGGAGGTCGGATGCATTTTCTATGATTTAAACGAGATCTGGGCATTTAATCGAATATTTGAGTAGAGAAGGGGTAAAAATACCTTAAATGGGAAATTTGATGACCGTTTGATGAACAAGTAGCGGCTGAGATGGATCCAAATAGGTGAGGTGGCTTGCTTGTCTAAGGATTCGGTTCACAGTCTGATTTGGCTGGTTTAACACTTGTTTTCTTGGTTCAATCAGTGGTTTAGTTGGTTTGCTGAACCGACGAGTTTCTCTTGAACCGAGCCATTCCAGGACTCCTTCCCCTACTCGCATAGGTCTCACGCGAGCCCAAAAGATCGACAGAGGACCATGCCGGCGTGGAGCAGCTCTGAGAGCATCAGTGGGCGAGGGAAACAGGCAAGGTGCCGCCCAAACGTATCTCCAACTCGCGGACTGGAAGAGCACCTTAGATGATGGTATGGTGCCGCGAGGAGGAAACACCCTATTTGGGCTTTGCGGCGGCGCCGCACTGCAGCAAGAAGGTTGGGGAGGGAAATCGAGGGTGATGCAAGCCGTGGGAGAGTGCAAAAGGGATGAGTTCTCATGATGGATGATAGCAGCAGCCCTTTTTGGGGTTTATATAGGACTGGGGGGTACATTTTAGGGCAAACCAATTTTGGTTGCAGCCATGGCCGCCGGAGTGAGAAGGCTAGCCAAGGGAAGCGTTTTAGAAGTCAAAGAGTGCATGAATGGCGGTCAAAATAGGGCTGGATGAGCACGAAATCATGAGGTGAACATTCCCTCTCGATTAGAATTTTGAATCATGGTCTTAGGCGCGAGATCTTGCTGTTCCGTCTTCATTTACTCCTCCCCGCTAATTGCGGGAGGTAGAAGATGAGTTCATGGCTGTTGGATCAAGCCTGGATCCACAAGAGCCAGATCCAAGGGCTGTGGCTCGCCCCCGACCCTTCACTCGGATTTTTGACTTGGAAAAGCCCAAGAAAAGGCAAATAAAATGATTTTGACAAGATAACTTCCAAAATTCATAGAAAAACATAGGAATATCCAAATAACCTCAAATTTGTACCAAAGCCTCAAAAAAACATGGAGAACCTTTATAAAAAGTTTGGGAACAATATGATGAAGTTTGATGGATCAATTTTCTTATTTGGACAAGGTAATGAATTAATCAAATATGAGGTGTTATAATGTGGATAAAGTTCACATTGTTCACTATATCTTGGATTTGAGTCTCAAAATTGATTATGAAGATAACAAAAATTATTTGAGACCATGAGATAATATAATGAGGGAAAAAGTGTAATTATTTCATTATAATGCAAAAATCCACTTTATCACATCCTTCCCTCCTTAAAAGGAATTTTGTCCTCAAAATTCAAAAACATCCTCAAAATTAGAATTATTCAAAAACTAGATCATATCCTCAAATACTGGCGTATCCTCAACTATACAATTAAAATCATGTCCTCAAAGTTCAAGTAGTGCAAACATCATAATTGGGATTCCATGTTCCATATCATAATCAACTTGGTACTAACACCATTTTCATCATCAAACAATTGAGTATCAAGTTCATATCATATATTGTCCAAAGTCATCATGTGATTCGCAAATATGGAAAGCATCATATTGATCACAAATTTGGACATATCATATTTTAGGTCAAACAAATAGAGTTCAAGTGTACAAGGTGACTTTCAATCCCAATATCTCAGGGTTCTAGCCTCTACATTGGCCTAGGTGGGGTTGTATATTCATGATTTGAGATTTCAACATTTCAAGACAACATCATACTTTCAATATCATGATTTCAAGCTCAAAATCAATGGGAAGGTCCCACCCTAGTCCTCATGAGAGCTAAACCCTAAATCATAAATTGAATGAGTCAATATAGTCGTCATTTTGAAAATTTCAACATTTGGGATTTTGAAGTCATTAGTCATATATCTTGTATGATTTGTAGATCCAAATAATGTGAACATAGGATTTGTATCATTATTGTGAGTCACAATTATATAATCAATATCAAGAGTCAAGATTTTAGACACCAAAAGTCGTAGATCCAGAATTTTGAAACTAGGGTTTAGATTCCTATTTAGACCTTAGGGGAGATCACTCATCTATATTCAATTTCAATATTCAAGCAATATTTGATCAACATGTCAAGATTTCATTATCATAATTTCCAAGGTTGATGAATGATCTAGACCTAGGTCTATTTAGGAAGTCAACCACAAGCTATAGTCAAAAGATCATTATCAAATCAATATTCAAGATCGAGTATCAACCATGGTTTAACCTATTAGGTTTAGGTCAACCAATCCAAATAGGGTGGAAGGGAAATACCTTTCCAAACTCTAAATAATCAACCATATGAAAATTTAGAGGCAGTCATAATAGGGATGTGACCTAGGTTAGGGGAGTCATGAGTCAACTACCACCCTAATCTAGCACATTACCGACATTAGTCATTAACAATCGAGCATATTCAAATAGGGAGAGTACTAAAACATGTTTTATAAGGTCATAACATCAAAATTCAAGATAATAGAGCAATAATGTCAAGATTTGCAATTCTTTTTTTTTTTCATGATCAAGGTAGTGATATAATTTGGAAATCAAGGATTTGAATTTGACATTTGAGGAATTAGAGCATAATAGTGCAAAATCTAGGTCCATAATAATCACATTAAAATTAAGATTGCAAAAAGCATCAATGGTCAATAAGGAAACAAACTTTTGCATCATGGTCTTACATCATGATTTTGTGAGTCCTAAGCTTAGTCACTTGATAGCATGGTCAAGATATGTATAAAATAGGATACGAGTTGTTTAACTATATTTGATGCTTTAATCAATAATAGGGCAACATGGACATTAATCAAATAGAGACCTCATCAACAATGAGGTATAAGATATAAGTCATTCTTATTTCACCATAACAAGATTATTAATATTGACCTCAAACATAGCAAACATGTAGTCAAGTTTTGGTCAAATTGAGTTTTCATGAGTATTTGGTTTCAAAATTAATTGATCAAAATTGAGTTTTCAAATTTTAGGTCAGATCATGGTATCAACTTTCAAAGTTTAGCTATATTCATTATTCCCATTCATAAGCTACCCATAATCGAGACATCATGTGGTAAAAAGTCACAAGAAAGGACCACATGATGAGATGAGAAGACTACCTAATCTTCATCTACATGTGTGGCTTAGGATAGTCCTTAAAGAAAAGATGAGATGATAGAAGACTCTCTAGGGTTTCACAAGAGAACCTTTAGGTCCAGTTCTGGATCAATTAAGGCCAGGTAGAGCGGGGGATCTCAACCACCGTGAAGACGGATAGGAGAAATTATGTCAGGACCTCGAGCCTAGACACCTCAATTTTCACCATTATGGACTTTAGAGTTTCTTGGGTGTAGGAGACTTGAAAAATTATTTACTTAAAGTATATGGGAGTGTGTATGCTCTGATACCAACTGTCACGGAACCGTTCTTACCCCAATCCCAATCCTACTGCCTAGACAGTAGTAAGGGGATTTAAGCACCCGTCCCTGAGTGGCCCAATATGATCTATCACACTGGCATATACAATAAGAAATAAATAACTCAAAAACTGGATAATTAAAGAACAAACTAACCCAATATGGAGATATATCCGATTTGTCATTGTCATCGGAGTAATTAGAGTGCGGAAGCGATCTTATCCAATATTCCATTTGTATTTCCTAAAATCAGTAAAATCAAGACACAATCATGCAATTGCACGGTGCGCTATCAAAATCAAGTAAAACGGTTTATAACAAAATAGTATACTTGGCAGGACTTATATTCAAAAGAAAAACAAGCAATTTGCAAAACTAACATTTATTCGACAAGTTTTTCAAGCAATTCAACTTTTATTACGAGTTCCCATTATGCTGTAATTCAAGAAGCATGCTTATATATTTTGTGTGACTCTATTACCCCAACGCGATGGGGAAGGTCACTAGGCTCCTTCTCACCATAGGAACATAGGAGACCAATGTACAAGTCCCACTTCCAAATGAGGGGGGTTTTTGTACTCAATATCAACATTATCAACATTATCAATATCATCATCATTATCAATATACGGGCAGTCATAATGGGCATGCAATTTATGTTTTCATGTTTTTCAAAATATAGTATAGAAAAACAGAAGACTAATCATAGGGAACAGTAGCTCATCCAAATACATAGCCAAGCATACGGTCAAGAGATACATAAAAGTATCTTCAATACAATCAAGGAGGAGTTCTATAATAGCGTACCTTTCACCGAGGATTCGAGTATAATCAACAAATAATAGGTAGACCCTTTGAGTCAGATCCTAAATCATCAAGATAGGATCAAGGGTTAAGATCATGATATTATGAATGTCATGTTTCAATATTCGAGATTAGGGTTACACTTTCCTATGTCAACCTTAGGGTTGGGTCATTCACTTATAATCAATATTCCAATAAGTCCAACATTATTTCAAGTATACAATATATTCCAGTGTGAATGGCTTACCTAGGTTTTCTAGGATTATATGTGTTAACCCTAATTTATGATCATTATCCAAGTCATCATCACTTTTCTAGATCACCATCATGATAACTAACATCATTGGAGTTCAAGGATCAGATCAAGTTCTGATGAGTAAATCAGAGATCAACTTTTAGGTAAATAGATTTAGATATGCCACCAGATTTAGATCAATTATATTATCAAGATATCATCAAAATTACTTTCAAGGCATAAGATTAATATTCAAAGGTGGTTAAGAAAATGAGATTAGATCTAGTCTAGTCAAGTATGATTTAATGTCTCAAGATAATCATCATAGTTAAGATATAAGGTTTTCAAGGTCTAATCACAACATTGAGTCATTTAGACTAATTAACTAAGCAAGAGATCCATATTTAAGTATATCAGTGAGCATCGTTTGTAATCAGGTTTCAAAAGTATTTTTAAACGATGCACTAGATTTTTCTGATCAAGATTGACTACTTATTCATCATTTTTGGAGGTCGGATGCATTTTCTATGATTTAAATGAGATCTGGGCATTTAATCGAATATTTGAGTAGAGAAGGGGTAAAAATACCTTAAATGGGAAATTTGATGACCGTTTGATGAACAAGTAGCGGCTGAGATGGATCCAAATAGGCGAGGTGGCTTGCTTGTCTAAGGATTCGGTTCACAGTCTGATTTGGCTGGTTTAACACTTGTTTTCTTGGTTCAATCAGTGGTTTAGTTGGTTTGCTGAACCGACGAGTTTCTCTTGAACCGAGCCATTCCAGGACTCCTTCCCCTACTCGCATAGGTCTCACGCGAGCCCAGAAGATCGACGGAGGACCATGCCGGCGTGGAGCAGCTCTGAGAGCATCAATGGGCGAGGGAAACAGGCAAGGTGCCGCCCAAACGTATCTCCAACTCGCGGACTGGAAGAGCACCTTAGATGATGGTATGGTGCCGCGAGGAGGAAACACCCTATTTGGGCTTTGCGGTGGCGCCGCACTACAGCAAGAAGGTTGGGGAGAGAAATCGAGGGTGAGGCAAGCCGTGGGAGAGTGCAAAAGGGATGAGTTCTCATGATGGATGATAGCAGCAGCCCTTTTTGGGGTTTATATAGGACTGGGGGGTACATTTTAGGGCAAACCAATTTTGGTTGCAGCCATGGCCGCCAGAGTGAGAAGGCTAGCCAAGGGAAGCATTTTAGCGGTCAAAGAGTGCATGAATGGCGGTCAAAATAGGGCTGGATGAGCACGAAATCATGAGGTGAACATTCCCTCTCGATTAGAATTTTGAATCGTGGTCTTAGGCGCGAGATCTTGCTGTTCCGTCTTCATTTACTCCTCCCCGCTAATTGCGGGAGGTAGAAGATGAGTTCATGGCTGTTGGATCAAGCCTGGATCCGCAAGAGCCAGATCCAAGGGCTGTGGCTCGCCCCCTACCCTTCACTCGGATTGTTGACTTGGAAAAGCCCAAGAAAAGGCAAATAAAATGATTTTGACAAGATAACTTCCAAAATTCATAGAAAAACATAGGAATATCCAAATAACCTCAAATTTGTACCAAAGCCTCACAAAAACGTGGAGAACCTTTATAAAAAGTTTGGGAACAATATGATGAAGTTTTATGGATCAATTTTCTTATTTGGACAAGGTAATGAATTAATCAAATATGAGGTGTTATAATGTGGATAAAGTTCACATTGTTCAGTATATCTTGGATTTGGGTCTCAACATTGATTATGAAGATAACAAAAATTATTTGAGACCATGAGATAATATAATGAGGGAAAAAGTGTAATTATTTCATTATAATGCAAAAATCCACTTTATCACAATGATGGTTGTGTGGATTGTGATTCCTCCATACATGTTTGGGTTTCACTCCTTCTTGCTCCATGAGGGCTGCAAACAATGTGTTCATTTTCTGAATGTAGAGATATGCATGGCTCAAGGATCTTTTTATGAACACCCCATATGCTCCTGCAAATAAACAAGGTGAGTGAGATACAAAACCAAACATGGAAGATAAAACAAATTATGATGATCATGATGAATTATGATTTATGGATATGATGGTGGATATTAAGGTTGTGATCTAGTCTCATTTACTTATCAACAACTCCTAATCTAATAGGAATATCGATGCTCCCTGACAACAACGCAAAAAACTTGTTGGTTGTTACACTAATGAGTTTCAATCTTAAGAAATATATTTTACTCAACCAACCAATTCCCACAAGTATAAGGAAGTAGTTGTAGTCGAGATCAAACACAAGGAGCTTGGTAATAAATTAAATGCAACAGTGCTAAGGTTCAAAAATCTAGACCTTTTTAAAATAGTGATTTGGTTAATTAAGCTAAAATTTCAGAACTAAACAAAATAGTAAATGGATTACTAAAAGAGGTTTAATCTCAGATATGGAAGGATCTTGGACTTAGGATTTCACAAAAATATCATAGCATAAAACAGAAGCACAAAATTTAAACATACTAAGCACTTGTTTTAAAGGAGAGTTGTATGTTGCACTTCACCTCTCGGTGCAAGTACAACGATCCTAACTCAAAACAACATTCTCATATATGAATTTCATTTTGGATCACAAACTTATTCCTCAACTCTATAATTTCCACTCTCATGGTAAAGAAGGAGTTGCCAAGAGAGTACCTCCTTACTCTCCTACCTATCTTCTCAGATCAAGCAAGAAAGCATAAAACATGCACATAAAGTGGCCAGCTATACATGCAAGAAGAAAGAAATCAGTACTCACAAGGTGGAAAAACAAGCAACTTAGCATTTAGTACAAAATTATCATGTTACTTATATGCTATAACATGAGAGTTACTCTCCCATGTCCAAGAAAAACAGTCTACTCGTTCATGATGATGTACAATAGAAAAATGCACAAATTTCAGAGTTTAACATGGTTTAGAGAAGGAAAAGCTAAAAGAACCAAAGGTGTAACCCAAGAAGAGTAGAATTCCGGCTTGGGGATGAAATTCCACTCCTATAGCTGCTCCAAACCAGAAAAACTTCCCTCCCGAGAATCTTTGTGGAGTGAAGAAGATCTGATGCACCTCTGGAGAAGAAAATGGAGAAGAAGAGAAGAAGAATGTGGATTCTTTGGTAAGAAACCACCTTCTTCCATCCAAAATCGCCCTCCTTGGCTCTCGACCTACTCTTGGACGAAAGACTTTCGAAATATGACCCTTGATAACCGCTTCATAAGTTGGTTTCATCTTTAAAAATGAGAGAAGTCATATTTCAAATTTGCTGAAACTGACAGAGACACGACGTGTCTTCCTTGGGATACGTTGTGTCTGATCTTCGACAGTTTACTCCAAGTGTAAGGTACACAACGTGTGTGAATTAAAACACACCGTGTACGTTACCAGAAATACAAAATTTGGCTCTAAATCCCTAGGTACACGTCGTGTCCTTTGTGAACACACAGTGTATTTTTTTCTTTTAAGCAAGAAGAGTGGCCTCCTAGAGTCACACATGTTGTGTCTTAATTCAGACACACCATGTGCGATGTCGTTTCAGTAGAAATAGAACTCTGAATGTCTACAAGGCTTGGAGAAGCTCCAATGATGTCAGAGTTGAGTTGGGCTATCTCCAATTTGATCTTTTTCAAGCATATCTGCAATACACATCAAGTGATAAGCAAAATAACAAAAAGGTAGCAAGAATAATATGAATAGAGGCTGAATGAAAACAAAATGAACTGAATTTGTGTGTAAAATCATATAAGAAATTGATGTGGAAAGCACACAACATTAGTGCACATGGAACCTAACTGTATCATGATTAATAATCCGCTTAACATCACATCACATCTTATTATATTATATTAAAATGATATTTATATGATTACATGAACTCGATTTCTCTTTTTCATCTATTATTATATTCAACAATATGTGTACAACTAGAAACTAAATAGCCTCAATGGAATGGTATTTTTGCACATTATAATTATTAAGTAAGAAATCTTGAATATATATCAACCATATATCACGATAAGGATATGTGTCATCATCATTGAGACAAATAACGTAAACATGGTTCTGTCATCATGAGTTATCCTAGAATAGTATTTAACGTGTAAGAGAATTTTACTAAACATACTTTATTTAACATATCTGTTGTGCCATGATTTCACAATAGTTCTATACAAATAAGATTATTAACATCAGCCGTCAATATGTATGAATCATCTTTATTAGTCTGAATACATTCATTAGGGTCACACTAATATAACTTTCTTGGTCCTACAACATTTGTTTCAAGATTGGAAATTATAGCACAAGCATGATGGAAAACATATAGCTATAATTATGAATATTCATCTTCAACATAATTGTACTAATCATATGTTCCTCATTTGTATAATTGCTTTTGACAAACACTCGATATCATCCAAACTAGTTAACTAGAACATCAAGTACTATAATTGGACCAAATCACAATAAATATTAATAACAACATTTTTTATGGGTTCACGACAATTATAAATTAACTAAAATCAAAATATCAATGAAATTAGAATTTTCTTCCTTTTACAAAAAAATAAATAAATGATAATTTGTAAATTTTTATATTTTGATAGGACATTGGTTCAAATGATATGTTTTTAATGAAGCATCTATAATATATTAGATCGTAGGAGTTGCAAAAAAAAATACAAAACATTAAAACATATAAGATAATCACAGGAGTTCATATTATGAGAAGTGAATAGCTTTACTTTGTTTTAGATTGCCTTTTGTTCTTTAGAGGGGTGCTACAGATGAATCTTTGATTATTTGCCTTCGTTTTGTGTTGGCTTTTTCTGGTGATGACGCTTGGTTCATGATGATATGGTTCTCTCTGGTTAGTTTATGGATGATATGCTTTTGCTCTGCTGATATGGCTTGCTCTTGGTGAAGGTTCCTTGGGCTGTCTTGTATAGCAGATTTAGTTTAAAATGTCTACTGATTTCACTATTTGGGCTTATCTGTTGATCCAACTATTGATGAAGTGTCTCTGTTCTGGTTGAATGGAGCTTTCTTCTGATAAAAGCATGGAAGGGTTCTGATCTTTTCCCTGAGTTGATACTTCAATTTTTATTGTCTCGATTGAGGGTCTTTCCCTCTTATTTTACTACATACCTTATCTAGTTTGTTACATTCTTGTAAATAAAAAATTCAAAAAAAGTAATACAAAGAGCCTGAGTTACCAAAAAAAAGATATATAAATCTAAGACAACATTAGAGATATGTCCAAGAATTTAAAGTACTAATGAGCAAAGAAAACATGATGAGAAGATAATGGACGATAATCATTCAAGGGGATGCACACCTTTAAAATAGTAGGCCTCGGCTAATTGATGAAAGAAAACTGGATATGATATAACCATTTGGTATAATACTGACCAGAAGACAATGTCATCCGCCATGATGTCCTTCAAGGTGAAACGCCTACCACCACTACTACTATTCTCAAAATTTGTTTGATGTGCCTCATCTTCTCGCTTCTCTGGGATGGGAAAATCTGCAATGTAGGAATAAAGAATAAGTATGCTCAATATTTTATGTTAAGTGTAGAAGGGTGTTGTTATGGTTATTATGTTTTCTAGAATTTCTTTTGATCCATATATTCCACATGATAGCAGCCACTGTACTTTTTTCATGTGTATGGTTTTTTGGTTTCCTTTTATGGATAAGGTATTGTATACTCAACTCAGCAGATGTTGTTGTGGTGAGGAAGAATATTTTTTGAATATGGGTGGTGATGGGGCAGTGGATGAAGAAATGTTGTGTGGTTTTGGTATTGTTTTGGCGCATGTAGCATCTGGACGGTCAAAAAATTCCTCATTTTGTAAGATTATGGTTAGCGAGGACTTTTTTGTGTATAAGGAGCCAAATAATAATCTTAGTTTTTAGCAGGCATGGTATGTTCCAGGCATTGAACATATTGCAGGGAATTTCCCTATGAGTGAGGAAGCGATAAGTATGATGGGATGTGTATGTACGACCCCTTGCCCATGATATATGGCTTACAATGTTATTTTCTAGAACATGGATGCTGTTTTCCATAGTTTTGCAGGGTATGAGTGTGGTAAGGAAGGAAGTGACAGATCTATCTATGCAAACAAGAATTCATATGTACGTACCATAGGAGAGTTCACTCAGCTTGAGGGGAAAGCCCATGATCTGCATGGAACTTCTTTCATGTGAAGAACATTTCTTGTGGAGAAAAGGGTGAATAGGAAGTGCCTACCCAGCAAACTCTTACGTCAAAAAGGTTGGATTTCTTCCGTTTTAGCACCCGTCCTTCAATTTTTAGGGGTAAGGTATTGACAAAGTGAGGGCGCCCAGCTCAATTTGCGACAATTGCTTCTGCTACTAGTGAGGAGAGACAAATATTTAGCATTGTTTAAATTTTCCAAGGAATGCATAATATGGATGTTTAGTCCCAGGTATCGTATTGATGAGTTGTGGTACAATGGGTCAGTCTAGAGTATTATGTTTTTGGTGACATGTGGGGGTAGGGGTTGATCATATGAATGATTGTGTTTTTGTGCTTATTTATGTATATATGTAAGGGAGGGGCTATGCCTTTTGTTGCGTTCCACTATGGTTTTTTTGTGATAGTATTTCTGAAGCATGAAAGGTTTCCAGATGTTGTCTAGATTTTAGATAAGTATAGCAATAATTTTTTTATGAGGTAGATGGCATGTGTCTTGAGGTTGATGACTCCCCATCCACCACATCATTTTGATGCACAGATGGTATTCCAATTTACCATGTGGATCTTTGGTTTTTTTGAGTTTGTGGCAAAATGATTCCAAAGGATATCAATAGCATTGAGAGACTTTTCTAGCAGTGGATGAAACTAAAATAATGTGTGGTGATAGAAGTTCATGAGCTATTTAGGAGTGTGAGTTTTCCAGCTAGGTTGGGGAAGTTGTTTGTCCATGATGATAGTTGATGTATGATTGTGTCAATGATGGGCTTCCAAGTATGATTTGTAGTGGGAAAAAGGTGCGATAGTGAGGCTTAGATACATGAATGGGAAGTTTTCAATTTTTCATTTAAGTAGGGCTTTGTATCTATTTAGGATGTTAGGTTCGATATGAATGTTGGTGATGGAGGATTTTTTTCAAGTTTATCCTGAGCCCTGAGACATATGAGAAAATTCTTGTAATTCATATGGTGTTGAGAATATTTGAGTCCTTTGCTTTTATGAGGATCATGGTGTCATCCGCATGTTTGATGATATTTTGAAAATATTCAGTAGGGGACTCAATGAGTCCTTTATCTATTCCAATTTTTATCATATTTATAAGTAAGGATGTGATCATTATGAAGAGATATGGAGATAGGGGGTCATCCTGCCTGAGTCTGTTGGTGTTGTGAAAAAACTAAAAGGAGAGCCATTGATAATAGTGGAGAATTAGTTAGTTGAGATACATGCATCCAACAGATCCATTTTTGAGAGATAATGTATTCCTACATGGTGTGAATGAGACAATTCTAGTTAACATTGTCAAAAGCTTTTTCAAAATCAAGTTTAAGTGTTGGGAGAAGTGTTTTTTTAGCAAGAGTATATGGTCTCATTTACCATGATGTATGCATTTTGGATGTTTTTATTTTTTAGGAAAGCACTGTGGTTTTTGTTTACGATATTTTTTAAGAAAGGTTTCATGCGGCTTCTTAGAATCTTCGCAAAGATTTTGTAAGATGTGTTGACAAGCTAATAGGTCTGAATTGGTTGATATTGTCTAGTTGATCAGCCTTCTCTATCAGAGCAATGTGTGTATGGTTTAGAACTATGATATTATTGTGGATATATTCATGATTGTGGATGTGGTTGAGAAGGTTCATGAAGTCATGTTTATGTGTTCCCACATGGTTTGATAGAACTCAGTGTTGAGGCCATCAGGACCAGGTGATTTGTTCTTACCAAGACTAAAACTAGCACTCTTGAGTTTAGCTTCAGTGAAAGGTTTAATGAAATAATGTGGTGTGTCAATGGTCTGTGAATATAGTTTTGTCCAGTCAATATATGAGAGGATGGATGGGTTATGGTTGGTGTTGAAGATTTTATGGTAGAATGTGACCATATGGTTTGTGATCATGTGTTTGTATGTGGTGTTGGACCCATTGATGGTAAGACTGAAGATGTTGTTTCATCTGACATTATTGTTATGACATTTATGGAAATTTTTTGTATTTATTCACCGTCAATAGTAAATTTTATCTTGTCCATTTGTCTCCAAATATCATCAATCTTATCTTGGATGTTTTCAATGTCTGATTTGATGGAAAATGTGAAGGTAGGGTTGATGTGGGGATCACTATCTGCTTTGAAATGAATGTCCCCTAAGTCTACAAGTTTATATAAGATGATTTTATATTTTTCCTTATTGCATCTTTTCAAGAACAATCTAATTCTCTTGGTGTTGTTGTGTATGTGGAATCTTGGTTCCAATAATATATTTGGTGTAGGTAATAATTGTTTTTAGAAGATAAGCTTGAATTCGAGGCCAGAGAGCCAGAATTTTTCAATATGGAACGGTTGATGTCCCCAATGTATCTGATAGGTGTTTATGTAGATAGCGACGTGATCAGAAATGGATTTAGTCATGACTGTGGCAAAGGAGTGAGGGTATATATCCTACCATGAATGAGAGCATACGAAATGGTCAATATTGGCCCATGAGGAACTATGGTTCCATGTATAATTTGCAGTTGATGGGATGATGTTAATCATATGATGCTTTATAATGTTGTTTAGGAGACACTTGTCAAAACGTGTGAGTGTAGCTGGAGTGTTATTTTTTAGTATGTCGGTAGAGTCAGTGATGAGGTTAAAATAACCCCTTATAAGCCATAATGTGCATGAGTAAAGAGTGAAAAGGTCTAAGATTTCATGTGTGTATCATTGCTTATCTCGAATAGGTTCCCCATAGGTCCCCGTGATAATCCATGAGTGAAAATCAACTTAATTTGTAATATGTATCACAATATTGCACTCATGGTATTAATGTTGAGTGATTTTAAAAGTATGTTGTTAATTCCTATAACTATACCTCCTTTAAAATAGTCTAGAGGGATTTGGTACCATTCATTAATGTGTTCCCCACCTATAGATTTAAGAGTAAAAGGGTTTAGTGATGTCTTCATTTTGTATAAGGTGATGATATTTATGTTTTTTTGTATATAAATCTATGGATATATTTTATTCTCTTCATGTTTGAAGCTCCACAAATATTCCAACTAGAGATTATCATGGAAAATATGTGTATATCCTAATGTGTTGGTTGTTATAGGTTTATGCTAGATGAAAATGTTGTAACTCTTGATTTGTATTATGTGTATATCTTTGGTTTTACCATCCCATGAATTGTTCTATGTCATCAAGTGCTAGGTTGGTTGTGTTTTTGGTGTCAAATGTGATGTCTATAGTTTTGGAAAAATTGGAGAAGGAATTTATATATGGCCATGAAGCAATGTCCTCAATCTCGTCTAGTTGCATGTCATTATCTTTTTCAGTTATGCAATCATCAAAGAAAGGCATTTCACTAAGATATGAAATGGTAGTTTGGTTAGATGATTTACCTTCATCCTTTCAACTATGTAATCATCAAAGAAAGGAAGTTCCCTGAGATGTTAAATGGTATTTTGGTCAGATGATTTACCTTCATCCTCCATAGTAAAGTAATTTTTGTTAGGGTGTCCCTCTGGTGTGGCGATGAGAGAGCTGAAAGATGATATTGTAGCATGAATCTTTGCGATGCTCTTTTTTTTGGGATATGTGACGACCACATCTCTTCCATGATAGAAGTTTTGATCTTTTCCATTGTATCCCTATTAATGTTTGTGGTAGGTGAGGGATTTTTTGTGGAAGGGAAACACTTTGATAGCATCAAAGATGGAGGTGTGTTTGTTTTCAGCTGTAGGGGATGTCATCCTAATTCTCTTATTTGGACTATTAGGGTTTGTGTTTCCACGTAAGGGGTCCATAGATCCCTTCCTTTCCCAAACCATCTTTCAATCAAAAGGTTTTCGACATCTACAAATTGTGGTTCACTATTATTGTTGTTGACTGGGAAGAACAATGATGGTGTATGGTTATAGATGTCAAAAAAGGCGGTGGTAGGGTGTGTAGAGTTTTGGATACAAGTTTGACGGTATAGATCTTTTCAACTAGTTGGATCTTTAGGGATGTAGGAAACTCAAATGGCACATTTGATAGAGAAGACAAAAAAAGCCTTGATGAAGTTCGTAGGATGAAGGGTATCCTTTCTAACAAATTTTAGGGTGGCACCGATGGCGTGAGCAATGGCATGAAAGATTTCCACCTCCTAGAGGTAAGGAGGGAGATCAGAGATGGAGACCCATCCCAAACCTCCAAAATAGGCAAGGGAGGATCCTTGTTTGGTAAACCATTTTGCAACGGATGCTTGGACGAAGCTGGAACCACATGGTGTAGTCATCACTTGTCTAAAAAGGTGGTCAAGCTTAGTACCTTCCAGGACAGAGTAAAGAAGTTGTGATGGGGAGATAATCTTTGGTTTGAGGATAGTGTGATCGGGTAGGAGAAGGATTATGACTCTCATAACATCCCATATGTTAACAATGTTATTGTCAATGTTGTTTGAGATAGTAACCATGATGCTTTTACTGGTGAAAACACATTGAAGTTGCATGGAGTTGGCAAGAAGATGAATCAAGAATTCATTCTTGAGGTGAAAAGAAGGGGCCATGTTGGATCCAGGGTCGTCAGGGAGACATCCAGGGGGAGGGATAGGGTGAATGGTGTTTTGGGGTAAGGATGTGGAGGGGAAAGGATGTATAAAAGAGGACGAGAAGGTGGGGATGGAGGGGTAGGAGAGGGGGAGGATGAGAGAGATGGAAATGATGTAAGGAGAGGAGATATGACAGGATCATGAGAGGTGGCAGGTGATGGTGAATTAGGAATTGTGTCAAGGATAAAAAGATAGGTGACAGGGCTAGAGAAGCGTGAGGGAAGGGTGGAGAATTGAGGATGTGGGGAAGGAGAAAAGGTTCTCATAGCATGGTGGGATCTATTGGGAATGTAAGGGGGATGTGGAAAGATGATCCATGCATTGCATGGGAGTGACTTTGAGAAAGGTAAGATTGATGGTTCCATGGCGAAGAGTATGATAGGTGACCATGATGTCTATAGGTGAAGTAGGGAGGGGGAAAAGAATAGCATCATTTGAGATTCCCACATCTGAGGTACCAGGAGAAGATCAGAGGTTTGTGGAAATGTTTCAAGATGATGAGAGACAATGTTCCAGTCAGAAAATGGAGAGATAGGAGAAAAGGAGGCGATCGAGAGGTCAATAGTCGAGGCCAAAGAGGAGATAGGAAGGAATATGGAGTCATAAAATAAGTTAAGAAGGGAGAAGGATGAGGCAAGGGTTGAGGATGTGGAGATGGCAGATCGAGAACCATTGGGGTGAAGATAAGGAGGTGTGTACCAGATTTTTGGTGAAAGTATAGTTGATGATGTTGTGTCTTCTATTGAAGTGTCTAACAATGTCTGTGATGAAGTTTCAATATTTATGGGGTTTGTGAATGTACCCAACATAGCTTGGTACACATTTATCACAAATAGTTGGTCTGTAAAATTTGGTTCTTCAAAATCGGAATCAACTGACATTTTGAAAAGTGGAAGAAGCTCGACAAGAATTTTGGTAAAGAGATTCGTAACCCAAGACATCAATGTATGGTGTTCAGTAGGTATGGGGTAGATGATCCAATTCTATTTTAGTTTTAGTTTTGAGATCATCTCTGGACATCCTTCTTAGACATGTGGAGTATTGTGTTTTTCTACTTGTATTATAACCTAAAACTCTTGTTCCCAATTTTGATGGTGTTGATACCTTGATTGATATCAAAATGGTGGTGCCTCCATTCTTTTGGGAGTGTGATAGACTTCATAGTGTATGGATTGCGCATTTAATCCACGTATGGGAAATCTAAATCCATGTCTGAAGTATGCTGGTGTGAAGATTGGTTTATATGTGGTATCTTTCTCTTGTGGTTTCCCTTCACTTTATAGACAATGTTGATCCTCTTCTAATTAGTTGATCCATCCTTACACAATTTTTTGAGTATGTTGGTGATGAGACCGTCTGTCTTTATGGTGGTCGGTAGCACAGAGCCGTGGAGTATTTCATATGTGTTTGACGAATCAAATGAGACTATGTTCATGTAGCACAACAAAGTGGGGTTCTAGATATTTGAGGAGCAACATCATTGTTAATAGTTGTGTTTCATTATATACGCACAGTCTAGTACAGATAGATATAGCTAAGATCAACAGAATGTGTATCATGTATATGGATGCTGTGTAGAAATCTGGTAGATCTCGGATTAGGTGGTTTTTCTCTTGGTTGTGTTGTCTGTATCAGTTTTGTATTCTTCAAGATCTGGCAAGATGTTTCAGCATAGGGGACCGATGTGATATCTAAGCATAGCCATAAAGTATGTTGGTAAGTGTAGGTTTCTTCTAGAAAAATGTTGTTGTTATACCTTCTTCTGGCTGATGTTGAGTTGTTTCCTTCTGTAGCATCAAAAGAACATGGTGTTGGTATGTATGTATGCCCTGAGAGCCAATCATGGGATGATTGATGGGATACATTAAGATTGATTTGATAAGCATCAGAGGCAAGCTTCCAATTCTTTCTGGTTCAGTCATATGAGATAGTGATAGAACAAATTGAATGTCTAGAGAATGACAGCACTCAATGACGTATGCTTTCAGGTTAAGGACCTGAACGATGAGATCATACAGATGCTAAGAGTTTGTACATTCTTATTATGTCCCTAGTCGGATGTCATTGTGGAAGGTAGATAGACAACAATGACACACAAGACTAGATTGTGGTGTTGGTTGATGACAGAATCTCATTAGTCATGATATAGAGATATCAAACCAAACACATATGTACTTGTTAGAGAACAAGTGTACCAGACAGACCCACCGTGAGTTTGACACATGGAACCATGACATGGTAGTCACAGTCAGTACTCACAGTGATGGTGGTGAGTGTGATTCTTTGACCTGAAATCACTACACTCAACACATGTCATTGGGCACACTTTGACATCATCAAACACAGTCCTAAAACATGGGTTGTTATAAAGGTGATGATTGGGTGGCTTTGACACATGGGGCTTTTGAGGGGTGAGTGATAGATATGGGATTTGTCCCTCCTAAGGGAGTTTGATATCCATGGCCACTTGATGAGTAGGATTGAGAAAGGTGTGCACGCATGTGTGAATCAGTATGTGATATTGATGTCATACATATCTCTTCCAATCTACTCTGAGATCAAGAAAGTGAATGAACATTGACAGGATGACTGTTCCATGCCTTGAGTTCATTCGGGATATCAATGACAAAGGAATTATACATTCACTGTAACACCATTCATGGATTGTAGGATTGAAAGATGTTCTCCAACTTTCTATTTCACTTGGGTAGCACTGATGTGTGACTAGGCACCGGTCTTTGCTTGTGAAGTCATAAGTGTTATGGACTTTCACTTCCAACGTGAAATGGACCTGTAGGGTCACACACATAGGATTTAACATGGAAGAGGAGTTTTATCCACAAACAATGTTTAGATTGATTACTAAATGAGTTTAGTAGTTCAATTAAACACTCAATTAATTGATAGCTCAATGTCATAATGTTCAAGGTGTTGGACACATTGATTGGAGTATCAGATTGATTGAAACTGCAATTGACTATTTCTGCACAATCTACACTCCCAACTGATCGGCTCATGTGATGAACCGATCGGCTCAGCTTGGTGAACCGATCGGCTCAGGTGGTGAGTCGATCGGCTCACAGACAGGGTGAAACAATTGCTTCAAGTGTTGAAACGATCGGTTCAACTGATGCAACCGAGTAAGTTGGGAAAGTAGGATTGGTGAGAAATTTCCTTTCGTTTCACTTGCCCAATTTGATTGGAACAAGGATTGGTATTTGATACCAATTAGAAACAAAAGAAGAAAAAGTCAATCGGGAACTGACTAGGACCACGAACCGACCGGTTCAGAAGTGAACCAACCATTTCACAGGTCCCAACCGATCAGTTGAGGTGTCAACTGACCAGCTCAGGTCCCCAACCGACCATTTCAGAAATGAAACGATCTGTTCAGGTTGCGCAGTTGGTTGTTTTTGTGGAAAATCTCAAACCCTTCTACTCCTTCTTTAGTCCCGCATTGCCCGGGATAGAGAAACATGTCCCATGACCCTCCTATATATAGGGGTATTGGGGGCTTCTCAAAGAACAACACAGTGCAACCAGTTGCTCTGTAAAGTTGTCGTTCTCTCTGCTTTTGGTAACCGAGAGATCCCAAGAAAGTGCTACCCGATAAGGGAGGCACAGTAAGGGAAAGACAACTGTAGAAAGTGACTGGTGGTAGGAGAGTGTGTCGGTGACTAGTACGCTGACAGGAGGGTGAGACTCCTTCCAATTCCTTATGAGAAAAGGAGATTGTAGTTCCAAGTGGTCTGTGTAGACTACTTCATAGGCGGGAGATTTCTGCCGCTCAGAGGACAGCTGTCAATCCTGACAGTCCCGGTGAGACCAGGAGTCGTCGGTCACGGTGTGACCAGGAGATGCACAGACACCGTCCAAGACCGGAGGTGAAGACCACACAAGCCGCGAGGTATTGTCGTCGAGCAAGCCTCGGGACAAGGTATGATTCCACAAACCATCCTTTCCTATTGTATAGACGTTGACGCGTTTCCTTGTTCTGGGTTTGGGGAGGATAAAATTTTTGTTTCCGCTGCCTTCTCTACCTCCCCTAAAACCCAACAGTGGTATCAGAGCCACGTCAACTGCTCTATACTTTAGGATTATCGATATGATCGATGTTGGTTTGTCACCTTTATTTATTGCATATGATGTGAATAAAATTGGCTTTATGCATGTCCAATACTAAATCCACAAATCCCAATTTACATATATGATATGTATTATTAATGTACTCGATACGCGTCGCCCTTAAATGAGTTTTGTGGTGGATGTATAGCGTGGTTATGGACAATAAACCCTATCTGTGTATGGTTGTATGTGGTTGCTTGCATCTCGGTCTGTGCACCGATCTTCCTTCTCCTATTCCTGATGTAACTCAAAATAATTCGAGATTTCTTTCCTACCTTTGCTCCCCTCGAATGTAACTCGAGGTTTCTCTATTTACAATGTAAAATAGGATAGAATCTTATTTCCTGTTATGTCAAAGAACGAAGGACATCCTGACGACAACTGATACGATCGGTTCAAGGCATGAACCGATCGGTTGACGTTCGAGACGATCGGTTCAAGGAGTGAGTCGATCGGTTGATGACCGGTTCGAGGAGCATGACGAGCGGGTGGCAGCCATGATGAGATGCACGATGACCAGGTGAACCGATCGGTTGGAGGAGCCAACCGATCGGCTGGTGGCACCCAGCCGATCGGCCTGATGGTGAGCCGATCAGTCATGTGATGAGTTGATCAAACCCAGAAAGGCAAAGCATAGAGTTCATCTTATATAGGTTGCATGTGATGTAGACCTAGATGACCGTGATTCCTCTGGGCTCGAGGAATCACATTAGGATGGCCATAATCATCGCTTTTATCGTTTCACATGTTTTCTATGGGATATAGCATGTATATGATACGTACTATATATTGTGGTGATTGGATATGTATATGTATATATAAAACCAAATCCCTCATTAAAATATTAAGTCTCATATGCCTTCCATTAGCGGCACACATGAAAAACTCGATCGACCAAGCGTAGGTTATGCCAAAGCATGGTGCGCCGTCTATCTTGTGGAAGTGTGAAGGGTAGACATGTAGGTTCTGCCAAAGAAGGGTGCATGTTTACCGTGTCGGCTTTTGGGTTAGACTTAACTGGTGATTCTTAGAGCGTCTAAGCCCAGAGGCAAGGAATGTTCATGGCAAGGTGTTGCGCATGTTCATTCATCAAGAGTTGCATATGACGCAATTGGCATGATGGCCTACCTAAATAGTCAAGATTGTGGGCGATCAGCCAAAGTTGACTCATGACTTGATGAAATATGGATCTTGCCCACTAGATGGTTGTACGCTGCAATCTTCCGAATTGATGGTGAGGGCTATCAATTTGAAGTAAAATAGTGGGAGCGATAATTAATTAAAGGCCTAATTATATTGTCAACTTTTCAAATCAATCAAATAAGTTTTTGGACTAAAATTGCATATTTCCTTTTGTAGTACAAATGACAACAAACAACAAACACTTTTCTTTGCGATCGATCCTTGAAAAGGACAAGTTAAATGGGAATAATTTCTACGATTGGTTAGGACGTTGAGAAGCGTTCTCAATCAAAGAGCGAAAGCTCTAATACCTAGTTATACCAGAACCAGATGAACTTGATCCCACCACATCAATGGCTGAAAGTATGCTTATGGAAGCATACCGAGGATGACATTGATGAGGAGTGATTGATGTTGTGTTCTCTAAACTATGAGTTGAAGAGACAACATGAGACATATGATGTCTCCAAGACATTGTCCTAGTATGTCATGACAGAAGGAGATCCAGTAAGGTATTCACACACTCAATATGATTGGGTCTATAGAAAGACCTGACTAAGAAGGATTCTCTCTGAACCAAGAGTTGGCTATTGGTATGATACTGCAAATGTTGTGAGAATCATACAGTTCATGATAAACTACAACATGAAAAACTTTGACAAGCATTGACAAAGTTGTTGGACATGTTGATGACAGTAGAGACACAGATGAAGAAGGACAAGCCTAAGTCTATGATGGTGATCACAAGCAAGAAAGGCAAGACCAAGCGCAAGGGCAAGGGAAAAGCAAAGAAGTGTTCTGATGCTAGCCAGCAGCCCAAGACGTCTTCAACCTCAAGGCACATGGGAAAAGGGTGTATGAGAGAATTGCCCTCTATATCTGGAAGAACAAAACAAGATGAAGGAAGGGATGGAGATCTCCACCTAAGGTATCATGAAATGAACCGCTTCTTTATCTGAGGTATATGATACCAAGATATGGATATGTCATATAGGATATGCAATATCCACAAAGAAGTGATGGCCTTTGTGAAAGGACCAAGAAAGGAGTACTCATCATTGGAGCAAGTGTTGCTTCCATAGATAGGAGTACCTTTCAGTTTATTTCAGCCTAAAGGGCATGAAATAGAGTTATGAACTGCTATTTCATATTTGCCAGTAGATAGAAACACTTTATTTTTGCATATTGTATGACAATGATGGCAATCAATAAAGAGATGTTTCAATTTCTAAAGATATGATCTTTGTGGCAATGCCTTATTTATCTTGTGGTATTTGATATGCATAAGATAAAATGATACCTAAAAGTTATAGATAACTCAAACAATCAAATTAGCATCAATCATGAAAAATTCATTTCTAGTTTCCATGTGATGGATAAATCTAGACTCTTTTGGTTAGAGAACCAGTAAGAGACATGAATATTTTGGACATGATTAATTAATCTTCACTAAAGGTAGTGGGATAATGATTATCCTATTAGGTATGATACATGTGATGTATTTACATACCTATTGGAACAAATGCTAATACTTCAAATGGTTTTTAGAGAAATACCAATATGAATATCTTGAAGTGTTCAAGATTATCATAGATGAAGCGCAAATTTGGTAAAATGTTAATTCTTGATGAGATCAATGAATGAAATACTTGGACCAAATGTTTGAGATCCTTATGAGTGATTATGATAGTGTATCATAGTGAACTCATGATTAAGGCATGGTGATGTCTAAATCAAGAATAAATCATACTCTAAGGAGTTAGAGAATGATTATCAAATAACTGAATTCTTCTTAATAAAAGAATATCCTACACTAACAAAGGACATTAAGAATCACAAGGAGTTGTATGTTCTTATATCCTTGACAGATACACCTCGTTTATCTATGTGATGAGTTGTTCATGTGATGAGTCAACTATCTAGATGAATATGAGGAACCAAATTTTGAGTTATGGTTTATGACCATTACATCCTAAATGACATCCATGTGAAAACATAAGGTATGACCTTGATGGTAGCACCCAATGGATGAAATCCATAAGTGCAAATGAATATTAAGTGTTAAGATACATGGATAACATTTTGAGAAGGATGATGCTTTTTGATTGCAACTTAATGACTAAGCATTTGGCATATGGATACTAAAACCGCATTCCTATAAGGAATAAAACAAGGATGTGTACGTGACACAACCTATAAGGTTTATGAATCCACTAATGCAAATGAAGTCTATAAGTTACAATGGACTAATCAATGTGATTGATTGAGTACAAGCAACTCAGAATTGGATCTTTACTTTGATGATATAGTCAACGGGTTTGACTGATATGTCAAAGATAAAGAAGGGATCTGTGATTTAGTGGGAGCGTGTTCACGTTCCACATGTTGATGTGAAATGGAAATGTTCTAAAATGGAAATCCAAAAGTGGAAATTATCTTTAAAGAAGATAGAGATGTTTCCTATGTGATAGGAATAGAGATCTATAGAGATAGTTCTCGAAAAACCTCTTGACCTAAAAAGAGAAAGCATACATTTGCAATTTGTACTGAAGGGTTCAGTATGCACAGATTTAGTGGGAGAAAACTTGTCCATGTTACATGGAGTTAGTATCCCAAGCCCAAGTGTCCAATTCTTATGAAGAATGGGAACACTAAGAATAGATATGGATCTATCATGTATGTAATTATCCCATTATCTTGTATGTATCGACATGGCAAGAACAAAATACATTCATCATCTTGTATGTGGGACATGACAATATGATGTGCTCATCCTAATAACTCGTATGTGGGACATGACGAGTGGATGTATGTCTGGTTCCAGTAAGGGTTACTGGAATACCATGAGAACTTGATAAGTACTTGTGAAGTACTAGTTCTATGGAGATAAGGAAGAGTTCAATGTAAAGAGTTACATTGATGCGAACTTCCGAAAGGATAGAAAATTGATCGCAAAATATATATAAGATATATAAAAGTGAAAGTTTGTTGATAATTGGAAGTGTTCCAATAAAACCATTTAAAAGGAAATGCCGAGTATCTATGTGTTAGAGAACAACAGTGGATACTATATGGATCTGAAGTTCTTGAGATGAACTTATAGATATTTCGCTCATGGATGACAAGGATGGCATCCTTGATCATGCAATGTGGCTAAAGGTTAGCAAAGGAATACTAGATCGCATATTATGGCAACTCCATCTCATACGTGTGACGTACAACGAAGAGATGAGAGACATGCAATTTATACTGACTTTGGCAAGGTGTTGCCATTACTCACTATGTTCGCACTAGAGCACAGTAACATGTGGGACATGTTTGAAGATCACTATGAATATGATTCAAGGGTGATTGGCTCGCAGTGCAGGTGGGAGTCTGTTGGTATGTATGTATGCCCTGAGAGACAATCATGGGATGATTGATGGGATACATTAAGATTGATTTGATAAGAATCAAAGGCAAGCTTCCAATTCTTTCTGGTTCAATCATATGAGATAGTGATAGAACAGATTGAATGTCTAGAGAATGACAGTACTCAATAACGTATGCTTTCAGGTTAAGGACCGGAACGATGAGATCATACAGATGCTAAGAGTTTGTACATTCTTATTATGTCCCTAGTCGGATGTCATTGTGGAAGGTAGATAGACAGCAATGACACACAAGACTAGATTGTGGTGTTGGTTGATGACAGAATCTCATTAGTCATGATATAGAGATATCAAACCAAACACATAGGTACTTGTTAGAGAACAAGTGTACCGAAAAGACCCACCATGAGTTTGACACATGGAACCATGACATGGTAGTCACAGTCAGTACTCACAGTGATGGTGGTGAGTGTGATTCTTTGACCTGAAATCACTACACTCAACACATGTCGTTGGGCACACTTTGACATCATCAAACGTTGTCCTGAAACATGGGTTGTTATAAAGGTGATGATTGGGTGGCTTTGACACATGGGGCTTTTGAGGGGTGAGTAATAGATATGGGATGTGTCCCTCCTGAGCGAGTTTGATATCCATGGCCACTTGATGAGTAGAATTGAGAAAGGTGTGCACGCATGTGTGAATCAGTATGTGATATTGATGTCATACATATCTCTTCCAATCTACTCTGAGATCAAGAAAGTGAATGAACATTGACAGGATGACTGTTCCATGCCTCGAGTTCATTCGGAATATCAGTGACAAAGGAATTATACATTCACTGTAACACCATTCACGGATTGTAGGATTGAAAGTTGTTTTCCAACTTTCTATTTCACTTGGGTAGCATTGATGTGTGACTAGGCACCGCTCTTTGCTTGTGAAGTTATAAGTGTTATGGACTTTCACTGCCAACGTGAAATGGACCTGCAGGGTCACACACATAGGATTTAACCTGGAAGAGGAGTTTTGTCCACAAACAATGTTTAGATTGATTACTAAATGAGTTTAGTAGTTCAATTAAACACTCAATTAATTGATAGCTCAATTTCATAATGTTCAAGGTGTTGGACACATTGATTGGAGTATCAGATTGATTGAAACTGCAATTTACTATTTCTACACAATCTGCACTCCCAACCGATCGGCTCATGTGATGAACCGATCGGCTCAGCTTGGTGAACCGATCGGCTCAGGTGGTGAGTCGATCGGCTCATGGATAGGGTGAAATGATTGCTTCAAGTGTTGAAATGATCAGTTCAACTGATGCAACCGAGAAAGTTGGGAAAGTAGGATTGGTGAGAAATTTCCTGTTGTTTCACTTGCCCAATTTGATTGGAACAAGGATTGGTATTTGATACCAATTAGAAACAAAAGTAGAAAACGTCAATCGGGAACTGACCAGGACCACGAACCGACTGGTTCATAAGTGAACCGACCGTTTCATAGGTCCCAACCGATCGGTTGAGGTGTCAACCGACCGGCTCAGGTCCCCAACCGACCGTTTCAGAAATGAAACGATCGGTTCAGGTTGCGCAGTTGGTTGTTTTGGTGGAAAATCTCAAACCCTTCTACTCCTACTTTAGTCTCGCATTGCTCGGGATAGAGAACCATGTCCCATGACCCTCCTATATATAGGGGTATTGGGGGCTTCTCAAAGAACAACACAGTGCAACCAGTTGCTCTGTAAAGTTGTCGTTCTCTCTGGTTTTGGTAACCGAGAGAGCCCGAGCAAGTGCTACCCGATAAGGGAGGCACAGCAAGGGAAAGACAACTGCAGAAAGCGACTGGTGGCAGGAGAGTGTGTCGGTGACTAGTACGCTGATAGGAGGGTGAGACTCCTTCCAATTCCTTATGAGACAAGGAGATTGGAGTTCCAGGTGGTCCGTGTGGACTACTTCAGAGGCGGGAGATTTCTTCCGCTCAGTGGACAACTGTCAATCCCGACAGTCCCGGTGAGACCAGGAGTCGTCAGTCCCGGTGCGACCAGGAGCTGCACAAACACCGTCTAAGACCGGAGGTGAAGACCGCGTAAGCCGTGAGGTATTGTCGCCGAGCAAGCCTCGGGACAAGGTATGATTCCACAAACCATCCTTTCCTATTGTATAGACGTTGATGCGTTTCCTTGTTTTGGGTTTGGGGAGGAGAAATATTTTTTTTTCTGCTGCCTTCTCTGCCTCCCCTAAAACCCAACACATGGATGTGGAGATAGTAGGAGAGGTATGGAAGCAATGGTGTTGTATCTCAGTTATTGTTTCTAGAGAGAAGTTGGAGATTTCTCTGACTAGATGTCTCACTCTAGCCACCCACGTTTGCTAAAAACTCCACATGGTACAAATGTTATGTAAACTAATGCACTATAAATAAATATTATTAAAGTAGTAATTTTCACTTTGTGGATTTTACTTACAATACATATACATAGACATTGGTTTGAATTTAGTATTTGACTCTATTTTAATCAAATATTTAATTATATATTTAACTTCATTTCATTTTTCTAGTTTATTAGTTTGTTGAGATAGACCAATCTTTTTAATTATGTAAATCAATACAATAGTAAATGAATAGTATTATAATAGTACTTCTCACTTACTTGTGAATCACTTAGCATTTCTAGACATTTCTCCTTTCATGTTTCAATATATACTCAATTAGAAATTGGAGGATATAAATATTGGTTTCAATTTAGAGTCTGATGCTATTTTTTTTATAATCCAGGAGGTGTTTTATTCACCATGTCCTCCTCATCCAAGAAAAATAAACCACAGAGATTGAATCACCTCTTATAAGTTGTGGTTTGGACCCCTCCCCAAAATTGTATACCACATCCACCTCCAAATCTGTCAATTAAAGGAACTGTCATGTCACAAAACCTACAGTAAAAAGTCCTTCAATTGAGACCCACATATACAAAAAGAGTTGTAACTAAGTATCTATCCAAGAAGTAGTAATGTATGGAGTATTCCTTTTATCTAGAACCATCATGCCTCTAGTTCTCATAGCAAGCTCTGTCTCGTCAGCACTAATCCAACCCTACTCCATGTTAGCTCCCTCCAAACCAATAGAGTGTGCCACAGAGTTCACCATCTTATGCTCACAACTTTCGATAATGGAGAACTCCTCAAAGATTTCTTTATTTTCCCTAATGTAGGAAATTAAGAGCCATGGGCATTGACTATCTCCCCATAACATCATGTAAACATGATCATCTTCGGTCTCTATTTTCGAAATAAATATGTTTCTCTCCTTGATAATACCCTACACCATCACGTCTAGATGGTGTGTCATCGTCAACCAATGTCTAGAAGCAAGTATTAATTGCCCATTCTTGTCTCTGATAAGTCCATTTGTCCATCTTCTCCTGACCCCATCAGTATGGTAAGCCCTTCCCACTGCAATATTCATGAGTGAAATTTATAAATCAAGTGGAACCCACCTAACTAGATTTATGCGCCGAATCTTGATAAACAGTTCTAAGATTCCCTGTCTGGCAAGCATATTGTGAAAGGTAGTTCCTCAGTCCTTTAGAAGATTTTTTTCTTTGATCTTTCCATTAATAATCCACACAACATTTTCCCAAAGACGGATAAGTGGAATCCTCCTATCATCATATTTTACTCTACATCTGTACCTCCAAATTACCCTGCAGATTAGAGAGGGTATACATTTAGATTATTATAGACATCATAATTTGTTGCTTATCATCACATTGAATGGTATTCACTGATTTAAAGAAATATCAAGTGTATGATTTATGTGTGGATAAAATAAATTGTGTGGTCAATTGTGTGGATAAAATAAATTAGTGTGGATACATCAGTAGTCAATTGTGTGGATAAAATAAATTAACACCTACATGATGTACTAGGTCACATTTATAACTGGTAAAGGACCC
Organism: Alisma plantago-aquatica; assembly: GCA_963693085.1. Lineage (NCBI taxonomy): Eukaryota > Viridiplantae > Streptophyta > Magnoliopsida > Alismatales > Alismataceae > Alisma > Alisma plantago-aquatica. The sequence continues at coordinate 249,972,831 of OY856409.1, forward strand.
TACAAGTTGGTTCGATACAAATCAATACCTATCATGATTTATAGTGTATGTTGCAGCCCAACCAACCGATGATTTTTATGTAAAGTGACGATTATATCTAACAAACTAACACCTATGACATGCTACCCAGCGAGATTGTGTTGTCCAGCATGACCATTTTGGTTTTGTCCTTTAATGTCGATTATTTTACTAAAACTGATGACTCATGCCTATAGTGTTTATTTTTTTGATACAACCGACAACTAAGTTTGGTTTTTTTTTATGGCAGGCATGCAGCCTATTTCTCGATTAGTCAGCAGAATGTAGAAACTATAGTTTAGTTCTGAACTGTAGGTTAACAACATCATGTGAGTTCAGTTGAACAATAGGCCACCAGACCTACAATAATAAAGATAATTTGCACATAATACACATCACAGTCCACATTCCAGTCACAGTCTTCCAAAAAATCACCTGGCATTTCTTCAATTCACATTTCAAATATAGAAACATATGCAACTCTTCCAAAATTCTAATATAATTGTAGTAGACTTACATAATATTACATATAGCAACAAAATGTCTGATTCTATTACATAATTGTAGTAGACCTTATAATATTACAAAAAACGTTAGTGCAGGGTGTTGTATGATACATGGACATTGTTAAAAGATCTAATGCCTACACTTAGGGATATAATCATCTCTTATGATGATACTATCAGACACATGTGCAAAAACTATATTGTGCAGTTTGAATATGATGCAAATGTTGCATCTATGTGTAGAACTATGAATCTTGTTGAACAATGTTCGACAAGATTCATAATTCTGCACATAGATGCAACATTTGCAACATGTTCAAACTACACAATAGAATTGATGCACATGTGTGTGAGTACCATCATAAGATATGCCTATCCTAAAGTATATCCATTAGATCTTTGAGCAGTTCCCATGGCTCATACAACCCCTGACAGAAGTCATTATATTCTTCCCATAAAACTACAAATTCTTCTTTGGTGTCCTCTACGTGAGTAACATTTGTGGATTCTTTCATCATGGAGCGCAACATCGACATCTACAAAATAAAAATGTTTAACATAATAAATAAATACAAGTTTGAACACATGATATAATAATTTTTCAAATACCAACTAATATCACTCACCATATCACTATGGTCCAATGTTTATGGCAGGACCGTCCTGACTTCCTTTAGATGTTGAAGGAGTGACTGTCTTTTTCTGTCGCTTTGAAATGGGTGTTACATGATCAAAACCAGGCGGTGGTCCAATATTTATGGTAGGATATGATGACTATTGGCCTTTTGACTCCTCTGAGGAATCCTCTTCTGACTCCTCTGAAGGAATTGTCGGGCCATAGAAATTTAGGTGGTCATTTATCTACAAAATAAAACCGGTACTCCCACACATACTCCTGATATTCTTCATCGGTAGAAAACAAACTATGGTAGTAGCTATTACTTGAGGCAATAGTAGTATGGAGATAGTGTGATGCAAAAATAGAGTATTGGCTCAAGAGTTTGATGATGGAGCACATCATCATCATCTACAAAATAAAACCAAAGACCTTTATCGCTGAGGGTAAAGGTAACACATGATATGTGAACATGGCTAATTATTGTGCATTAGCTTTTCCAAAGAAAGGTATCCTGGGTATCAATCTGAATGCAAGATGGGATTTACTGTATGATCATTTTGTAATCATTATCATCATCATCATCATTATCATCATCATCATCATCATCACCATCATCATCATCATCATCTTCACCATCACCATCACCATCATCATGATGATGATGATGATGATTATGATTTTTATGATGATGATGATGATGATGATGATGATTTATGATCCCCTTTTTCTAGTTTTTTTCTATATATCATTCAATGCATGAATGTGATACAATTATTACTCTACATGCAGGATCACATTGGAATCAAATAAAGTTTTGACCTGATTTAATTAATAAATATTGTTAATGGTGATTTACTAGTTATATTAATTATTAATATTGCTTTCTTGATCTCTTGTTAGTGATTGGTGTTCAATAATGGAGTAGGTGGTACACAAATTCAATATTGAACCCTAAACCCTAATCTATAAATCATTAATACTAATCTTTAACCCTAAACCCTAATCTGTAAATCATAAACCCTAATATGTAAATCATCATCATCATTACCATCATTATCATCATCATTATCATCATCATTACCATCATCATCATCACTATCATCATCATCATCATCATCATCATCATCATCATCATCATCATCATCATCATCAGCATCACCATCATCATCATCATCATCTTCATCATCACCATCATCATCATCATCACCATCACCATCATCAACACCATCATCATCTTCAATCATCACCATCATCATGTATGATGATAATTATGATGATGATGATGATTGATGATGATGATGATGATGGAAAGATAAAAAAAAATAGTTAGGAATTTCTCAATTCAATCAAAACAATGGCATCAAAATTCTGAAATAACCATAAAATGGTTGAATTGTGTTCTAGTAACCATAAATGATATAAGTTAACCTCAAACATGTCTAAATTTATATAGTGGGGTTAAAATGCTCACCTTAGATACCAACAATGCAAAGTTTTGATCAAATCCCAACTTATTTCTAAAATTTGTAACAACATTATTTTTTAGCTCAAATGCATTTATGGGGTCAAAACCAAACATGATCAACATAACAATGGAGAATATGGAGGAAATAAGGGTAAAATGATTAATATCTCTATAATATGTATCTACATCTTATGTCTTACTAAAATTATTAGAATTTCTGGCATTGAAAAGTGTTCTGAATTAAAAAAATCAACTCGGTCTTGTTTGTGCAACTCAAGATCCTTCAAATTCCTAATTCTCCCCACTCTATGGTTTTGCATGATATCTACACATGATGATAAAGTAACAATGTGTGCCTTGTATTCACAACGTATGAAGGTCAAATAAAGTGCTTAGATATGTTTTTATAATATATTAATATTTTCAAAGCATTTAGCCACAAGGCAACCAACTTGTTAAAAGTCAGGCACTTGTCACATAAGTCAAATGATTTTCTACAAGTTAGTCCTACTATTCCTCAAATTTCCAACTTGATCTTGAGCAAGAAGTCATCCAACTTATTCAAAGGTCGGTCAACTTTAAATATCCCACAATAGGGGAGAGGGAATGATAAGCCTTTTTATATCAGATTCTTTAGACTTTTTTGCACACTTATTGTCTGATTTTCCTATTATTAGCATTCAGTATAACCAGTTATGTTTTTTTTGTTTGGTTTATTCCACATGTTCTATTGTGGGTACCCGCAATTGTTGGTATATGCCACTTGAGAAGTCATGGAAATTGATAGATGTGTTGAATTGCACAACATAAAGGACATATTTATTCTTCATAGTATATTACACATCATATAGTTTTGAATGCATGTTGTGTACACTAATAGTAAGAACAGAGGATTTTCTCCTAAAGACCACACATTGTAGTTTAGATACAGGTATCTGAAATTTTACTATTGATTTTGGAAAAACACATTCACGATGTGCAAGCTACACCACACAATGTGTGTTCTACTATTGATCAAGAGAGAAATTATAACTACACGACATGTACTCTCAACTATATGTTGGGTACATTCTTGACAATGTGCAACATCAATTACTACCCTACTATACATTGTGTATTTTTACTTACATATCATAAAAGTGGTAATGGGAAGTTTTCAAGACCTGGTCCCACTCTAACATGCAAAAGAATACATAAACTATCCAAGGTGGGTATCATGACTTTTCTAGGTCATTCTCAAGTGCAACATTTCAAAGAGAAGAGGAGCGATCACCATCGTTTGGAAATGAAATAATAAAGCGGAAGTAAATCTTATCCATTAAGCTTGTGGTTCTCTCTCCATTGATGAGTACTACTTTATTTCTATTCATATTTGAAGAAGAGTGTATGTACATATCCAAACATTTTGTAGGTGGGCTTGTATCTCCTACCTACTACTAGGTCCTTTGTTTCATTCCACTTTCTTTCTTGAATAGTCTTTTTTATATTGGTATGTTGTACTTATCTGCTTGTGTTTCAAAGCACTTTCAAGGATGAGTAGTCCCTTCTATGTTAGGAATGAGGGAGTAGCCCCCGCACCATTGCATGTTCAATAAGATTGATTTCATTGTTTTAATGCAAGTCTCATTTTTAAACTATGGTGAATGTGTTTTACATGTATGTTTTTATCATTTAGCTAACATATATACATGGTGTATATTCTTCATGCATGTCGAAAGGGTGTATCTAGGGTAGGAAGATTTAACCTAACACTATTGGGTTTATTGAAAAAAAGGATTAAATTGAGGAGAGTTAATACAATATGTATATACTAGTTTCATGAGTAGATAAGATAGTGTTGGACAAGGGAATAAGGGTAGTTGTCTTCTATTTCTAAAGGGATAGTTAGATGCTAATGCATACCTCCATAAATTGGTTGTATGAGATTTATTGAATGAATCAGTTTGATATTCTAATAGATTGTGTGTGAAACCATGAGACTAGGATTCATTCTCTAAACTTGATAATTGGCTTAGAATAAGTATTGATTAATTTAATGTTTGATTATTTCAATAATTAGCCCTTTAGTTTAATGAAAATCAAATTCTTGTTAAAACCAACCCAGATTGTTGAAATCCAATCGTTTTTTCACCTAACAGCAAAGGTTACCTTGGAGGATGGCCTTACCTACTTTGATCATGTATAATTTTGAGGCAAATGAATTGAGTCATAGTTAAAATAAATATTAAATCTCATTATTATCGTAATAAGTTTTTAGTATTTTGGTTGAGTACTTTCACTGCTTGTTAGAATAAGAACTTTAGTAAATAGAGAGCCTAAGTCATTTATAATGAAATATTCATTATGTAATCATTATTATCTAGTCCAATTCAATCATTTTGTGTTATTTCACTATTAGTTCATTAACAATTCATATCCATTATTATCATTTGTTTTTCTTTTTAGTGAATCTCTTTTGAAATCTATATACTAGGAGCAATGGTACTATAAATTTATCTAGTGTTTGATCATAATATCAACCACACTCATAGTTCCCTCTACAGCACAAGGAAAGTTAGTTCACCAATCTCATCACCAATTCTATCATTGTCAACTAGACATTCACTAAGAAGATTCCTATACCAATGGCTAACAACTGTCTATCAAAAGGGTTTGTTATGTTAGTTCCTATCCACCTTAATATAGCAATTAATTATACATTGGTTGAAGCAAACAACTTCTTTGGCAGCCCTTTGGCCCTTCAGATGTTGTAGTAAAATCAATTTGGTGGATCTTACATGGAGGATTCAAACATGCATGTGGCAGAATTTCTACATTTTATGTGCACTTTTAGGATTAATGGAGTGCCACTAGAGGGAGTGTGTCTTCTAGTATTCTATTTACCATGAGAGATAGGCCTATACATTGCTTTTTCACTTCTTTGAGATTTTTTTGAGAATATGAATGATTTCCCCAAGGTGTTGTGCTCCAAGTTCTACATGCCCAAACAAATAATCTAGTTGAGAAGGTATACCCCAACTTCTCTCAAAATGATGGGAATAACTCTATGATAGTTGGGAGAGCTTCAAATATTGTCAACATTTTTCTCCACATCAAGGAGTGGAGCAATGGTTTGTAATGCATGGTTTCTACAATGGGTTTATTTACAACACATGAGAAATGGTAAATTCATATGCTACTAGACTAATCATTAATAAGACGCCTAAGCAATAATATTATATCATTGCAGACATGGAATTCAACTACATCTATGCAATCTCCTCCTAGCCTAGAGAAGGGGGGAACACCCAACAAAATTCCATGGACATGCTGGCAGACAAATTGGACATCATCATGTAGGGGTTGGATAAAATATTAACACATACAGTCATGTTCTAGCAATTTTATATGAAAAATATGGAGACATAAGGCATCATTGTTTTAATTTTCAACATATTGCATTGTTTGCACCATAAGATCTAATTTTCTTTTTTTATAAAATAGATTGAATCATATCACAGAAGTCATAAGACATCTACAAAAGGATATTCTATGAGACTAGATCTAGAACAAGGGTATAAACACAATATTGAGATGAGATTAGATATAAGTATAATGATTTAGCTCAAATTCTAATTTGACATGCATGAAAATGGCTTTTTGATATAATATCTCCTCAATATTGATCATCTTCCATTCTAAAAATACCCCAACCACACGTACATGAATTGGAATAATCAATACTAGAGTAAAAGCCTTACATCTTGTTTGATTAGTATTCTTTTGTTAAAACATGTAGCATTAAATCTATCTGCAAATCTAGGTGTTGGAGGGAATTCCTCACACCACATGTAGGTGCAGGGAAGACCCAAATCCAGAAGGCCTCCATGTAAGGGAGGGTTTTTATCAAGGGTAGAGATAAAAGGCTTTTGAGAAGAGAGAAAAAGGAGCATTGAAATGTTTAAGAAACCTAAATATTTGAAAGAAATAAAAGCAAGATAAACATTAAAACATGGTAAAGGATAAAGGAGAAAGATATTGATCCTACCTAGTCATCCCTTTGATGTGGTCCTAGTGAGTTCCAGACTCACTAATGATTAATAAATGCCACTCCAACATCCTTACTATAGCCTAACCATTGAATATTGAGATCTAGTTCTCATCGGCACCCAGTAGCCAAAACAAGTGACTCAAAGTCATGGCAGAAGATGACCATCGGTGTTGAAGAAGAAAGCCCTAGTAGGATGATAGAAACCAGTGATGAAGAACATAGACCTAAGCACATGTTGGGTTGATAAGTTCTAAGGGGGGACAAGTTATGCACATCAACTACCACCTCCACCCAAGTGAAGAAGAAGAACCCTATTGCAGTTTCCCAATCATCAAAATGGGGTACGTCTTTCGGGTCTATATTTTTTATTTCAACCTACAAGATCATTTCTTGAACAATACAATGTAGCAGGGAATTATGGCTCTTTTAAATTTCTTACAACTAGGATGGATCTATAACCACATTTTTTCCTTCTGCAACAACTACACACAAAATCCTCCTCAACAACAAGCAAGGTAGTAGAAACCTCCACAAACTTAACAACAAGGAAATTAATAGTCACCCATTACAAAAACAATTGTAACCACAACTTCAACAATTCCACCAACAACCTTCTTAAAAGTCAAAGTTGGAAACCATGTTGGAGACCTTTGTTCCGCCTAAATCAAGTAAAGTGGAGAGTCTTTTCTTCAATGGAATGCCATGAAAGATGCACTAATTCAACTCTCCTATAAGGTAGACTCAATTGCTACTCATGAAGGATGCTTGAAAATTATATTTATAGTAAGCTTCATCCTCTACATTAGGAGTTTATTCCTGTCATGTTCTTAGACAGTCAAGAATAAATCCCACAGAGAGTTGCAAGGCTATTATGCTAAGAAGCAAAACCACTACCGTAAACTCGGTTCCACTACAAAAGCAAGCTATTGATATCATTCTAGAGAAACTACTAAATAAGTAAAGGGTACAAATATTCTAGTGAAGTTGAAGTCAAGGACAAGGAATCAAAGCAACTAGTGCTTTAAACACATGTATTTTTCCATAAAAAGGTAAAACAAATAATGTGCTAAGTTCCTAAAAATATTGAAGAAGCTTTATGTAAATATTCCCTTTGTTGATGTGAGAGATGTCTTTTATGGAATATTCTTGAAGGAAATCCTAGCAAATAAGAGTAACTTGAACCAAGTTGAATTGTTTATTATTTATGAATAAATCATCACCCTCATCCGAGATTGTATGCATAAGTATATTAGAGATCATGGAGCTTTCGCCTTATAGTGTCATATTAATGACACCACAATCAACAAAGTTCTTGTAGATCTTGGTGCAAGTGTTAGTACTTTTTATATATATCTTTCCCAAATGCTAGACATGAGGAGTTAAAGATAAAAGCATGTTCTTTTAGTTGTATGACCTCTCCATCAAGTATCCTAAGGGCATTGATAAAGACATTTTGAAGCATGTAGATGAGTTCTTCATTCCATGCAATAGTTGGTCATTGACATGAAAGGAGATTATCCAAGTCCATCATATTTGGATTCCCATTTCTTACTATTGTAGGCTTCTTAGTGGATATTCATAAAGTAAATATGGTACTACAACTTAGAGTAAAATCTAAGGACTTCTATATTGATGAAGCACTAAACACACCAAGCACAGTTGAATCAATTTATGTTGTGGAATGTGTAGATGCTCTTATGGAGGAGCAATGAGATCTTGAGGAAAATATATACTCAATTTAATAGAGTGAGAACCTTGATGAAACACTTAATTTTAAAGAGATTGACGTCATGAGATTTACATATTTGATTTAGTAGCATTTGATAGTCAAGAAGAAAAGGAATCAAGAATTCCATATGTAGACATTAAACCCTATTGTTGGGTTTAGGTATGTTTTTATTAAACCCGACTCTATTTATCATGTGATTGTTAAATCTTGTCACACAGGAGAAAATTTTGTAAAATGTACTTATAATCCATAGTAATATAGTTGGCTATGTGAATAATGATATTAAATGCCTACACCTTTCCATTTGCTTGTATATAATCCTTTTGGAGTACAACCAAAAATCACCAATTGAATTGCAAAGCACATTAAACCCAAACCTGGAATAACTTAAATCATCAAGCGCATTAAGGTTGGAATTATATAGCCTATATATGATAAGTCATGGACATGTGTTAGTGCAATGTGTGTGATTCCTAATAAGGGGGAGAATTTTGTTTAAAGGGTATGATGATGAACTAATTTAAACTCAAAAGATAATGGGATTGAGGATGTTCATAAATTACTAGAAATATAAGATTTCTGCCCAAAAGGATGCTTTCCCCATTCCCTTCATTGACTAAATGTTAGAACAACTAGTCAAACACTTATTTTTTTTTATTGAGATGGCTATTCTATTTTAAAATTCTTATCAACCCTCAAGAGAATTACAAAAAAGTGCTTACCTACCCCTATGGTATATACACCTATAGGAGAGTGTTGTTTGGTTTGTGTAATGCTCAGTCAACCTTCCAATTTTGCATGATGTCGATATTTTCTGATCTTGTTGAAAATATTAGGGAAGTTTTCATGGACGATATCTATGTCTACGTAAATATGTTTGATGATTTATTGTCAAATTTACCAAAGGTTCTAGAGATGTTTGACGTAAACTTGGTGCTCAACTAGTAGAAGTGCAACTTCATGGTGCTACATGGAGTCATTCTTTGGACATTATCTCTAGCAAGGGAATTGACGTAGACAAAGGAAAAATATAGGTTGTTCAAAAGATGACAATCACAAACAATGTCAAATATGTTTGCATCGTATTTAGAGATCTTGGGATTTATTGGATTTTTATTAAAGATTTTTTAAGACAATAAAATCATTATCAAAAATATTATTAAAATATTTGGATTTATATTTTAATGATGATTGTGTCAAATTGTTTCAATCTTTAAAAGATACATTGATTTTGATCGTGTTTAATAATACCTTAGACTGGATGAAGCCATTTGAAATCGTATATGACATGAGTTACTTTGCAGTTAGAGCTGTTCTTTGATAAAGACAAGAGGGGAGGCTTCATACAGTCTACTATGGAAGCAACATGTAGGGTGATGCTCATGTTAACTATTAAACAACTAAGAAGGAACTCTTGCATGTTAAAATTGATGTTTCCTTTTTACAGAGTGGCCAAAAAATTGATGTGTTCTCCAAGTGGCTCAAACTGACTAGTAGTCCGATTCACCATTCAAATGCTAAGAAGTGGTTCTTGTTTTGTGCGTATGTATGATGGAACAAATGATGTAAGAAGTGATTATTATGAGTTTTTGAAATATTGAGTTTGTTTTTATTATTATATAAGCACAATACAATTTAGCAAAATAAGTAATGGTTTTATAATGTTTTTCAGCAAACCAAAGTGTTTTCTATGAACGTGTCTTGGATTTCACAATTTACACAACATAAGGAGATGAAGAAAAATTTACTATGTTGGGCTATGAAATGTTGCATCCAATTATAAATACATATGTTGGACTCGTTAAAAAGGGGATGTTGTATCTCTCATCTAAATTGGTTTTCTTTCAACATTGTTATGGTTATTTCTATTTGCCTTTGTGCCGCTTTGTAAAACCTTATGATACAATGTATGGAAATGGAATTTTTGTCCTTGCATTGTTTATGTTGTGTGTGTGGTTTGGGTCACTCAGGGATGGGCACACCAAAATCCATTTAACATTGTTTTCTAATATTGGGATCAATATTTGTGTGTTAATCCATGACAAATCATATCAGAGCCAAACTCATGGCCTATATGCCTATTTAGCAATAATTTCAAAAGTAAAATATGAACCTAGGAAACCTCTAATCCATGATGGTTCCACTAGAGTGTCTAGGATTGGTAGATATATGGTTTTATGATATAATAACCATCATGTGTTCTAGTTGTGGTGTTTTAGGTTCCTCTATGCACCTACATGACCGAAGTGAGTCCCAAACTGGATGAAAGGTCTTCCTTTACACTAGAGATTCTACTACAATGTCATAAATATTCACAGAATATCCAAAGTCATTCATATGGTTGAAGTTAAATTAGTCTCCCCATGTCTCTATTCATATGGTGACCATTTCCAAACCCTCTCTATATGGGTATTTTAAGGATGGGATACAACTAAAATGAAAATCAAACTATAAAATTAGACTAGTATTGGTAAAAATTGATCATAGTCTTGATTAAAACTTGATGATGAGAAACATACACCCTAAATCTCATTTGCGGTAACAAAGATAGTTCCATTGGTTCAGGTATGAAGGATACTTCCAAGGGGAAAGGGCAATAGGATAGGAAACATGAGACCAATGTCAAAAACCATGTCAGTAAGACCAAGTCAGTGGCTGACTGATAAGAGCAGAGGTGAGTCCTTATGGATGCCATGCACACTGGAAGTGCACAAATCACAGAGAGCACACATACTATTTTTGAAGAAGTAGAAGGATGGATCGTATGTGTATTGATTATCATAAAATTAACTGATCTATAAAAGAGTAAATATATGCTTTCTAGGATTACCATTTATTTGATTAACTCCTCTCTTCTCATGTATTTAAAAAAATTTAATTTCACTCTAGATGACAATCATTCAAAGTTAATCATGAAGACATACCCAAGACAGCCTTTAGAACTCAATATGTGCATTATGTGTTTCTTGTCATGCCCTTTGGGTTGACAAATGTCCTAGGTGACTTCATGAATATGATGGATGGGGTCTTCCAACCATTTGTTGATAAGTTCTTAGTGAACTTTATTGATGATATCCTCATATACTATAATGATTCAAACTCACATTGTACACCTTGACATTATTCAAACATTGAAATTTTATGCCAAAGTAAATTCTAAATTGATAATGTCGATTTCTTGGGTCACATTAACTCAGGTGGAAACATTTATGTTGTCCCCACCGAAGACATTGTTGTTGTTGAGTAGAAATCACCTAATAATGTCTTAGAGATTATAGTTTCCTTGGTATTAATGGTATTTATTGGAATTCCATCCCTGATTTCAGTAAGTCTGCCTTGTGTCTCATTAAACTTACTAGAAAAGGAGAATGATGTACTTGATCTGATGCTTGTGAGTTTAGAATCCAAGAACTCAAGACTGGGCTAAATACTTCTCCTAAGTTGACTCTTCATATGACAAATTATGGGTTGTATGTGTCTTGATGAAAGAAGAAAAGGTTGCATACACCTCTTAGAAGTTGAAGCCAATTGAAGTTAACTACCCGACCTACAACCCATTTTAGCTGCCATCATTTTTGTCTCTAAGATATAGCGACATTATCTATATGGTTCAACTTTTGATATCCTCACATCCATAAGAGCATGAAGCATGTTGTGAAAGAGAAAGAATTGAACATTAGATTAAGAAGAAGGTTGGAATATTTGAGGAATTATCATTTTACAATTGACTACCTGATAACACCAAATTTTGTGATATTTTAGACTATTTTTCTGTTATCAAAACTGTTTTTTTAGCTATTTTCCTCTCTTTTGTATGCACTTTTGCAATAATTGGCCAAGCAATGCTCTTAATCCTATATTTCCATATTTTGCAGAGTTTTTCCTCGTTTTGGTGCAATAAGGCGTCCCGGCCCACAGAATAAGTCCAAGTCTATTTCGGCCTTCCTGACGCCCGATACAACCTCTGCCCGACAGGGTGGAGTGACACAATGACGCACGACAAAAGGATGTCACGCAAGAAGGAGTGGATGGACGACACGCCTTCTACCCGACAGGGAGCCCAACTCGCCCCGACAACCCAGCTTGTCGGGCGACACAGTCACCCACCGGCATGTGTGCCGTCCATCACGTGACCGATACCCGACACCCCTGAGCCGAGCGATACCAGTATCGGCCATCCACCGACCCGCAAATAAGGAGGACATGTGGCGCTTCGAGCACCATAACTTCCTCCAACTGCTGCCTATAAATAGCAGCTACAGGAAGCTGAAAAGACAGTTCAGATACCCCAGAATTCGGACAGTTGGGAGCTTTGAGTGATCTTCGGAGGAAACTACGAGAGCAGGAGTATCGTGCCCCATTGCTCGTGTCGGGCGACACTAGGTGAGCTCTTCCTCATCCCGAGAGGGAGGGGATAGTTCACTTAGAACCGTCCCGGGCGACACTGCGGGCCGATATCGGCCAACGATGACAAGCGACACAAGTGCCTGATAGTAGGACGCGTCACTCCATGCCCGACACGATATCGAACCCGATACGCTTCACCCGTCATGCGTGCTGCCCGAGAGGGTGTGTCGCCGCACTTGAGCGTATCGGCCAGGTCCTTGAACGATATAGTCGGCCATCGCGGTGTGCCGCTCGAGAGAGTGTGTCGCCCGACACCGCTGTATCGGGCTAGGCCCCTGTCCGGTATCGAGCGGGAGAGCCGCGGTAGTCTGTCGCCCTTCTACATCAAGAAGGCGACATCTATCTTTAATTCTGTTATTTAAATTCCTTTCTTATGCATTGTATTAAGACCCTTAATGTGTATGGAAATAGAAAATCTTAATTACTTACTGCTCTATGCTTGGTGCAAAATGTTGGATGACTGCTATGTTTGATATCTGAACTCTAGCTTGCATGTTTGGATCGCGTTTCGCTTAGCTACCGAATCGTGTTTTCCCATCGCAACAACTTCGAGAGTCGTGTTGCGTCTCTAGTGTTTGGTCCGATTCTGGAGTACGAGAGTGCCTGGAACGGAGTTGTTTCCGTAACATTCCACTCTAACTTAAGTCTGAAAACCTCGAGAGGGGTGTTGACGCTTGGTTAGAAGTACCCTCTCTGAGAGGAGGGGTGCAGGGTGTTACTGTTGCCGCTTGTTTTGCTGTAGTCTTATCCTTCGTATCTTGCCCTAGCTCTAGTATTATCTTTCTGCTTCTGTTGCATGAAAACCTCTAAAAAACTGCTAAATGACTAAAACCTAAAATCTTTCTTGTAGCTCCAGTTGGAGATAGTTCCCTTTGTTTTATTTGTGACATCTTGCTGTTTCCCTTTTGGGAATTTATATCTCTTTACACCCACCGGAGTGTAGCGTGTCGATTCTGGGTTCCCAACACTGCCCCCCTTGTCCCTGTGTTCGACCCCGTATATCTACTTCGACCCCATAAACAAAGTTGCGGGGGCCAAGAAGGATTCGGGTTTATAAATGTAAAAGCTCGACTACCTCAAATCTGCCTCCACTTTTGGACGCGCGATTTAGGCCGGCCACTACCATCATGGTAAGGCAGATGCTATGGTTTATTCTCTCAGTATCAAGCAAGCAATATATGCTAACATCTTGATTAATGATTAAAGGGATGTGGTGATGTTCTCTCCATGGATTACAATACTGATGGGTGATAGGATCCAGGCTATCCAGCCTCATTGTGAAGCTTGGCCTCTAATCCAAAATCTTGATGGAACAAAAAAAGTTCAAGTTTAGAGGAGATGACTAAGCTTTTAGGCAAGCCCCAGCTTCACATTTTTGTCAGTATGGATGGAGGTATTCAATACAAACAATGTATATGGGTCCCTAAAGATTCTAAAATATGAGAAAAGATACTAAATGAAGGTCATGGGTTCAAATACACATTTCATCAAGAGTCTAAAGGAATGGTAAGGACCTATAAAGGCATTCTTGGTGATGAAATTTGAAAATTGATATTGCTACATTTATATCCAAGTGTTTAACATGCCAGTAGATCAATGCCAAGCATCAAAGTCCAGGATGCCTCATACAAGCCCTACCTATCTCTGAATGGAAATAGGAGAACATCACCATGGACTTTATGGTGGGTTTACCCAGGACCAGGAAAGGATGTGACACCATTTGGATTGTAGTTGACCTCCTAATAAAATTTAGACCATGTCATTATGATAAAGATAGTCGCCCAAACTTTAGATGTGGTTGAGTAGTATATTCAAGAGATAGTTTGGTTTCATGAGGTTCCTCTCTCTATTGTTTCCAATTATGATGCCAATATGGCTTCTCTATGGAAACAAGTATTAAGGAAAGGGACTCAGTTATATTTCACTATGGTGTATCATTCCACATATTGATGAGAATCCTAAAAGGACGATACATGTATTATAAGATGTGTTAAGGTCTTGTGTCCTATATTTGGGAGTTTCATAGGACCAATACCTTTCTTTAGTGAAGTTTTCCTACAACATTTGCTATCACTCCAGCATTGGCATGCCTCTATATGAAGCTCTTTATAGGAGGTTTTGCAGATTTCCACTCTATTGGGATAAAATCAGTGAAAGGTATATTATGAAATATGAGTCACTTATATATTCTAACAATGTGAACCTTATTAGGATAAAGAGAGCACAAGATCATTGAGTCATATGTAGATTCTCATACAAAAATTGTGGTTTTGGTTGAGTACAAAAATTGTGTAAGTGGTCAATGTGAAAATGAAGTCACTACCATGTTTATGAGTAATGATGTGGAAAATCATGGAAACATTATGAATGTGGGTGCATAAGGCATAAAAGGTTAACAAGATAAAAGGGTAAGACATTGGATTATACATGGAATAGGTGTTAGGAACCACCACAATGCCTGAACTTGGTGTTTTCAACCCTGGGGAGGTAAAAACAATATTTTTCTATATACAATTGGGTATAGATGAATAAAATATTAAAAGAAACGTGCACAAACAATAGGTATAAATTATGAGTAGACCCAATTTACCTTGTCTGGACGTTTTAGGAGATGAAGGAGGATCGTTTTCCTTATTTTTTAACCAAGGAAAATGGTTGTTCTCTTGGTGTTTGGTATATAAGCTGGAGTGTTAGGGTGTTTTTATGGAGGAGGAGCTCTCTCTTGCTAAGGAGGTTGTAATCTCTTTCTAAGTGGGAACCAAATAGATTGTAACCCATATAGATAGGTTCCAACCAAGTTGTAACCCTTGTAAATGGTGGTCATGAGGTTATTTATATGGAGTCCAGGGGTTTCTAAGGGTAAGGGTTTGGAGAAATTCGTAATTAAGTCAAGAAGTGTTTGAAAATTAGGGGGAGCGCATTGGTGGTTCCCTGTCTTCTAGAGAATTTTGGTTGTATTTTAATGATGCCTTGTTGACTGTTAAAAAGGCGAAGATGGGGTGCATGCATGGTCTAATTATTTCTTTGGAGTATTTTGGGAGTAATTTTTATTGCAAATTGTTAACTCACTTTTTGTATATTTTGGGAGAGACTCTTTGATTGTTCCATGGTGGGGTGTGACCCTCCAAAGTTGGGTGTACACTTTCTAGGCACTCCACCTGACATTGGTATCTATGGAATCTCAATCAGGTTTAGGTGGCATACGAGTCTAGATATGATCTAAGGATCAAGAAGGATGGCAAGTGTGGTATAGACTATATTGGTTGTGATTGTCATTGATTTGGGATAGGTATATTGTTTGGAAGATTGGACCAAGTTATGATAATGTCTTGGTTTAAGTCATATTGACAACATCCAAGTAAATTACTATGTGGCAGAACATCCATTGATTGGATACCCATTCCAGTTGACGGTCTTCCAATTGTGGGAGTTCAATGTCTAAATTTCATGATTTTGACCTCTATTTGTGGGAAACTATGATCAATTTCAATTAATCCATTCAGTGAATGTCAACCATAGTGATTCCCAAAGTGTATCTAGACAAATAGTCATGTATCTAACCAAAATTACTGTGGTTGGTTGGATTTGTTGAGCATATAGGGCATCACTGGCAAACCTAATATATTTGTATTGCTTTTCTCTCACTCTTGGGTCACGACTAGTGCCTCACCAAAAGGTTTTAATGATTGTGGTTATGCTTATATTTTATTGCTAAATTTATCATGATTTTGAAGTCTTTTCACATTTGTTTGTTCATATATCTTGACTTTATCAATTAATCATTTGAATTAGAATTTATTAGGAAATGAGCTCATTTGGCAACCAAATCGATTCCACTAGAAATGGAGTTTCAAGATTGATGTTCTCTTTCTGGTGGGTGACCATGTATATCAAAGATAAGGGCAATAAGAGTGACTATAAAGAACAAAGGGCAACTTAGTCCTAGAAATATTGGTCTGTTAGAGATCCTCAACATTATTGAGGAATATTAATATAAGTTAGCATTAACTCTATAGTACATAATCATGCATAATTTCTTGCACATATGAAATTTAAAGAAATATTTATGAGACCCCAATCATATCTTCAACCATGAGCCTATCAAGCTGAAGGATACTCTTGTAAACTATGTAGTCCCAGTACAGAGTTTGGATAGACAAAGTAAGGATCTTAGGAATTGTAACACCCGGTCCACTACCTAAGGATCTAGTAAGGTTTTAGGAATCACGGCTGGCCCCACATACCACCACTAGCCTTAAATGTGCACTTTGTCCTCACTACCATTGCAAGGATGGCTCCATCATATGAGATCCCTTTCCAACATGCTTGGACCGCATGACTCAAAGACTGTCATGCCACATGCCCAAGTGGGCCCATCTACTATAGGTAAATTGGATCTAATACCATTTGTAACACCCAAGCCCACTACTCAAGGCTCTAGTAAGGTTTCAAAAATGATGATGGGCCCCACTGACCACCACTAACCTTAACTATGCTTTGTCTGGACTCATGCGTAAGTCAAGAAAAACTTCTCAACTGGTCACCCATCCTAGTACTACTCTAAGTTGAGCACGCTTAACCATAGAGTTCTTTAGTGATGGGATCCCATAAAAGGAGGTGTACCTTGGTGATATGGGTGGTCCAATCATTCCTTTTATAATCATTTTATCTGTGGCCTCAAATCCTAGAACGTTACGAGAATAATAAGTTTGACATGGTCAAAATACTTTTGAAAATATAAAAATAGTGATGGTGGCACTTGGGATCTTAATTTTGATATAGAGGAAATATTTCCATATATTTTCAAGGATGTATGAATTTCGGAGACAAACTTCCTATTAATTAGAAGGGGATGTGACAAAGTGAGCTTTCTTATACTTATCCCAATTTACTTTTCCATTATTTAAAATACCTAGTGTTTCTTTCTTACTCCTCACTTCATCATTTTACTCATTGGTGTGTGTTACTCTCTAGTTAAAAATCTTTGGTCACAATGACTTTTATACACTAAAATGTATATTAAATCATGGGTTTATTATTCATAATATGCTATGATCATTTGACATAATTAACATCCTCCAAATATATGAAGCTTGTTCTATTTGAAGATGACATTTATATAGAGTTGTAATTTGAATGTCATTAATTTTATAGTAGTACGTGAGACATGTTATATATTAAATAGTAATACCAAAAAGTAATTTTGTTCTTTTATTTTCCCTTTTCCCTCATTTTCTTTCTCAGCTTGATTCTTGACCATTAGATCTGGGAAATCTGAATGACACATGTACATCATAGATCCCCTCTACCATCCTTGGCCATAGCTTTACTAGCCATGTTCCAATACATTGGATTGTCATGGATCACACCTCTGAATGAAATACCCTTCGTCAATGACTACCTCCGTAATTAGCATCATAGACCATTCACTAAACATATAATGATTTCCCAACTTAACCACCCTCAAAATTCATTTTCTTCCCTCTCCTTCTCTCTCTCTCATGTGAGGACTCTAAGGGTGAGTGGCTTGACTGGCCCTGAGTCTAAGAGTAGGAGTTTCAAACTCCCCTCTTGTGCTTCTCTTACTCTACCAGCATCCAAGATGGTTATACCAAACCCTAGCATTCCATGCCCATTTCAAATACCCCATGTAGCTCTTATGTCCTCCACTTAATTGTTCATGACACTTCCTGGTGAACTTCTAGCCCATATTGACCCTCCCTAACTTCCACCTTCTCCTTGTTGCTTTGGCATGCCCATTTTTTGGTCTTTTTTACCCTATTTCACCCCAAATAGAACCAACACCATTATCATGCTCGAAAATATCTACCAAAACTCATCAACCTCTCATGGAAATTCCCAAGGATTATATCTCATATTCAACTCTCATAAGTGATCCCTCTCCATTAATTTTCACCACTTATCTTGTACTAAAATCAATTGGATAGTGCACCGTCGAATAAAGGGTCGTGTTGACCTATGCCTCTACACCCTGATCCATTATGTTCCCCGATTCACAACCACACATCTTGGACACATTGTCGGATCATAGATTGCATGATTTTCATTTCCTAAAATAATTAGTAATATCATCTCTATCACCAATAATTTAGAAAATGATATTAATTTTGGAAAATAACTAGAGAATAACCTATTATCCAAATATTAGAAATATATATGCCATTTTTGTAGAAAAATCTAGGAATAATATAGAAATGCCTATAGGATAAAAATCTGACTTGATCACTCTTTATATTATGGAATATCCTAGATCTAATGTCTTTGACCCAGTTTAATGATAAATTTTGATCAAATATTATGTTTTACAATAAATATTGATTTGATATGGGGTTTTATAATCTAATAAAGCATATAAAAAACTCATAATGAAAATATATGTGGATTACATATTTGAAGTTGGTTAGGTTAATGATGATAATGATGTAATAATGATATAATGTGATTAAGGTCATCACTTAGGGTTGATTAGGGCTTAATCACTCGACTTGATAAAATAATGTTGATAATGATGTATATATGATCTCAAATATCAATCCATGTCCCAGTATTAATAGTCTATTGTTGTGATCTTTATCTCAATGTATACTTTGTTACTTTGAAGTCAACTTGAAAAAACATATGTTTATCTCCTTTTGACAAGATTAGAGTTACTGGAGGTATTGAATTGTTATGTAACTATCCATTTGTTGTTTTGTTGAAATATTTGATTGAATTATTGTTCCATATGATTACTTTTTAAAAAATTTATCATAATATTGATTAAATTTCACATAAATTAAAATAATTTCATTTTAAAGGTGAAGATGCCTTGTAGAGATAGCAAGGTACATGGTACCTTTTATCTTGAGTAGCTATGGGCTAATCTTGATGTGCCATTCTTAAACTGCTAAAATTGATGTGTTCTCTTTTTGAAGGAATGATTAGTAAATTGATTCTCCTCCTTTATAAGGAATGTCTAGAAAATTGATGTGTCCTCCAAGTGGCTCAAGAGTGACTTGTGCTCTGATGCTGCCTTCTTGTGCTAAGAAGTGGCTATTATTTTGTGAACATATATAATGGAAGGATTGATGTAAATGTGATTTTTAAAGAGAACTTTCATAAATATTGTGCTAATTACTTCTTGTTATGAATTCTACCATGAAAAGTAATTTCTTGCAAGAATTGTCTTTTTAAATTATTTGCAACATTCCAGTGCATTTGCAATAATTGTGTCATAATTTCATGATTTAGATAATTGAAGGATATGGAAACAAGTTTATTTTGTTGGACTATGAAATGTTGAAGCAAATCATAAATCTACAAGGGCTTCTTATATAAAAAGGTATTTTATATCTCTTTTATATAATAGTTCTCTTTCAAAATTGTAATCTTTCTTTCCAGATGTCTTTGGGGCCCTTTGTAAAACTGTATGGTTTATTCTATGAAAATGGTTTTTTTCTTTAAATTGCAATGTTGTGAGTGAGGTTTGGGTCACTTAGGTATGAGTACACCAAAATTCCTTTAAACCTATTTTATGACAGTTGGACTGGGATTGGTGAATTAACCTATCACACCTTTAGTGCCAAGAACCCTAAAAATTACAACTGAAGTCACGAAATTATTGACATAGAGATCCATGATCTGTTTATCACTCTGATCTTATTTTATCTAATATGTTTTATTAATTGATGACTAAAGAGGCATCTTCCTCCAAAGTTATTGAAGAAGTATGACATTATTTTCTATTATATTTTTCAATTAAATACAAGTCATGTGATTTTGATCGTGTGACATGTAGATTTGAGAAAGGGCTAAGCATGAATTTGATATAGAGAAATTGTGAAGGTTTTATTTAGATAGGCATGAGGACAGAGATAATGGACCTTTCAATCACTCTAATTTTGAAGGGGTGAGTCATCAAAAAAGGAAAAGGAAATACTGATCATTTCTAAATGATAAGAGCCATTGTAACTTGATATTGAGTTGTGACATGATGATTCCACTAAGATATTATGAGGTGGTGTTAAAATTCCAACAAAATATCTTCAAACATAATTGGGATGTAACTATCATCTACATATATTTATGGGTAGAGTAGGAAACAGTTGTATCTATAATTACATCATTGTGTAAGTTTTTTGGTATTGTGTGGTCCTCATAATGATCCTAGTCATGTCCAACATGTAGAGATTTGATATCTTGTATGTGATGTGTCTATAGAGAAAATGTATGAGATATATGTATATGTTTTGCATCATCATCACCATCTAAGCCTCAATCTCAACCATGTTGGGGTCAGCTACATGGATCCTTGTTTTCCAATCAACTATGTTAAGGGTCGTACTCATACCAACATGTAAAAAATGAAAATCCATATAAGATCATACAAAAAAAATTGGTCATTCCTCGTCTTCTTTTAAGCATGTTTGAATCAATATCACTACTTTGAGTAGGCATGTTTTTCAGTCTGTGTTGCACATGTACCATCTTATATGATACACAACCTTGCTCAATATTGGACACCCCCTACTTTGTTCTTGATATAGTGATTTCTCAAGTGATATTTCTTTGTCTTCCCACACATCTTTATATATAAAACCAAATCTTAATCAATATCCAACATCCATGAAGGAAAAATTGTAGATATTGATAGAGATTCAAACTTGTCAGTGACTTGTACTCAGAAAAATGTCTTACTTAGAAGTCATTTTCGATATAGTGACTACAATACTTCATTGAATGGAGCTGTCTAAACATGAATTTTCTTAATTTTTAAATTTCAAATTTGATTATACAATGACATTTTATTCTGAGAAAATGACATAAGAGGACTTAATTTGTAGTTTTACATTCGTCCCTAGCAGAAATTTTGTGAATCTAGTGGCTCAATGGTATAAATATCAGTCACTGACAGTCCTATTATTTGGGTTATTGCCTTGTTGATGAATGCATATTCATCCTTATTTTTGCTTCATTTAGAATAATTAATTCGGACTTTTTTGTTAATTTGAGATAATTCAAAAATAAATAGCACTTTCATCTTCTTGATATACTTTTCGTAAATTTTTATGATATTTTTCTTAATTTTCAGGAATTATCTCAGTAATTAAATCGAGAAAATAAAAGATGAAGATATGAGGCTTTCAAATATTCCCGCAGTGCCTGAGATACACGTCACCAAAATAGCCATATCTTTTTCTTCTAAAAGAGGAATTTCGAGATAAAGTATGGAATGAAAAGAGAATTTTATTGGCTACAAAAAAGACATATTTTGTGGTAATTTTGGTATTTATTTGGCTGCGCAATTAACCAGTGAAAGTAGCACTACGTTTTCCCGCAGAATCTGATTTCAGTATATATCTTTCACCAAAATTGGTATAACTCCCACATCCCAAGGCGGAATTTATTGTTCAAGTATGCGTTACAAAGATAATTCAATTATCTATAGGGAAAATATATTTTTGGGCCGCTTATGAATTTTTGACTGGCCCAAAAATACGCTCGAAACCGCTGTTGCGGGAAATCAATGCAAAAGAAATGCAAAGAAATCAATTGTTTCCTCTATTGACTAGATCTAGAAAGTTAGCAGCCGCCGGCGGCCATTTCTTTTGCCCTAAACCTAATGTATACCCCCCTCCTTCTCCTATAAAAGGAGGGGCACTTCCTCCTCCTCAAGGCATCTTGGATTTCTTGTATTTTGGAATTCTGCAGAAATTATTCTTGTAATCGTTCTCTTATTATGCAATAAAGTAGGCTTTGGTTCAAGCACATTTCCTTCATTCTTGTTCTTATCTTTTCTCTCCGCCTTAGTTTTAATACTCTTCCTTCCGTTCTTCAATTCTGGATCAAGGAACAAAGAGCTAAGCCATTTCATCGTCTCTAGCATAAGGATTAATTTCCTGATTTCTGGGCTAGACTATGGCTTCATTTCTTTCTTCCTCCGTCTCCCATTTCTCCATGTGTGAGTAGTCTCTTATCGGGGCAAGGGGAATAACCCCTTAGCCATGGTTTTAATCACTTCTTCTTAAACGACTAGATGGTAATCGATTTTAATTGATTGATTGATCTTCGGATCACATGTTAATCCGGATGGATATGACCATGGAAATCCGGATTTAGAACAATAAAATCGATTACATAGACGTTTTGATATGACCGTGGATTTTCGTCTCTTAGGATGATAAACTAGGAAGCATGAGCACCAAGACCAATGGGCTCATGTGGAGTTTCTCTTTTGTGAGTTTTTAATTCGCAAGCCTTCATCGAATCGTCGTTTAAGATTTAGTTGTTATCACCTAGGCTAAGGTGGTGAAAACCCCTACAAGCCTCGATTTCCTTCTCTTGATTCAATCACCGCATCCTTCGTTTGCTTTGATTCTTAGTCTTCCATTCATATGGTTTGCTTTTGTTAACAATCTTTTTATTATTTCCTTGTGCATGTTAATTCTTGTTAAATGTTTCTTTTTTTTCTTGCATTAGTGTAATCATTCAACCCTCAACTGGACTTTACTTTCTGCTCTAATAAAAAGAAAAAAAATACCAAAAATAAATAATAAGTTCTTCAAATCTTTAGGTTCTAAGAACAATATCTAATAGTTGTCCTGTGGGATCGACCCTTCTATACTGCCCTTAAAATTGGAAGTAAAAAAGGTTTAAACTCTAGGATTAACCATCTTAGTGATTGATATTGTAAAACGACGAGTATCAATTTGGCGCCGTTGCCGGGGACAACGGATTGTTTTCTCAAACCCCAAAACAATTTTGAAAAAACTTTTTTTTCATGCCTTCCGAGTAACATTCCGGAAGTGTACTCCTCTTTCTACCGAGTTTCCATTCTGGCAGTACGTTTTTTCTACACACGAATAACTGATTAATTGTGCATGCGACGCCCGACCGACGATTTCCAACCGTTTGATCCGGAAATAGAAAGGACTTTTCATCGTCTAAATCATCAAAATCTTGCAAGAATGAATGAAGACGAGGTCGCCCGTAGGATCGACCAAGCTCTTGCAGCTCAAAGAGAGCTCATCCAAGTCGAACAAGCGGAAAGAGAAGCCGCTTTACGTGCAGCCTTTAGGGCCGAGCAAGAAATCATAGAAGCCAATAGGAGGGAAGCCGAAAGGTAAAAACAATTAAAAGACTTTTCTGTTCCTAAAATGGCCTATGCACAACATCCGGTCATACCCCCCGATATTATTGCTCCACAATTTGAAATCCAAACACAATGGATCACCATGATGCAAGCCAACCCTTTCTCGGGCAACAATGGGGAAAGTTGCCAAGATCACCTTCAAAGGTTCATTGACCTTTGTTCCTTGAACAAACTCCCAGGTGTCTCTGAAGATGCCATCCGACTTAGGTTGTTCAAATATTCCCTCTCCAGCCAAGCTAGTAGCTGGTACAACACCATGGAGAGTGAAGAACATGTCACAACATGGGAAGTTTTACAAAGCAAGTTCCTTGAAAAATTCTACCCCCCCCCCCCGTCTATCACCTATGAACTTAGGGGTCAAATAACTCATTTTTCTATGTCCCCAGGAGAGTCTTTAGGTGAAGCCTGGAAAAGGTTCAAGGATTTACTTAGGAAGTGCCCTCACCATGACATCTCTCAAGCCCAACTCATAGAGATTTTCTATCGTGGTGTTGATGATGATACCAAATTTTTTCTTGATTCCTCATCTGGAGGAAATTTCATGCATCAAAGTTTAACTAGTGCATGGGAGGTAGTTAAATGGGCTTCCAAAACAAGGGCTAGAAGAGGGATTGGAGGAATCCTTAAGGTAGCCAAGGCAGAAGTTAATAATGATATCCAAAGCATAGAGGAAAGCCTAAAATTAATCGCCTTAAAACAAGATCGGTTAGAGTCATCCTTAGTCACCCTTAGGGAGTCACCCCATCAACTAAAGGCCATGGATTCCCTTTGTGGTATTTGCCAAGGATATGACCATACCACCCTCCATTGTCAATATCTCTACAACACACCCATGCAACCTGAAGTAGGACAACAAACAGAAGACATCAAATCGATTCATACAATACCAGGCCAAGGTTACTACAATCCCAACCAACCTAGAAATCACCCTGGTTTTCAGTATGGGAACCCCTCAGGCGCTGAGAACTCTACCCAACTTCAACAAAGGCCTTCCTACCCTCAAAGTAACAATCGAACACCACCTGGATTCCCATACAACAATCAAAGAAATTTTGGAAATCACCAAAATCGACAACACTACCAACAATTCTAAAACCTAAACCTTTCACCCCAAAATATAAACCAACCTCAACCTCCCCAGCCGCCTCAAAATGCCCCCCTCCTCCTCCCCCAAGTCATCCTAGCCTGGAAAACATAGAACAAACCCTTGTGGCCATACAAGCCCATCAAAAGGCAACTGACGCACAGTTGGCCCGCCTATTTTCCCAACAAAAACCTCCCACTGGTTCCTTCCCTGGGCAGCCTGAACCCAACCCCAGGCATATAGAACAACTTAAGGCTGTTACTACTAGATCTGGCCTTACCACGGAAGAAGGAAGTTCCCCCATCATAGATTTTGACCAAGGGGTGATGAAGAGGCTGTTGTTGTCCCTCAAGCGCTGAGATCACCTCCCCCACAAGAAGAGAGTCATGTATATAAGCCGTGTGTACCTTTTGCAGGTCAGCTGAAGTATACCCAATTAGACTCTAGGTTCAACAAATTCAAGGAAATTATGAGAAAGTTATGCGTCAACATCCCACTTTTGGACGCTATGACTGATCTACCTGAATGGAAAAAATTCTTCAAATCCCTTCTAAATCGTAAACGCACTACCGAGGAATCTGAAATGGTAAAATTGGCCAAAACTACGTCAGACATCATCCAAAGTAAAATGCCAAAGAAACGCAAAGATCCAGGATCTTTCAAAATCACTTGTTCTATCGGTGACTCTACCAGCCATTCAGGCCTAGCTGATATTGGATCTAGTGTGTCCATCATCCTCTTGAGCATGTGTAGAAGGTTTGGCCTAACTGATGCTAGACCAACTCCGATGCGTATTCAACTTGCAGACTCTTCCATTACCAAGCCTCTTGGTATTATTGATGATGTGCCAATCAAGGTAGGAAATTTCTATATCCCTTGTGACTTTGTGGTACTTGATATAAAAGAAGACACTAGCTACCCTCTCATCTTTGGTCGGCCATTCCTCGCCACGGCTAGGGCCCTCATCAACGTTGAGGCAGGACTTCTCACACTAAGAGTGGGAACGGAGTTCATACATTTTCAAGCCTATGGGGGTAACATGAAGTACACCCGGGAGGAAGAAGTCTATTTCCTTGAATGCATGGACCAGTTCAATAAGATGCAACAACGTTTCCTTAATTCTGAACCACCACATGTGATTGAAACCCAAATTTCTCTGGTGGACAATCAAGTTGCTACTCAAACTGGCCCAGTCAGTCCTATCAAGATGGACATTTACCCTCCCACTATTCATATTGTGGGTACAACCAACATCACCACTCAAGAAGTTCCCCTCCCACAACCCCCTCACCCATCTATGACCATACCCATTTCCTCTCCTCCCTCTCCCTTTGAGGAACCGCTCTATGATAACCACCAAACATCTCTTGAGCCACTGCTACATATCACTACCCAAGTAGTGCAACCAAATGTCATGGATGGATACTCTGACTATCATCCCTTCATCCCAACCCCCATTGATACTAGTGGACAACATATAATCGAACAACTACAATTCAGTCAAAATAATGCTCATTATAATAATTATCCTTATACAAATGAGATTCAATATGACTGTTCTCCACCATATGTCAAACCATGGGGACCTAACCATCTTGATTTCAATTTTTATCCTTGGTATACTGACGTACGCCAAGCCATTCAGGATACATTTCGAGACACACAAGCAAAGATGATGGAGTGGTTCCGAGGAAATCAACCAAGTCACTACCACAACCATGCCTCCTCCTCCACTCCTCCACCGCCATACTATCTGCCACCGCCGTGATCCTCTTTCCTCCATCTCGGTCTAAGAGTTTGCTCGGGACGAGCAAAATTCTAAGTCCGGGGTGGGGGTGGGTGGTACGTGATCTACCCCTATCTTTTCCTTATTTGTTTTATTTTTCCTTTTCATCTTTATTTTCATTAGTTACTTCAGTTTTTGGCCATTATCTAGTCGGCCATTTTTTTTACTTAATTGTAAAAAGGCCATTATCTAGTCGGCCTTAATATGATCATTTGTCAAAATACTCCCCTTAATGATGTAACTGCCTTGCAATTAAAATTTTGAAACTTTCATGACTAGAAATCCTCCTGTCACTTAGGACCTCAAATAATAATCACTCCTTGGAAAAGATGGCAAGCCATAGAGGACTGATAGGATTCAAGAGTGATGCTTTCTTATCATGTACAACTTGTATAAATTTTCTTTATTTTTTAAATGATTCGGTAATAGTTGAACCAATGCATGGTACTCTTAAAAAAAAGATGGAAAAGAAAAGTTGCACAAGAACAACCTCTTCTACTCTTCTTCCACCACTTCCAAATCTTTCCATTCGTCAAAAAAAAAGCCAATAATGCCCAAAAAGCTAAGTTTGGGGTGGCACCCCTTCCCCCTCTTCCGCTTCTTCCATACCCACGCAATTGGGTGTATCACCAAAAATCAAAGAAAAAAATGCGGTCAATGTAACTGCATGTCCACTAAATAAAAAGGTCTCGAGTCGAATAGAGGAGAGACTGTCCTTCTTCCATACCTCCTTCACTCCAATTTTCTACCCAGGGGAAAACTACAAAAATCCCAACCATCCAAAATCAGCCCTGTTCTTGTGTAAAACTTAAAAAAAAATTGGAGTACCAAATGCAAAGGTGAAATGAAAATCTGTTTTATTGCAGGTCTTGAATAAATACAAATTTGTGAAGTAGGAAATATAAAAGTCACTTTTCGTGAATTCAGGAAGTCAGGGTCGCTTGGCCATATTTTGGTGGAAGGAATTAAGTGGTTGTTAGGAGAGTGAGGATGGTAGGTTGAGGGTATGCTTTGAAAGTATTTCTTGATTTTAATATTGTTCGGGATGAGCAAAGTTTAAGTTTGGGGTATTTTGATGAATGCATATTCATCCTTATTTTTGCTTCATTTAGAATAATTAATTAGGAATTTTTTGTTAATTTGAGCTAATTCAAAAAAAAATAGCACTTTAATCTTCTTGATATACTTTTCCTGAATTTTTATAATATTTTTCTTAATTTTCAGGAATTATCTCAGTAATTAAATCGAGAAAATAAAAGATGAAGATATGAGGCTTTCAAATATTCCCGCAGTGCCTGAGATACTCGTCACCAAAATAGCCATATCTTTTGCTTCTAAAGGAGGAATTTCAAGATAAAGTATGGAATGAAAAGAGAATTTTATTGTCTACAAAAAAAAACATATTTTGCGGCAATTTTGGTGTTTATTTGGCTGTGTAATTAACCAGTGAAAGTAGCACTACGTTTTCCCGCAGAATCTGATTTCAGTATATACCTTTCACCAAAATTGGTATAACTCCCACGTCCCAAGGCGGAATTTATTGCGCAAGTATGCGTTGGAAAGATAATTCAGTTATCTATAGGAAAAATATATTTTCGGGCCACTTATGAATTTTTGACTGGTCCAAAAATACGCTCGAAACCGCTGTTGCGGGAAATCAATGCAAAAGTGATGCAAAGAAATCAATTGTTTCCTCTATTGACTAGATCTAGAAAGTTAGCAGCCGCCGGAGGCCATTTCTTTTGCCCTAAACCTAATGTATACCCCCCTCCTTCTCCTATAAAAGGAGGGGCACTTCCTCCTCCTCAAGGCATCTTGGATTTCTTGTATTTTGGAATTCTGCAGCAATTATTCTTGTAATCGTTCTCTTATTATGCAATAAAGTTGGCTTTGGTTCAAGCACATTTCCTTCATTCTTGTTCTTATCTTTTCTCTCTGCCTTAGTTTTAATCCTCTTCCTTCCGTTCTTCAATTCTGGAGCAAGGAACAAAGAACTAAGTCATTTCATCGTCTCTAGCATAAGGATTAATTTCCTCATTTCTGGGCTAGACTATGGCTTCATTTCTTTCTTCTTCCGTCTCCCATTTCTCCATGTGTGAGTAGTCTCTTATCGGGGCAAGGGGAATAACCCCTTAGCCATGGTTTTAACGACTTCTTCTTAAATGACTAGATGGTAATCGATTTCAATTGATTGATTGATCTTCGGATCGCATGTTAATCTGGATGGATATGACCATGGAAATCCGGATTTAGAATAATAAAATCGATTACATAGATATTTTGATATGACCGTGAATTTTCGTCTCTTAGGATGATAAACTAGGAAGCATGAGCACCAAGACCAATAGGCTCATGTGGAGTTTCTCTTTTGTGAGTTTTTAATTCGCAAGCCTTCATCGAATCATCGTTTAAGATTTAGTTGTTATCACCTAGGCTAAGGTGGTGAAAACCCCTACGAGCCTCGATTTCCTTCTCTTGATTCAATCACCGCATCCTTCGTTTGCTTTGATTCTTAGTCTTCCATTCATATAGTTTGCTTTTGTTAACAATCTTTTTATTATTTCCTTGTGCATGTTAATTCTTATTAAGTGTTTCTTTTTTTTTCTTGCATTAGTGTAATCATTCAACCCTCAACTAGACTTTACTTTCTGCTCTAATAAAAAGAAAAAAAATACCAAAAATAAATAATAAGTTCTTTAAATCTTTGGGTTCTAAGAACAATCTCTAATAGTTGTCCTGTGGGATCGACCCTTCTATACTGCCCTTAAAACCAGAAGTAAAAAAGGGTTAAACTCTAGGATTAACCATCTTAGTGATTGATATTGTAAAACGACGAGTATCACTTGTGCAGCTAGAATAGAAATTAAAGAAAATTGAGCATTAGGTTATTAATTTGAATTTAAAAAGGGGCTAACTTGAACAACAAAAAAGGATGCTCAATTTGTCTATTTTAACTCCATCATTTTATTATGACAAGAGAGACGATTAGGAAAGAAACCACAAAATTCCAAAGTGGATGAACTGTCCTAGTGGCCTAAAGAAATTAATTAGGTTTTAGTTAAGCATTGCTAAAGATAAAGTTATGGGAAAGTAATTTCTGTGCATTCAATCCAATTCTTACTTATAATGAGATAATGATAATAGGGACATAACTTTGAAATTCCATGACTATTGGCCTATCCTAGTGACCTAGAAATTTTTTTCTCTAATATGGGTGTTAATTACATGCCTGGTTAAGATTTCAAATTAACAAAAAAATGCTTCCTTTTATGTTGTAATTGTGATCAATGAAGGTTTTACTTGATCATGAGGGTAATGCTCAATTTGGTGTCTTTTAGGGTTACAAAATTAGTGTTGTGAATATAAATCAAAGTTACTGTTTTTACTTTAATTGATTGATTTGTCAATCAGTGTGATAGTAATAATAACCATATCCCAAAGTTGACCATCGAGTATCCACTTAATAGCATTGTAAATGGGAACCCTTGGATTAAATTCCATGGCTTGTGACTCATATCCAACCTCCAACCAATTAACGAAATAAGGGAGAACATAACTAACATTTCATTTGATCAACAATCTTGTGAATTGTAGTGAGTGTGTGAGTTTGACTAGATGATTAGATATGAATTTCTAGTAGTAGTTGTTTGACCCATATATCATTGACAATGATGTAGTATAAAGGGAATATGTCTTCCCTTGCTCATTCTTTTCTCTATCCTAACTTGTAGTAGGACAAAAATCATGGGAAAATGGAGGAAGAAGCATCGACCATTTGACACTCAAGGTAGAAACACCCCCAATGGTCCTCCAAAACCGGTAGGTAGATCGACTCTCATATCTAATGAACCAAAGTTGTAGTGACAACCTTCCTTCATCCTTTGGTAAGAATGATATCTCCCCTCTATATCTTGATGTTCATGCAGAGTTGAATAAGACATAAAGGAACTCTCTCGAGCCTTTCACAGGGCACTACATGCTCTGATAATAGAACACCCCAGACCATGTTGATTGCTCCACCAGCATAGCCATGTTGGAAAATATTCAGGTTTCTAGTTATTGTTAAAAAATACTTTCAATATATGGCAACAATTTAATCTGACCATAACAGGTCACCTCCACCACTTCCTCCTCTAAGGACCTCTCCAAGCGATTGGAATTTATTGCCCCCCTTCTTCGTGCCATTTCTCTGATCTGTATTCAATTTGGTAGGTGGCTTTCGTTGGGTCTGGATTTTCTTCCCATAAACCTTCTGATATTGCCCCTCTTCCTCAACCACTTCACTCCAGCCTTGTCAGTCACTGCTTCTTTAGCCTCTTCTGCGTGTATGTCTCCTTTATTTTGCATCTCTTTGTGTTGTGTCTGAGAAGGCCACAACTGAGGCATAGGCTCGACAGTACCTCATATTCGAGGTTATAATCAATCCCATTCACAATCACGGTCGGCATGATCAGCACTTATGTGTTCACTTCGACTGCAATTCTGGTAACGTGATTTGGTAATAGTTTGAATTTGATGACATATAGTGTCTATGTGAAATTGGAGTTAGGCAAGTTGAAACTAGCTCATTGACTCTCCAATTGGCAGATCAGTCTGTCAAGGTGCCTAGATGAAGAGTGGATTATGTTTCGATGATGATAAACAAGGAAAGGGAAGTAGTGTTCCCGAAGGATTTTGATGTGATGATTTTGAGTCGCATTTAGAGACATATTTTACTTGTGTTTTATGCATTTATTAGTCATTTTGGTGGTTAATATTGCATAATTCATTTGTTTTAGTCTATGATCATTCTTTATGTCAAATCTCCCTTATTTCAGTATTTTGAGCATAAATTATCATAAGAATATGTTTTGTTTCGGCTTATGTGGTTTCATGTTGAAATTCCAGGAAAAACAAGTATCTGCTGTTGTCGATACCATCGACCGGACCACAGGTTTCCAGCCGCAAGGAGCAGCAAAATCTCGATACTATCGACAGGAGATTCGATGGTATCGAGATACCATCAGGTTGCTGGAGAAAAGAGTGTCGATACTATCGACACAAATGTCGATACCATCGACTAGTAGAGCTACAGCGACGGTAAAAGGACAAAACTGACGCCTAAGAATGTCGATACCATCGACCCGTGTCGATGGTATCGAGGTGGCATCAGTTGTGACAAAGAAAAGGAAAGAAATCCAGCCGATACAGTGCAGGGTCGATACCATCGACTCGTGTCGATGGTATTGACACCGTCAGATACATGTTTGCTTCAGATCGATCTAAATCTGACGGCTGTGATATTTTGGCGACCTAACTAGGTGATTATACCTAATGACGGTGGCCAAGAGCAATCCATCACGTCATTAGTCACTGCACACGTCTTGAGAAGGTGTGGAGAGAAGAACAGAGCCCAAAAGCACGCCCCAGTCGTTCCGGACGCCGAAGAAGATGATTTCCACCACCGAAAGGCGGGAGAACGCATATTCTACGCCAAGGATCGCTTGGATCTTCTCCGTTCAGGGGTTTCACCACTCAATCACGTTTTTCTCCATGTTTCTCTTTTTCTACTCCACGTTTTGCTCTGAGATGAACATGTGGGGCTAATCCCCTTTGTCTTTAGGACCGGGAGTAGCTCGGGAAATCATTGTATGACGATTTTATCATAGTAATTCATATTTTATCTCTTAAATCCGTGGTATAATTTCATTTTCTCAATTATATTATTATGCTTGATCACCATAATAATAATCTAATGCCCTTAATTACTTTGAAAGAAGAATTAATGGTTGAAAAGAGACGGAATTTACATTAATTGACAAATCCCTTGAACAAGGTGCTGTAAGGTTAATGGTGAATACCGAGAGATCGATTTTAATGCACCTAGTTTAGGGTATAGGTTACTACGACGATGGAACTGACCTAGACGTAGGTAGTGAATTGTACCACGACAGTGGGCAATTCTGATTTCAGGCCACTGCCCGGATAGAGAGATAAATTTGAATGACCGAATAGAATTTAATACAATGAAAACCCACGGTGAAACCGCAATCCTAAAGATCTCATTTTGAATTGATTAAACCAAACATTTAATCGATTTCTTTGTTTTGTTTTATTTTCTTTTTCTTTTAATTTTAACAACAATTTCCAACTCTTTAATCGGTCTAGCTGATTGCGAGTAGTTAGTAGTAGTCTCTGACAATTCACGTATCCTTGAGTTCGACTCGGGCCTCACAAAGGCCTATATTACATTGACGCGTACACTTGCGTTCTACGCACGGTAAAAGTGTGTCAAGTTTTTGGCACCGTTGTCGGGGATACGGCAAATTGTCGGCACTACGAGTGCTGCAAGCGGCCACTCTAGGCCACTTTTTTTTTTATTAGTTTGAAATCATTTCAAAAATTCATAATCTATTTTCTAAATTTTTGTACTCGTCAAGCACTGTACTGAACTTAAATTTTTATTTTTGTAGGTATTGTGCATGGCGCAGACGCGTAGTACCAACTACACGCAACAAGCACCAGAGGTTCCACTGACAGGACCTGACGACAGGGAAGGCCACAATCAAGACCACTTAGAAGAAATAGATTCAGAATCTGAACAAGAAGAAATGGCAGAGCCACAGACAATATGGGAGAAGATCAAGGCTTCTTCTTCATCCGCTTCCAAGGGGCCGATCAATAAGCAGGCGGTTAATATTCTGACATACAAGATTGATCCTGCATTTATCAACTTATTGAAGTCTAATGCATTCCATGGGCTTAAGAATGAAGACCCAGTCGCGCATATAAGTCAATTTGTGGAGAATTGTGATATGATAAAAATAGACAGATTTCCACAAGATGTTCTCTAGCGGGAAACGCACGAGAGTGGTTTCACAACCTAGACGATGAATATGTGGAATCCTGGGACCACATGGTGGAGGTTTTCTTTGAAAGGTTCTTCCCACCCGAGAAGACCAATGACATGATCAGCAAGATCCACAACTTCATCCAGAAAGCAGGAGAGACCTACTCTGAGATCTGGGAAAGGCTTCAGATCATGCTTAGGCGGTGCCCACATCACGGGCTTGACAAGGAGACACAGGTCAAGATCTTCTATTTTGCTCTCTCCGAGCATGATAGAAGCAACCTTGATTCAACAGGCTCAGGATTCTTCTTGAACAACACAGACACCAGGTGTTGGGAAATCCTTAAGAACATGGCCAAGAAGCAATCGTGGGGCGATAGAGACGCCGTGGAGCATGTTCGAGTTGTAGGGGAATCTAAAGCAATTAAGGAGCTAAACGAGAAGATGGATCTTCTCGCGAAGAAACTACTTGCAAAGGAGGATATTGAGCCCGAGGATGAGGCTCAAGTTAAATTCATGAGGCAGCAACAAGGCTACAGAAATAATGATTATTCATGAAGGAAGGACAAGAAGTTCTCCTAGAAGGATCCAAACAACTTCTTGCAGGATCCAGATGCAAAACCCCAGCCAGTAGCAGAGGATAAGAGCACGGAGTTGCTCAATCAAGTGATAAAGCAAAATCAAGAATTAATGACTACTTTTGGCCAGCAGATAAAGCAACAAGGGGAGTTTATGAACCAGTTCGGGCAGACACTGCAGAGCCATGGGGCTCAAATGAGGACAATAGAGACGTCCATGGCGCAAATGGCAGTGGAGATAGCCAATTTGAAGAAGCCGGCGCACCAAGGTTTTCCGGGTAAGACTAATATTCCAGGAGGAAACCAACAGGCGAAGGACATCTTGCTAAGGAGTGGCAAGAAACTATTAAATCCCAGAGTCGATGAACCAAGCAAACCCCAAGCAGAAATTGAAGGTGAGGCCACTAAGGAGCTACCCATACCGGTCACAGAACCAGTTGCGGATATAGCAGTGGATTCTACTGAAGCTCCTATTGCAGATGAGGACGAGACACAAAAAAGGACACCTTATGTGCCACCGCATCAAAGGGCATAGGTTGTCCCGGTCCTATATCCGAACAGTGCAAAGGCAAGGAAAGTGGATGCCCAATTTTAAAAAGTTTCTAGACAGTTTCAGAAAGCTTTCAGTCAACATCCCATTATTGGAAGAAATTGAGAAAATCCCTTCTTACGGCAAATTTCTGAAAGACATCATTACAAAGAAGAGAAAAATCCCAGACACGGAGGTTGTTGTGCTTAAGGAGCAGGTGAGTGCCTTCATCATGGGCACATTGCCACCAAAGAGGCAGGATCTGGGCTGTTTCAACATCTCATGTTACATTGGGAAAGTTAAGTTTAGTGAAGCGCTATGTGATTCAGGGGCGAGCATTAACTTGATGCCCCTCTCTACATTCAAGAAGCTGGGATTAAAAGAGTCACGGCCGAGCAACATGACAATCCAATTGGCAGACAATTCTGTGGTAAAGTCATATGGTATTTGTGAAGACGTGCTAGTGAAAGTAGATCGATTTGTATTTCCAGCAGATTTTGTCGTCATGGAGATGCAAGATGAACAAGGCAATGAGCTACTACTCGGACGACCTTTCCAAGCTACAGCTGACATGATACTTGAGATGGGGAGAGGTCATTTAACCTTAGGTATAGCCGATGATCGATTCGAGATGGTCATGCCTTCTAGCGCCACTTCACCTAAAGTCAAGGAGCAATGCCACATGGTAAAGCATTTTGATCACAATATCTTACTTTGTCTATGGAAGCCATTTTTAGATATGGCTCATGTAATGACCAAGGTGTAAAAAGGGACTTTGGCTGTGGACATCATGGAGCAGACCAAGGTGGTATCCCTTAGCAAGGCTGTGGGTTTTCCGAACGATGAGGAGGAGGACATTCCTCCCTCTGCTGAAGATGATGCTATAGCAAATTCGGTTTTTAACGCATATCCAAAATTACCACTTGAGGCCTACTTAGTCAATATCACTCATGATTGGATGAGAAGCAAATCACTGTAGGAGTGCGCCAAGATGCTTCAAATGTTGTTGTGCTTCTATGCGAGGTACTATGAAGATTTAGGCGAACTCCCACCACCGCTTCAATCATCTTTAATCAGCCCGCCAGAATTGGAGTTGAAGCCGTTGCCACCGCACCTCAAGTATGCATTTATAGCTGAGGAAGAAAAGTTGTCTATGATTATATCTGCTTATCTGAGTGTTGAGGAGGAGGACCAGTTGCTGATAGTGCTGAAGAACCATCGGGGAGCATTTGGGTGGTCAGTTGCAGATATCAAGGGGATCTCCCCTACTTTATGCTAGCACAAGATTCGGCTCGAGGAGGGATCCAAGTCGGTGATTCAACCGCAACGTCGACTAAATTCGAGCATGATGGAGGTTGTTAAGAAGGAGGTGATTAAACTTCTTTCTGCAGGAATCATCTATGCTATTTCTGATTCTATATGGGTGAGTCCTACGCAGGTAGTCCCTAAAAAGGGGGGAATCACTGTTACCCATAATCTTTTAAATGAACCTGTCACCACCCGCTTGGTAACCGGGTGGCGTGTTTGCATAGATTACCGACGATTGAATGTCGCTACGCTTAAGGATCACTTTCCTCTTCCGTTTATTGATCAAATTTTAGAGCGCTTAGCCGGCTAATCACATTTTTGTTTTCTGGATGGTTATTCGGGGTACAATCAGATTTCGATAGATCCTAAGGATCAAGAGAAGTCTACCTTCACTTGTCCTTATGGTACATTTGTGTACCTCCGTATGCCTTTTGGGTTATGTAATGCACCAGTGACCTTTCAGCGTTGTATGCTAGCCATTTTTTCTGATATGGTAGAACGTTGTCTAGAGGTTTTTATGGATGATTTCTCTGTTTATGGTGCATCTTTTGATGAATGCCTTTACAATCTGGATAAGGTTTTACAACGTTGCGAGGACACACATTTGGTCCTCAATTGGGAAAAATGTCACATGCTTGTGAGTGAAGGAATAGTGCTAGGACATAAAGTGTCTAGAAAATATTTGGAGGTAGACCCGGTAAAAATAGAAGTGATTTCCAAATTTCCCCCACCAAATTTGGTGAAAGGGGTGCGAAGTTTCTTAGGTCATGACGGTTTCTATCGTCGTTTTATAAAAGATTTTTCTAAGATTTCCAAACCTTTATCTGAGATTTTAGAAAAGGATGTTGTTTTTTACTTCAATGAAAAATGTCTACACGCGTTCAACATGCTTAAGGAGAAATTGATTTCCGCACTGGTTGTGCAAACACCGGATTGGACCAAGCCGTTTGAACTCATGTGTGATGCATCTGATTTTGCCGTTGGAGCTGTGTTGGGATAGCGGGTGGACAATAAACCCGCTGTGATTTTTTATGCATCTAAAACTTTGAATGACGCCCAACTCAATTACATGACTACTGAGAAAGAATTGCTTGCCGTTGTTTTTGCTTTTAAAAAATTTCGACAATATCTAGTTGGATCGAAAGTCGTGGTTTGGACAGACCATGCCGCCATTAAGTATTTGATGGAGAAAAACGATGCCAAACCTAGATTGATTAGGTGGATCTTGCTTTTATAGGAATTTGATATCGAAATCAAAGACAAGGCAGGGATTGAAAATGTGGTCGCGGTCCATTTGTCTAGGTTAGAGAGGGTAGATGAAAAAGATTTACACATACCCATTACCGAGACATTTCCGGACGAACAGCTTTTGAAAGTGAATTCTAAAGACCCGTGGTTTTCTTATATTGTGAAATATCTTGCCTGCAAAATCATCCCGGATGAATGGACGTATCAAGAGAAGAAGAAATTTTTCCATTCTCTACGATATTATTTTTGGGATGACCCTATTCTCTTGAAGCAATGCAGGGATGGAGTCTTACGCAGGTGTGTACCTGAGGTGGAATACGAGAGTGTTCTTCTTCATTGTCATAGGCTACCGACGGGCGGCCATCATGAAAGCTCTCGCACTGCAGTAAAAGTATTAGAAAGTGGCCTATACTGGCCTACCTTATTTAGGGATGCTTATGAGTTTGTGCGGCAATGTGATTCCTGCCAAAGGGCGGGCAACATTTCGAAGAGACAAGAGATGCCCCTTAATGTATTCCAGGAGGTTGAGGTATTTGACTTATGGGGCATAGATTTTATGGGACCCTTTGTGTCCTCAAACTCTAATTGGTATATCCTTTTGGTTGTTGATTATGTGTCGAAGTGGGTAGAGGCAATACCCACAAGGACTAATGATTCCACTGTAGTGTGAAGGTTTGTTAAGGAATATATTTTTTGCAGGTTCGGTGTGCCCTGAATGATCATTAGTGATGGGGGTACACACTTTCGGAATCAAAAGTTCTCGACACTATTGTGAAAATACAGGGTCAAATACAACATTGGTACCTCGTACCACCCGCAAACTCAAGGACAAGTGGAGGTCTCCAATCGAGAGATTAAGA
The DNA here is from genome assembly GCA_963693085.1 of Alisma plantago-aquatica. Taxonomy (NCBI): domain Eukaryota; kingdom Viridiplantae; phylum Streptophyta; class Magnoliopsida; order Alismatales; family Alismataceae; genus Alisma; species Alisma plantago-aquatica. Next base: position 250,010,979 of record OY856409.1, read on the forward strand.
AGATCTTGGAGCGTACTGTGGCTTCCACGAGGAAGAATTGGAGTGCCCTACTACCGTATGCGTTGTGGGCATACAGGATGGCATACAAGACACCTATAGGCACCATGCCTTTTAGGTTGGCTTATGGTCGGGCATGTCACATACCGGTGGAATTAGAGCACAAAGCACAATGGGCGCTGAGGAAGCTAAACCTGAGTTATGATGAAGCGGGAAAGAAGAGGTTACTTGAACTAAATGAACTTGATGAGCTGTGAATGAATGCATATGAAAACTATCGGATATACAAGGAGCGCACAAAGTTGATTCATGATCACCACATTCAGATGCGCGTTTTCACGAAAGGAGATTGGGTCCTTTTGTTCAACTCCAGGCTGAAGATGCATCTCGAGAAGCTGAAATCCCTATGGAGTGGACCATTCACAGTAGAAGAGGTCAGACCCATGGCACAATCATGGTGTGAGATGGCAAGAACACATTTTTGGTCAATGGACAAAGGTTGAAATTGTATTTTGGTGAAGATTACATGAGGAAAGTGAATGAGGTCAAACTCATTGCACTTCTAGATGCATGACGAGCTTCAAGTCGTCCAGCCTAAGATGCTAAATAAGGGCACTTGTTGGGAGGCAACCCAGCCATAGGTACTTTAGTTTAGTTTCGTTTACATTTGTAGTTTGATTTGTTTTGACCTTGTTTCTTAGTGTAAAAAAATATCGTGATCGTTTGCTCATTGTGCAGGACTGAGGCAGAGTCGATACCATCGACCCTTGTGTCGATGGTATCGACCATGGTATAGATTGGTGACTGTAGAAATCGCACTACGTCGATACCATCGACGGCCTCATCGATGGTATCGACATATCAGTAGGTAGATCGCAAGCAGAGGTCGATAGTATCAACATGGGTGTCGATACTCACGAGATCTCTGGAGATATTCAGAGGAAATCGTCTCAGTAAAGTCGATACCATCGACGGGCTTGTCGATGGTATCGATACATTCACATACAGAAGGCGGAGGCCGGCCTCGCGAGGGAGTTGCCCTAATCAGAGAGTTGATACTATCGACTTGCGTCGATAGTATCGACGCGCCACGTCACCGATCCACGATAAGAGATCAACGGCGATCGCTGCAACCAGAAAGTCGATTTGTGTGACGTGTCGATACCATCGACACCTGTCGATAGTATCGACACATCAGCGATCCGAGCCCCGCAGATCCAGCCATCGACGACCGTCGATACCAGCGGCAGTACGGATTGTCCTACGCGTGTCGATACCATCGACCTGCGTTGATGGTATCGATGGGCACACATCAGCGTCGGCGTCAGCTATATATGAGAAGGATTGTCATCATATGACGTCACAACCCCAGAGCAATTCTTTTCCACTTGCGCCGAGCGTCCTCCAGAGCAATCTGAGCCCAGTGACGAGCATCCACGAGCACGTTCTTCATCAAGTGGAGATTTCCTTCTCCGATCTTCACCGAGCACTTTCTCTACTCCTCCTTTTTCCGCAACCATGGTGCATGTTGCTGGTGCATCTTCTTCGCACGCCAACCTGATGGACATCTCGGAGTTCGTGTCGCCACTGACTGCATCGATTCCACGTCCGCAGATTGTTCATCTGTCCATGGAGATCAAGAAGATCTATGAGGAGATTCTTAAGAGGAAAATTAAGCCAACCTGTTATGTTGAGCGGGAGACGATCCGCAACTTGGGGTTCGACGCTAATCTCGGCTACATATTGAAAGGGCAGGTGAGACACACGAGAAGGACGCCCAATGAGTTGGAGTACCACGCCGATGGCCAGCCATTCTTCAGTGAGTGGCCTACTTACAAGGAGCTAGTGGCTAAGTTTATGGCGTCACTGGACAGTTGTGTTGTGCTAAATGACATCATAGCCACTGACCGCGAGTGGATCAAGGGCTGGGTATCTTTCCGGCTGTACAATAATGACTACAACCTTACACTCCGTCAGTTCAACGAGATTTACAACTGGAATCATTCGCGGTCTGACTACCGGCGGCCGGACAACCGTACCGACTACGACGCGATCTTCGCCGAGCTTGTGACGGTGCCGCCAGGCAAATCGGTGAGCTACCACAATGCAACGGTAGCTGACTTTGAGCATCCGTTCATACAGATTCTCCACCGGATGTTGTGTTCTACCTTGTTTGCTAGGAGTGATCTGGCTCTCAGCAAGTTTCAGGAGACAGACCTGTTTTTCCTGAACAAGCTACTAAAGCGCCAAGAATGCAACTGGGGTGCGTTCTTCTTAACGCGCATTTTGGCGGTAAAGAGGAGTACGCGGAAAGCTCCAATTCACTTTGGAGGGCTCATCACAAAGCTGGCCTCCTACCTTGGATTGAATTTCACAACCTTGACTCCGCTCTCCAACAGAAGCAAGGTCAATTTGCAACATCTTCACCGATCAAATCTCATCTTGCTTCGGGATGGTTTACCTTATGCTCACTACCATGTAAACCACGCATACCAAGAATATTCGCTTCCCGATCCTGTTTTCAATATCGAGGGTGCTCAACATTTCTGATGGCCCATCATAGCCATTGCTGACTCTGATGAAGACGGTGGCAACGACGACGACAACTATAATGACGACGAGGCTGAAGAGGAAGAGGAGGGCTACACTCTTCTTCAGGCACGAGTGGCACCTAGGAAGCGTCCCCGCATGCATCTGGGTGCATCTTCATCTTCACAGCCTCCGCCACCACCACCTCCCTCGCAGCCAAGCGAGGATGTCTATTCGATGCAGGGCACGTATGCTATGATGCAGGACATACAGTAGACGCAGCAACATCACACTACAGTGTATACAGGTATTCAGGATACTACGAACCAGTTACTTGACAATCAGCTGGTGATCTTTGAGAATGAGCGCCTCCTCCTTGGCAACCAACAACAGATTCATGACCGGTTGCATAGGATGGAGATGCAGCAGCAGCCCTTTTATGATCACTACTGGAGCCAGAACAACTTTGGGGGGTATCCACAACCTCCACCTATGTCCCAGTTTGATCCGAGTTTTCAGGGGGAGTACCCATCTTGGGACTACACAGCTCCACAATACCAGCCTCTGCCGGAAGAGTAAATCGGTATCTCTGTTCCAACCTTTAAGATTGTTTTTTACTATGAGGCCATAGTCGAATTCAAGCTTAGGGGGGTGTTGGAATAGATCTATCTTTTATTTTCTCTGTTTTTAGTTTTATTGCTTTTGTTCTTGTTATTTCTTGCAATCTTAGTTTGTTTGTAGGATCCACATTCTATCTAGTGTAATTGTGGATGTCTTAGGTCTTGTGTCATCTCAGTTGCATGTACATGGGAAAATTAAGGGAAAATTAAAAAGTTTTGAGTGTTCGCAAGCTTGAGTGTTGTTCAACTTTGAGCACATAACTTAAGAAAATGATTGGTTTTGTCAACATTAAAATAGAAAATCACAACTATACATTCCTAATGATTCATGAAAAGTGGACGGAATTGGTTGTTTGAGCCTAAACTGACCAAATGATAATGAGATTCTAACTTGAAGTAAGAGAGAGAAACCTCTTAACTACTACACAGGTCAGTAAGGAGGGACACATACTACTTTTCAAAGGTTCAGTCAATTAGTCTTGTGATCTTTCCACCCAATTGCTTTTCACAATCCACCATAAGAATTGGAAGTACTTTACGGTTTTAACCTTTTTTATTGCATGTCATGTAGACAAGTTTGCATTGCAACCACTTTCATATGTTTTTTATGAAAAATAAAAAAATAGAATAGTTATACATGCACAGTATCCTTAGGTGCATGTCGTTTAGTTGCATTCATAATTTTTATGCATAGAGTACATCATGTACCTAATTCCTTCTTTAATGGTGAATTAATTTGTTCCATACCTTCTAAATAGTTCAAATATTTGAGTTATGCAGTAAAAGTAAGCCCAACAAATTACTCATTGTCATTTGTGGATATAAGGGCCAGAAAAAAAAATCTGAAAAATGAAAAAGAAAAAAAAAGTTAGTAAGAAGCAAGTAGAATAAGAGGGAGAAAGGAACATAATCTCACCTGCACCTTAAGATGAGTAAGTACATGATGTAGCTCAGTTAGATATCCATCTCATTTTGAGAAGGGATGTTAGTGCATGCATCATTCCACCCAATCGTAGGCATTAGGGCATTTTTCATGTACAATTGCATCATTTAGGGCATTTTTTGTTTTATGCATGTTGAAACCATATATTGCTTCCATTTCTTCCATCAGCCACCCATTCCATCTACCCGTTGCTCGAATTGGTAGGCCACCGTGATTTTCTCCTCACTTGTGAATATTAGGAGAACTGCTTCCATGTAGATGGTAGTTAGGGCGAGCAACGTAGTATAGGAGATCACAAGATGCACCGAGTCTGGACCAGCGAATTTTATTATGTTAACTTCCCTATATGATAGTGTTCATCAGTTTGGAGGTAGATATCTTTTATGGATGATTACTGTCGCCTTTAGGGTAATTATCATTTCGTGGTTAGCGAGGGCCGGAATGTGAATGTCCGGTGGGGATCATATGGTATGTTGGTTGTGATGATTTGTTCTTTAGTTGACTCTAGCAATTCTATTCTAAGGTTTAGTTGCTCGAGGGCGAGCAATGTTCAATCTTAGGGGAGTTTGATGCGATGATTTTGAGTCGCATTTAGAGACATATTTTACTTGTGTTTTATGCATTTATTAGTCATTTTGGTGGTTAATATTGCACAATTCATTTGTTTTGGTCTATGATCATTCTTTATGTCAAATCTCCCTTATTTCAATATTTTGAGCATAAATTATCATAAGAATATGTTTTGTTTCGGCTTATGTGGTTTCATGTTGAAATTTTAGGAAAAACAAGTATATGCTGCTGTCGATACCATCGACCGGACCACAGGTTGCCAGCCGCAAGGAGCAGCAAAATATCGATACTATCGACAGGAGAGTCGATTGTATCGAGATACCATCAGGTTGCTGGAGAAAAAAGCATCGATACTATCGACACAAATGTCGATACCATCGAGTAGTGGAGCTACACCGACGGTAAAAGGACAAAACTGACGCCTAAGAATGTTGATACCATCGACCAGTGTCGATGGTATCGAGGTGGCATCAGTTGTGACAAAGAAAAGGAAAGAAATCCAGCCGATACAGTACAGGGTCAATACCATCGACTCGTGTCGATGGTATCGACACCATCAGATACATGTTTGCTTCAGATCGATCTAAATCCGACGGTTGTGATATTTTGGCAACCTAACTCGGTGATTATACCTAATGATGGCGGCCAAGAGCAATCCATCACGTCATTAGTCGCTGCACACGTCCAGAGAAGGTGTGGAGAGAAGAACGGAGCCCAGAAGCACGCCCCAGTTGTTCTAGACGCTGAAGAATACGATTTCCACCACCGAAAGGCGGGAGAACACGTATTCTACTCCAAGGATCGCTTGGATCATCTCCGTTCAGGGGTTTCACCACTCAATCACATTTTTCTCCATGTTTCCCTTTTTCTACTCCATGTTTTGCTCTGAGATGAACATGCGGGGCTAATCCCCTTTGTCTTTAGGACCGGGAGTAGCCCGGGAAATCATTGTATGACGATTTTATCATAGTAATTCATATTTTATCTCTTAAATCTGTGGTATAATTTCGTTTTCTTAATTATATTGTTATGTTGGATCACCATAATAATAATCTAATGCCCTTAATTACTTTGAAAGAAGAATTAATGGTTGAAAAGAGATGGAATTTACATTAATTGACACATACCTTGAACAAGGTGGTGTAAGGTTAATGGTGGATATCGTGAGATCGATTTTAATGCACCTAGTTTAGGGTATAGGTTACTACGACGGTGGAACCGACCTAGACGTAGGTAGTGAATTGTACCACGACAGTGGGCAATTCTGATTTCAGGCCACTGCCCGGATAGAGAGATAAATTTGAATGACCGAATAGAATTTAATACAATGAAAACCCACGGTGAAACCGCAATCCTAAAGATCTCATTTTGAATTGATTAAACCAAACATTTAATCGATTGCTTTGTTTTGTTTTATTTTCTTTTTCTTTTAATTTTAACAACAATTTCCAACTCTTTAATCGGTCTAGTTGATTGCGAGTAGTTAGTAGTAGTCTCCGACAATTCACGTATCCCTGAGTTCGACTCGGGCCTCACAAAGGCCTATATTACATTGACGCGTACACTTGTGTTCTACGCACGGTAAAAGCGTGTCAGATTTCATTGTTCTTGACATGGATCCAGATGATAGGAAGATTCCCATCATCTTGGGAAGGCCATTCTTATCGACAGTTGATCCTAAGATACATGTAGTGGCACAATGACAGTCTTTTTCATGGACATGAAGGTAAGATCAATATGTTCAAGACCACAACATGTCTAGACCGAGATGAGGACGTTGATCATGGTTACTTGAAGTATCTAGCTAATTACTTAAAATAAGGAGATCCACATGGAATACCTCATGATAGCTTTTGTGGTCAATGGGACATGGAACATTGTTTTAATGTAAATGAAAGATGTTTTTGTTGCATGTGTGGACACACAAGGATTTTAAATGGTTGAGTGATTGAAGAATCTACAAGAAGCCCAACTAAAGGGATGAAACTTAGTGCTAGTGGGAGGCAATCCACCTAGGTTTGGGGAATTTTTCACCCAACCATTCATTTTTTAGACTTCTTGGTTATTTTTACATTTTTCCAAGAAAAAACACACACTTGTTGTTAATAGTTTTTGTTTAGACTTTAGATGTGCATGCAAAAAGAGTGATGAAATGAAGAAAACCAGTTGTAATGTGGAAGAGATTTGATGAAAAAATCACTTGGGTTCAAGATTTAATGTTTAGATGGAATTCAAGTTGAAATAACCTATCATAGTACCCACCACGATTGTGGTACCATGGAATGGTCGTGTAGGTACACTCAAATCAACGGGGAATATCAAGATAATTGAGAATGCATGAGTATAGCCTAGCATGGCCGTGTGACAAGACAAACCCCATGGGCTGTGTGGTCGTGTGACCAGCTAGATAGAATAGGTCATGTGGCCCAACACGACCGTGGAGCTAGGTAGCCAACACGATCATGGCACATAGCATGGTTATGCTGTCGCGGGTCCAACACTTAAGTTAGTCGAACACAACACTTGTGTTCATTTCATTTCTCAACCCAGTGATAGAGCGCTCGCGTTCCTCACATCTAGGCAGTTGTATAGTGTTGCGCCAACCTTGCCAAGCTCAATTTCTTCATCCTCCATGTCCCAATCCACCACAAATCACTCCTATAACTTTTTCCTTATCTCCATCTACCATTTCCACACCATATCCTCCACCAAAAATTCTCCTTCTCTCCATTCCGTCCTAACATCCCAAAGATACAAAAATTTGAGTATCTCCTAAATTTGTCACCCAAATCCACCTAAGATGAAGAAAGTCACAAAGCAAAGACCAAAGAAGTCATTTCATATAATATTTCCCCCAAGAATGACTCCTCTTCATCCAAAGTGACCTCTCTTGTTCCTCAACCACCATTGTTGCCTCTGATTTTCATGATGAAATACCTCGTATGGCAATGGATGATTTCGATACATCAGTAGATTCCATGGTGGATGAGTATGTGACTCAACCACAGAGTGTGGAGCTGTGGTAGCATGGCCCTCAATTTTTTCAAGGGCAACACCACCACTTCCATCGGCTCGACCATCTATTTCAATAGCCCAATCTTTGACGTCTTCAGCCACTCCACATCCACAACCACAGTCGCAAGCCCAAAGGTGTCTACTTCTTGATGATGAGGATGAAGACATGCAAGATGCACCACTTGAGGAGGTGCAAAATGAATAGTGTGAGGAGGCCCCAAGTGTGAGAAAAATTGGGTTAAAAAGTCGAGGCATGCAGAGTGCTTGAGGCATAGGGTTACTGTCACCCACTACGCCTACCAGGAGACAATGGAGGCTTTGGGTATCTGATCATATTTTTAGGAATTCATGATGGAATTGGGTTTATTTGATATATTGATGACTATTGAGGAAACTTATATGGAGCTTACATAGCAATTCTTTGCCACCTTGGAGAAAGTCTCACATGATGCCCTCAGTGTCAAATTGGGGAATGAGACTCGCCCCATCACTGCCTCTTTATCAATAAGATTTTCACTCCCATCCATGAAGCAGTGGCCCTCCTTGACAAGTAGAAGAGGGACTGGGATAGTGTAAGTTATTGAACTATGTGGGAGAGGTTCATCAAGCATGAAAACTTTATAGCAGGGAAATCAAAGACCAGGTTGATCCATAACCCCTACTTGAGATATGTGCATAAGGACTTAGTGAATACTCATTTTGCTCGGTATGAGAACCAAGGGAGTTGTACTAGAAAAGATCCATTTGTGATAGGATGGATGTCACTAGGGAAGAATGTAAACCTAGGACACTTGATATTGACCACATGAGGACCATTCCATCCAAGAGCAAAAATCCTTTTGTGATGAGAGGAATTATGACTTCTATTGCCCGAGGCCTAGATCATGATTTGTCTAGATATACCAAGGTTGAAGGGGGAATCTAATGACATGCAATATTTGATTTGTTCATCCATGGTCTCAGTTGTTGACAGGAAGATTATATACATGGTCAACCCCTGACCGGCCTAAATCGTGCGTCCTAAAAGTGGAGGCGGATTGAAGTAGTCGGACTTTTACATTTATAACTCGAAACCTTCTAGGCCCCCACAACTTTGTTTACGGGGTCGAAGTAGATATACGGGGTCGAACACAGGGACAAGGGTGGTAGTTTTGAGAACGCGGAATCAACACGCTACACTCCGGCAAGGGTAGAGACATGGTAAAAATTCCCCAAAGGGAACAGCCAGATAAGATCGATAAAACAAAAGAAATATATCTCCAACTAGAGCTACAAGGAAGATTTAAGGTTTTAAGCATTTATCAATTTTTAGGGGTTTTCATGCAATAGAGACAGAGAGATAATACTAAAGCCAAAGCAAGGTACGAGGGAGATAAACTTCGGTAAAACAAGCGGCAGAAAGAATGTCTCGTACCCCTCCTCTCAGAGCGGGTACCTCTAACCAAGCATCAACACTCCTCTCGAGGTTGCTGGACTTAAGTTAGAGTGGAGAGCTTGCTAAAGCAACTCTGATTCTGGGCACTCTCGTACTCCAGAATCGGACCAAACAATAGAGCCACAACACCTCTCTCAAGGCTGTTGCGACGGGAAAACACGATTTGGTAGCTAATCGAAACACGGTCCAAACATACAAGCTAGAGTTCAGATGTTAAACATAGCAATCATCCAACAAAGGTACCAAACATAAGCAGCAGATAATTAAACTCTTCTATTTCCATAAACAAATAAGGTTTTGATTACATTGCAGAGGTAAAAGAAATAAATGACTGAAATAACAAAGATAGATGTCGCCTTCTTGATATAGAAGGACGACAGACTACAGCGGACCCTCCAGCCCGATACCGATACCAGCCTAGCCCGATACAACCGTGTCAGGCGGCACACCCTCTTAGGCGACACGCCGTGATGTGCGGGTTGCATCGTGCGAGAACCCTTGTCCGATACGATCATGTCGGGTGGCACCCTCTCAGGTGACACGCCGTGACGGATGATGCGTATCAGGGTTCGGTATCGTGCCGGGCTAGAGCAATGCTCCTAGTATCGGTCACTTATGTCGGGGATCCTTGTCGGCTGATATCGGCCTACAGTGTCGCCCGGGACGACCCTAAGTGAACCATTCCCTCCCTCTTGGGATGGGGAAGTGCTCACCTAGAACCACCCGGCACAAGCACTGAGGCACGATACACTAGCTCTTCACAGCTTTCCTGAGGTGACTTGCGTAGGGTTCCGACCTGTCTTTTCATCTTCCTGTAGCTGCTATTTATAGGCAGCAGTTGGGGAAGTTATGGTGCTCAAGGTGCCATGTGTCCTTGCTTAGCTCTTATTATCACGGAGTCGGTGGACGGCCAATATCAGTATCGCCCGGCACAAGTATGTCGGCTGTCGGTGGACGTGATGAGTGGCGCCTACCGGTGGGCAGCCTGTGTCGCGCGACAAGCTTCGGTTGTCATGGCGAGCCCGGCTCCCTATCGGGTAGATAGGCGTATCATCTGTTAGTCCCTTCTTGCGCGGCATCCTTATGTCATGCGTCGATGTGTTGTGCTACCCTATCGGGCAGTGAGCATATCAGTCGGCTGGAAGGCCGATGCAGGTGGAGCATGTTTGTGGGCCGGGATGGTCTTATTGATGATAAATGAGTCAAAAATGGAGGAAAACTCTGCAAAAGTTGGAAATATTGAATTAAGAGCGTAGTTTGTCCTGTTATTGCAAAAGTACATATAAAAAGAGAGGAAATCAGTTTAAAAGGGTAGTTTTGATAACAGAATAAGGGTCAAAAACATCACAAAATTTGGTGTTATCAACTCCCCCAAACTTAGCATTTTGATTGTCCTCAATCAATATTTAAACTTTATTTTGTGATGCTCCTTCTTGCGCGGTGTAGCTTTCAGGCCTAGAGGTATGACAAGTATCGCGATGTCTTTAGAGATAATACTGCCCTACTACGAACAAAAGACCTTGCATTTCCTGCCTTATTATTTCAGTAAAAAAATTCTCTACAGTTTCAGCGAGACTTTGGTGCATGATTCTGAAGTTAGCTTTCACACCAAACAGCTTTAGGGGCAGAAAGTTGTGTGTTGGGTAGGCTAAGTCTTTTTGGGTTTTTCTTGTTTCCCATCAGTCCATCTAGGTATGGGTTCGTTAGTGGGCAAGTGGTCCCTGCAGTCCAAGCCAGTTGGCTTTAGAGCAGTGATTTCACATCCTACGTACCACTGCCCCAGATCTACCATGCCTAAAGATGGGTACTTTTAGAAAACAAGTGACCCTAAACCCTAAACCCTGAACCCTAAAGATGGGTACTTTTGGAAAACAAGTGTGTATATATATTTTTTTTCTTTCATTGGGCACAACTCTCATGTTTTTATTCACTCTCATAAGGCTGCTTTCTCTTTTTGGGGTTTTTGTTGGGTAGGGGAGAACAAGAGGAATTTTGTTGTTGTTTGGGCAGCTTTTTCCTTCTCCATACTCGTCTCTTAGTTGTTTGCGAGATTATTATTTTTCAAAAAAAAAATTGGCGTGGAAACTCGTAGTCTTTTGTTGTTTGAGGCTACATTATCAGAAAGACATAACAAAACAAAGCATTTCGTTGGGCACATAGAAAATAAACTGGCAGGAAGTCGTATCAGGGTTTTACTAATATAGCGACTTTGTACATATGCAGGGGGTAAGATTAAAAAAAATTCAAAATTTTTGTAGCAAAATTTTTGTATGTACACATATTGAAGAAAAAGAACAAAAGGACAAAAAGGATGGAGCTAAAAAAATTTTGAATTTTTGTACCTCCCTCACTGGTACATGGTACCCCCCCCCAAAGTTACTCCGCACTCAGTCCCAGAGTTGTGAAGTGGATAAGGTAGGGTAATGTTAACCCAGTGAGGGTTAGCTGGTGAGCACGCCTATGCCAGATAGAATCTCCCACACATATTCTCCATGTTTGCTATGATAGTCAATGTGGTGGAGCTGGTCAGGCGTCGCTTCATTTGATATCCATTCCAGCATGAAGATGTCGCAGTCGTTAGATAGAGGAATCTGTTGTGGACTGCGGTGGCAGAACTGGAGCTCATGCCATTTGCTTGCTTGCGTGTCCAGGAATGGTTGGATCAGCTTTGACACCTCATCGTAGAATTTTCGGACTAAGCATTCGAGGGATGTCGACATTGCTGATGTACACTATACTAGATGATCTTTGTTGTTGTCCGAGCTGTTGTAGAAAATTCCAGCTCGTTGGCGAGTGTACATCATCAGGAGCGTCCAATGGTTATAATGCAGGATGGGCAGAAAAATTGTGCTTGAGACCCCGCTCTCCAACTCTGCCAAAAAAACTTGCTTTGCTCCTGTTTCATCGGCGAGGCAAACTTCGTTGAACAGCATAGGATAAGCTATGTATGCATATTAGAACCTTGGCTGTAATGTTTGGATGTAAGCAGCCGCCACAGATACAGCCAAGCATCCTCCTTCTTTTACCATGTCCCTTAAATCATCAACTAGGACTACGACATTGCCTGCCTCATAGATGACATCCGCTGGGGTAGAGTCAGCCCACTTCTGAAGGATTTCATTGACCTGCTCCTGCGTGAGTGTAGCGCACGAGAAGCGGTCGAAATTTTTGATCATCTCTTCTGCAGTTTCAGGTGAAGCACTGTCTTCAAATCCATGCACTTTCCGTAGGATCTCCAACTGCTTGCCTGCCCCATAGGTGTCAGTTGCCATCCCAGCTTCTTTTTCTGGGGAGTTGTCGGGTTGTGAAGAGTCATCTTCATTATCGCTATCCAGCAGCCCCTCTGGTACCCCTACGTCTCGGAAATAGCGCCCGTCTTTGATCAGCAGCAGAGCGTATACGCTCCTAAGGTGGTAGAAGTTTTGGCTCAGGAGATTCCTCATATATCCAAATATGTTGAGTAGCTCCATGGCGCGCAAGATGATGAAGGCGCTATTTCCTCTTCCCTCTTCTGCTTGGACGGGGAAGTCTCAGATGGAGAAGAAGTTCCAGACACCTTTGTGACATTGGCTTCCTTGTTTGATAGCTCGTAGGAGACGCAGCGGTAGTAGCCTCAGATTTTTATCCTCTGGGCGACTGAAAACAAGCCTGAAGTGTGGCACCTCGCTGCTACTGCAGCTCAGTAGGTGGACATCATGGCTCCTTAGGTCTGCCACGCAGAGGAACCATATGTTGCGGTGCTTTTTCGGTGCCAACACGAGGTTTGGGTTATGCGTATCTATGTGTTGCAGCATGTTGGCCACCGCAGTAGAGTCTGATTCTCCCCACATCAGTCTTCTAGCCAAGGTCGGGGTGGCATTGTATATCGTCTTCTGACCTGCCCCGGTGTTGATATTCTCGATGATCGCACTTTCAAGGACCCTGAACACCCTTTTGCTGATGACGGCTGGCGAGCGGAACATGCTGCGGAGTTCTCCCCGTCGCACGGAGAAGTAGCCATCGCTCCAGATGACGTCTTCGTCATCTTCCTGCGATCTTAGGACCTTGTTTAGCAGTTTCTGGTCTCTGATCGTCAGGTAGTCGACGACCCTTTTATCGAAGTTGGCCATCTCAAAGGAAGGTATCTCCGATGGCTCAGCAAACTTGTCTGCCATCAAGCCTCTTCCTCGGGGAAGGTGTCTTTCATTGGCGGCATAAACGTCCCCCTTTTCTCCCTCTGATTCATCAGAAGAGTCCACCCTGATGCTTAAATCTCCGTTATCGTCTTCAATTTCATCCAGGGGACTGAGGGATTTTCCTCTTCCAGGCCTAGGGAGCTCTCTTGTCCTACTGGAGCTCCATCGGTCGACTTTGGTGGCGTCCCCTTCTCGGGCGTTGTGGATGACCCGCTGGACGAGGAGGAGGACACCGATCTTGAGGAGGATGTTGACAAAGAGGGTGGAGAGCCAGGACCAGGGGGCGACGGGGACCTTCTCGGCTGCCTTCGGCGCGAATGGTCATCCCTCCTGTTCAGCCTCTCCTCAATCTCGACGAGGCATTGGAGGGCTTGCTAAAGCATCGCGGTTAGAGTCTCTAGTTGGCCGGGAAGGCTAACTAGAGTCAGTAGCTCTCGTTCTTGGCTATTCAGCCTTTTCTGGAAAGATGAAAACTTGCGGGTTAAGGAAACACATGTAGCTGAGTTGTTCTCTGTTACCTCCTGCAAGTAGTCGAGCTCGTGCCCTAGCATCTTCTTGAGTGATGGAGGGGTTCCTGTGGGTCTCCCTTCCCTCCTCACGACACCTTGCTCACGTGATGGTCTACCAGATGAGGTAGAGTCTATCTCAATTGTTCGCGATGCAGATGCCATCGGGCGAGGTGTCGGCACTTTTGTGGCTGTCACCGTCTCGCCTTCTCGTCGTGGTGGAGATGGTCGTGGTGTGGTTGGATGTTGATCCACCTCTATACTATCGGCGATCTCTTCAGCAGCCACTATGGGGGACACCGGTGGCGGTGTCGGCGTCAGCTGTGCACCTTCGAGCTCCATCGCTAGGATCCCGGTGAATACCTCATTACTGGCATCCGGCTGAGGTTCTTCCTCTGCCTCTATAGGCATTACAGGGATGTCGGGGGTTGTGGCTGTCTCTTTCACGGCAGTTCCTGTTGTTATTGTCTCGGTGACCTCAATGATCACTTGTTCTTCTTCAGCCACCACAGTCGTTGTTGTGGTTGTGGCTGGTATAGTAGGAGCGACGACAGCTCTATTAACAGTTTTCGTCGGTAGCTCTGGAATTGCGGATGGCTCGATGCGGGCTGTTGAAGCTTTTTCCCGCCTTGGGTTGAGAGGAATTGATTCTCCTCTTGCGGCTGCCCTCTCCTGAACCCTGGTGGTGGCGGCGTAAGCTGCGTCTACCGCCACATCTTCTATCTCTGCAGCAGTGAAGACCAGCTTTTCTGTGTCGTAGGTGGCGCAACGAGGTAACGGCAAAAGGGTGTTTGTCCTTGGGAACTTGTAGAAGTAGCACCTTCCTTCCTTCTTTATGATGCTGGCCCTCATTAGGTATTTGAGGTCGATCAGCTCATTGCCCCTCATCCTCGAAAGTTCGCGTGGCTCCTTTGGGTACCCAAGCCCAGTCGTGATTAGGTTGACGATGCCACCCATACAGTATTCTTTGGTGGCATCCTTTATGGGGTGCAGCCTGTTCAGCAAGAACTGCCCGAGGTTGATCACTCTTCCCTCCATCATGTGCCACATGACATGGAGTTCTTTAGTGTAGATATTGCTGGACTCGTTCTTGCTGAACAGCAAGCTCGCCACCAGTTTGTGCACTATTCTCCAAAAACATGAGGGCACGGCTGCCACCTTGCTTCCCGGCTTAAATGATGACTCGTCGGTCATCCTATTCCAGAGCTCCACGAGGTTGAACCAGTCTCCTTCGGTGATTCTTTCACCGTTATTCATCAGATTCTTCTCCTCATCGCTGGAAGAGAAGATCTTGTTCAGAAGCTTCTTAGAGATGGCGTGCTCCGAGTTGTATAGCCGGGCTTGGAGTCTATCTGCTCTGTCGTATTCTTCCTTTTCAGTAGCTGAATTCTTCACTCAGCGGAGAGATGACATGAACTCCTTCGTGAGTTCGGTGTAGGAGGAAGATCGGATGAGGCAGATCTTCCTCAGTCCTACCACGGCTAGGATGTTCTCCAGTCTTTCAAAGATGCCCAGCTGAACGAATGAGGACTGGTGACAGAACCTGCTCGACCTGTAGAGCTTGGTCCCCAGCTCTGCATAGCGGCGTCCATACTCATCATCTCTCGGCACGAACCTTCCTGGTGTGTGACCCAGGGGTTCTGCTGCTGCTGGTGGTACTGAGGTTCGATCCACCACCTCCCCTGTCATTGTCCTCTTTTCCACTGTTGACGGCCCAGTCGCTTCTGGATTCAGGCGTTTCTACCCGACAGTGGTCGCTTCAGCTGCAGCTTCATTTTTATTCTTCGGTCGTGCTCGTCAACTCAAACAACAGTCTGCTTGGTACGGGCTATTTCTATTAATCATAAAACAAATTCCTTGATCAATTAAATGTGTCGATGTTTGAAAAGGGAAACTGAATGCACGATAAGAAATGACCCGATACAAAATTGATCCCAAACCACTGTATCGGACGATACGAGGTTTCATAGATTAGGGATCATGCCCAATACGAGATATGGGTATCATCCGTCACGGAAAAAGAACTTATAAAATGAGACAAACGGCTAGAACTGTGTGTTAGAAAGGTCGCCCGTCATAGGTGTGTCGGGCGATACGGTTGCAAAGGACAAAACGCCCGATAGGGATCTCCTAAAAGAAAAGCAACGTGTCGCCCAACAACAAAACAGGCGAGGCGATGCAAAGATGGGCGACTCGATTATCGCTCGACTTGGCGTAACGGGCAAACGCGAATAAAAGGTACATTGCACGACATATGTATCGGACGATACAAGGTTGCTCGGCTAAGAAACCACAAGCCCGATAAGTTATTCATGAAAGGAAGGTCGTGTCGGGCAAGGTGGACAACACGGTCTGTCGGGCTATACCTTTGCTATTTTCTTAAACTTCTGCACGGCATGAGAGCAGGGGAACGTAGCATGACACGGGAGCTAACTCAGAAAATCTCAGTACGACACGGGTAGGTGAAAATAGTAAAGGCAGTTGCCCGACACGGTAAACTCTCCATGCTATATATAGCGATCTCGTCCTAGAGTAAAACTGGTAATTTCGGGGCGCGCGTCGGCTATTGGGGTAAGTCATTCCCGAGACGGGCATGCCACCCGTTATGACCTTTGCGATGCCCGAAATACCATTGCCCAAAATGGGCGCGTTCAGCGTGCCAGATGAGCGATGCCCGATATGACCATTCAGAGAAAAACTCAGGGAGAAAAACTCAAAACAAAGCTGGAAAAAGTGGTCGATGAGCAAAACATCATTGGCCTATGGTTAAGAGCCCGGCCTCAGATGGTATTACCCATCTCGGTCTATAAAACTGAGTGGTGGCCCATAAAAAAGAAGAGTCAGCGCATGTGGCGCATGCACTGACTCGGGCCTTATTACAGTCCATAATGTTTGTAATGTTTGTTCTACAGGAAAGTAAAATGCATCCTATTCTAGGAAATAAAAGAAAGCTCGGGCTGCCTCCCGAGAAGTGATGTAGTTTTCGTCTTCAGCTTGACTTCTTTATCTTCATCACCCCTTAGTCTCTGCCATCATTCTCTCGTGCAACTCGATCCTCTTTTCTCTTGATCACTATCATGCCTTCTTTTCCGTTTTAGTATTCGACAGAATTTTTCCTGACTGATTCTTTATTAACTCGGCCATTTGAGCTAGTTGCTAATCAATTTGGCACTGATGTGTCTGCATGTCTGCCATTTGTACCTGTAACGAGTTCAAAACACCCAAATTTGATAGCGCGCTCTGCGCTAACTGGTTGTTAATAGTGTCTTGCCTTTTCACGAAATCAAACAGTTGGCCAACCACATCCGACTGGCCAGAAACCTTATCTTGTTCCTTGGTTGATCGTTGGTACTTGACTTGACCTTGGAAGTTACTTTTGTTCGTCTGGAAGGGGGTGTTTTTAGTGTACTGACTGGGTCTTCCCCTCTTCTCGAATGCTTGGGGCGGCTTAGACGAGCTATGCAGCTGATGTGAATTCTCTGTTGCATCCCTGTTGCCGTAGCTGAAACCAGGGTGGTCCGGCCTCTTAAAATTTACAAAAGAGACATTTTCAGTCTCTTTGGCCTCAGAGTCAGAATCGCTTGACGCTTCTGGTCGGGTGTAGATGCATTTATCTACCCCATGGCCCCCTTCTCCACAAGTCACACACTTCATTACTTTTTCCACCTGCTTCTTCCCTTTACCACCAGATTCCCTTAGCTGCTTGACATCTGTCACTATCCTCTGTATCTGAGAAGTTATAGACTCCAGAGCCTTGGATTCAAGAGAGGGTCCTTCGCTGACCTTCTTAGCCTGCCCTCTGTCAGATCTATCATACTCAGTGCAGGCTTGCAGCTCGGCCATGTTTTTTATGATCCTTTCATACTTGCTCGGCTTTTTCCCTAGGAAGTCACTTCCTGTTGCAACATTTAGTGAAACCCTTTCGTCGGGAGTTAGATCGTTGTAAAAGGTGGTGACTAGGAAACTTTTCTTGTATTTATGGTGAGGGAAGTCCCTCTGATATTCTTGGTATCTTTCCCAGGCTTCGTGGAGGTTCTCGTTGGGCTTTTGCATAAAGGAGGTTATTTTTTTTCTGTTCCTCACTGTCTTCTCAGTCAGATAGAATTTATTTACAAAAGCATCTGGTAGTGCTCCCCATCTGTTTAGAGATTGGTGGAGTAGTCCCAGATACCATGATAGAGCCTTGTCTTCTAGAGAGAAGATGAAGCCCTTGCAGTAAATGACTTCCTGGGGTACACCTCGGATCTTAATTGTGTCGCAGATATTCTTGAAGGCATCCAGATGATGATAAGGGTTGCCTTTCTTGGAGCTCCCTCTGAAGCTCTTATTTTGGATCATGGAGATTACAGACGGCTTGAGCTCAAAGTTGGTGGCGTTGAAACGTGGAATGATGACTGGGCATCGGGAATTGTTAGCCTTCGTGGAGGCTAACTCCCTCAGGGTTTTCTCTTCTTCTTCCGAATCTTCACTGTCACTGCCTTCTCGGCGCTGATTCTAATCATTTTGATTCCTTCTGTGCCTTCGATGGTGACGACGTCTATCTCGGTGTTGGTCGTCGTCAGACTGCTCTCCTTCTGGATTTTCATGTTGATCATGGCCGTCATAGCGGTCATTTTCTTTAGGTGGAGGGGAGTTAGGTCTAGCCCTCCTTTGACGTTCGCCCTCTGAAAGAGGTTGTTCAATACGATGCAGCATGTTATGTTATGTCGATGCTCAGGTGAATGGAAAGCCCTTTCCTCTGAGTACCTGAAATAGCATGAAAAAGCAAGTTAGAAAATCGAATTATTTATTTCAGGCAAAGAATAATGATAATAATAATGAAAGGGAAAAGAGTGTTTTCAAGCTCATTTCTAAGCTTGAGGCACGGGAATGTAGTTAGTGGATTCAGTTTCATCAACAGTGCCATTTTTCCTTGTCCCCGGCAACGGCGCCAAAAAGTTGACCAGCCTAAATCGCGTGTCCTAAAAGTGGAGGCAGATTGAAGTAGTTGGACTTTTACATTTATAACCCGAAACCTTCTAGGCCCCCGTAACTTTGTTTACGGGGTTGAAATAGATATACGGGGTCAAACACAGGGACAAGGGTGGTAGTGTTGAGAATGCGGAATCGACACGCTACACTCCGGCAAGGGTAGAGACATGGTAAAAATTCCCCAAAGGGAACAGCCAGATAAGATCGATAAAACAAAAGAAATCTATCTCCAACTGGAGCTACGAGGAAGATTTAAGGTTTTAAGCATTTATCAATTTTTAGGGGTTTTCATGCAATAGAGACAGAGAGATAATACTAAAGCCAAAGCAAGGTACGAGGGAGATAAACTTCGGTAAAACAAGCAGCAGAAGGAACGTCCCGTACCCCTCCTCTCAGAGCGGGTACCTCTAACCAAGCATCAACACCCCTCTCGAGGTTGCTGGACTTAAGTTAGAGTGGAGAGGTTGCTAAAGCAAATCCGATTCCGGGCACTCTCGTACTCCAGAATCGGACCAAACACTAGAGCCACAACACCTCTCTCAAGGCTGTTGCGATGGGAAAACACGATTCGGTAGCTAATCGAAACGTGATCCAAACATACAAGCTAGAGTTCAGATGTTAAACATAGCAATCATCCAACAAAGATACCAAACATAAGCAGTAGATAATTAAACTCTTTTATTTCCATAAACAAATAAGGTTCTGATTACAATGCAGAGGTAAAAGAAATAAATGACTGAAATAACAAAGATAGATGTCGCCTTATTGATATAGAAGGACGACAGACTACAGCGGACCCTCCAGCCCGATACTGGCAGGAGCCTAGCTCGATACAACCGTGTCGGGTGGCACACCCTCTCAGGCGACATGTCGTGACAGGCGGGTTGCATCGTGTGAGAACCCTTGTCTGATATGATCATGTCAGGCGGCACCCTCTTAGGCGACACGCCATGACGGACGATGTGTATCGGGGTTCGGTATCGTGTCGGGCTAGAGCAATGCTCCTAGTATCGGTCACTTATGTCGGGGATCCTTGTTGGCTGATATCGGCCTACAGTGTTGCCCGAGATGACCCTAAGTGAACCATTCCCTCCCTCTCGGGATGGGGAAGTGCTCACCTAGAACCGCCCGGCACAAGCACTGAGGCACGATACACTAGCTCTTCATAGCTTTCCTGAGGTGACTTGCGCAGGGTTCTGACTTGTGTTTTTGGCTTCCTGTAGCTGCTATTTATAGGCAGCGGTTGGGGAAGTTACGGCACGCAGGGCGCCACGTGTCCTTGCTTATCTCTTATTATCACGGAGTCAGTGGATGGTGATATCAGTATCGCCTGGCACAAGGATGTCGGCTGTCAGTGGACATGACGAGCGGCACCTGCCGGTGGGCGGCCTGTGTCGTGTGACAAGCTTCGGTTGTCGTGGTGAGCCCGACTCCCTGTCGGGTGTCGTCTGTTAGTCCCTTCTTGTGTGGCATCCTTATGTCATGCGTCGATGTGTTGTGCTACCTTGTCGGGCAATGAGCATATCGGCCGGCTGGAAGGCCGATGTAGGTGGAGCATGTTTGTGGGCCGGGATGGCCTTATTGATGATAAATGAGTCAAAAATGGAGGAAAACTCTGCAAAAGATGGAAATATTGAATTAAGAGTGTAGCTTGTCCTGTTATTGCAAAAGTACATATAAAAAGACAGAAAAACAGTTTAAAAGGGTAGTTTTGATAACAGAATAAGGGTCAAAAACATCACAAAATTTGGTGTTATCAACCCCCTATGTGCAGGGATGTCACTTGAGTTGCCTTACCATGATACCCCTCCCCTAGAGGATTATGGTCCATCTCCATGATTCTTGGATTTTCTGAGGAGATAAAAAGATGTGCATCCTAGGGACATGTGGAAGCAACACCCCATAGATCTTCCTAAGGGACTAGGAGAGTCATAGGCAGTAGAGCAGAGGAGAGAGAGGCCCGTAGGGTATGAAGACAAGATACAGAGATAATGATGTCACAGCCCATAGTGAACACCTATGACATGTCTACTATACATGCGCATTTGGAGTGTATCAATAGGATTTAGGAGGGCATCTTGAGGACACAAGAGGGATTTCAAAGGATACAGGATGCATTCTAGTTGGATCATTAGCAGATGTACCATCAGATCAACCACATGTATCTCTTTCAGCATGCACAGGTGCAGAGGAACCCCCAATGGGGGGGATACTTATGGGGAGTGTTGTCAGAATATAAGGAGACCTACTGTAAGGAGGAGGGATCACCCCCTTACTAAAGAAAAAATCAAGAATAAAACATCCATTCCAAACACACTCAAAGGTATGGTGGAATAGGCGTAACATTTTCAAATTTCAATAAATGGTATTCAAAACAACCAAAGTATAGCAGTGGAATAAAAATGTTGACTATATTCAATTTTCACAAAATATTACAAAAGTACATCATAATATCCCATAAGGGTTTACATGTATGATACAACATAAGGATCTAAGTAGAGGGAAATCTAAACCATAACAACTTTGTCTCCAAGCTTTAACTCCTTAAGCTAGTCCAAAACTTCATGCCTTATCATCTAAGTCCTTCACCTAGGGTAGGAAGCATACCCAGCAAGAAGAGAAAATAGATGACATCAAAAAAGGTTGGTATGTGCATACCAAATAGGAAATTGAGCAATATATGGAATAAAGGACATCAAATATAAAAGGATTTCCATAGAAAGGATAAGGACCACCCAAATGGGTATCTAGAGAAAAGGAATTGAAATCATATGATAAGAAAAGAATACTTGCCATTAATAAAACATAAAGATTGTGTCACACAAGCACATGTAAAGAATTAGGGCACACACCCCATATCATCAACTTGCATGCATGTGAGATAAACATAGCCTTAGAACAATATAAACACAAAGGCAGACAAGTCTCATAAAGTTGAAACCTGATAGAGAAAGGAATACTACCAATCTCCTAAATATATAAAACATGGGCCAAGAATCACACATCTTGCTCTGGGTATGAGGTTCCTTTCCATCCCAAAAGAGCAGGAAATATCACATCTGCTCGGTAGGAAATAACACATCTGCCATAAAAACCAATGCAATTACACTACTCTAGTGCTACTGAATCACATAGCATGTTAAATGTAGAGGCAAGTAGAAAGTATAGTCAGAATATATAAACTAGTCACCACATAAGTGACCAACATATACATCCACCTCATAAGTGGGAAAAAAACACCACATGTCAACTTTTAGAGTTCCATCATGAACAAAGCATAAGATAAGATTTCAAAAGAATATCCATGATCACATGATCAATATTAAATAAGGCAGTTCAAATGAACCATGATTTTTAAAAGAAAAGACATTGTGTATAGGCTAATGTCCATAGGAAAAATAGAATGAATAAGGATAGGTGAATTGATCAACATAGAAGAATAGGGATACATCATACCTCAACTTCAGAGTCTAAACAGTCCAAGTCAGTCATAGATCCAAGCCTAGGCCTCCAAAGAACCTCTAGGGAAGGTGGACAGGTCCAATAAGTAAGGTTCCCAAGCTTAGAGAGGCTGGTTTCTCCAACAAAGCTCCTATCTCGAGCAAGAAGCACATTCTCCACTTTCGAGGTGAAAAACCCTAACAAAAGAATATGGAGATGAGGTGTTTATGGGTTCTAGGTGGGGTTTCACCATGGAAATCCATGGTTCCAACCTGGAGGAAGGTGGAAGGAAGACTAAGAATATGAAAATAGGGAAGGAAAGGAGGATACTTACTAGTTTTGGTCAAAATCACCAAGGAGGAGCTTAATAAATCCTAAATCGAGAAATTTGGAACCCTAGGAGCCTTCTTCACCAAGGTAGGCACCTTCTTTTACCTTGGGACAGCACCTTCATGGAAAAAGAAAGTAGGAATAATGCTCTAAGATAGAGGAAATAAAGGCGAGCAAGATTTTTCGAATTTGGAGTTGGGAAGGGGTAGATATGGCTATATAAAGAAAGAGGTCAAGTATGAGGTGTCTATGAGACTTTCCATGTGTCATGTATAAGGGTGTCCATGGACAAGCAAGACTTTATGGATAAGGAAGAATTCAATCATGAGGTGTCAAGTTACTTTCCATGTGTCCAATGCTAAGGGTGCCTATGGACATGCAAACCTTTATGGATAAGGAATAAGTCAAGCATGAGGTGTCCATGGAGCTTTCCATGTGTCCTTAGACATCACATAGCATGTTAAATGTAGAGGTAAGTAGAAAGTATAGCCAGAATATATAAACTAGTCACCACATAAGTGACTAACATATACATCCATCTCATAAGTGGGCAAAAGACATAACATGTCATCTTTTAGAGTTCCATCATGAACAAAGCATAAGATAAGAGTTCAAAAGAGTATACATGATCACATGATCAATATCAAATAAGGTAGTTCACATGAACCATGATTTTTAAAACAAAAGGCATTGTGTATAGGCTAATGTTACAACCCCAATTTTTGGATTCTTTTGGTGAGAAATGTAATTTCTCCTATTAAAGATATTTGAACAAATAATGATATGATTTGTTTTGAATAAAAGGATATCGTTTACAATAGCCCTGTTGGTTGTTTTGTGGGCCTTATTGGCTATTGGGCCCAATAACAAGGAAAAGAAAAAGGAAATTCAATTAGTAAATAAATAATTAAGAAATGGAGAAAAGAAAGAGGTAGAAACCTCTAGAAGGCAAGGGAATATTATCCAAAGGTGGATTTCGTGCCTATTGGGTTCCTTGGGTCCTAAGAAGTCCAAAGTTGCAAAGATAATGCAACAAGAAAAGAAAAGATCAATTAAATATTTCTTTATCAAGAAAGAAATTGGAGACAATGATAAAATGTGGGAAATAAGTGGAAAGAGGTATGATTGAGTCATGTTTGGTGGATTTTTGTATCCATAAGGTTTTTAATGTTAGAAGGAATTCCAATAAGAAAAATAAAAAGAGAGATAAAGAGAAATCCTCAAAAAGAGATATTTTAATAAAGAAATAGTAAGATAAGGAGAAATTATGGATATAGATGCATCTAGAAGGATAATGAGTATCCACTAAAAAGGATTTCGAAATATTAGAGTTTCTTGGGGTCCAAGGAGCCCCAATGGAGAAAAAGAAATAGAAAATACAAATAATACAAAATAAGAGGATAATGTGATACATAATTAATGAATTTGGTGGTATTGTTAAAAAGAGGTAGTTTCTACTATAAGAAAGTATAATTTTGTGCCAATGGATTAAAATACAAGCATAAAGAGAATAAGAGAGAGGATTTTCGAATTCCTAAATATCCAATAAATATGGTTTATTAAGAAAATAATTAGGAGAGAGAAGATTGCTTCTCAATGAAGGAATAGGTTTCCTTTTGGGAAAGGGACTTGTGAACTCGTGGATAGTCATCCTAGGGCTTTGTTACCCTCCCCTATATAAGGGTAGAGCCCATGATTGAGCCCAAGGAGATCCCATATCTCTCTCTCTCTTCTCCTTCTCCTTTGCATGCAAACCCTAGCTAAGAGGGTAGTTTGAACCCTAGAGTTTCGAGGGGGTCTAGATGGGATGTGATGGAAGCTTGTTGATCTTGCGATGACCGGAGGAGGATTAGTTATCATCTCTGAAGCTTTAACCTCATGCAACTGATAACACCAAATTTTGTGATGATTTTGGCCCTTATTTTGTTATCAAAACTTCCCTTTTAAACTATTTTCCTCTCCTTTTTATAGTGTTTTTGAATAAACAGGCCACGCGACACTATTAACTCAATTTTGTCATCTTTTACAGAGTTTTCCTCAGTTTTTAACACATTTATCGGCAAAAAGGCCCGTCCCAGCCCACGAACACGTTCCACCTGCGTCAGCCTCCTTACCAACCAACCGGCCGATACGGTCACTGCCCGATAGGGAAGCTCGATACCCTGCCACGCGACACAAGGGCGTCGCGCAAGAGGGAGCGGATGAGCGACACGCCTTCTACCCGACAAGGAGCCGGACCCGCCATGACTGTCGAAGCATGTCGTGCAATACAGGCCACCCACCGGTAGGCGCTACTAGTCACGACGACCGACATCCTGACATCCTTATGTCGGGCGACACGCATATCGGGCACGCCTGAAGCCGCAATAATGTAGTCGAAGAAGGACACATGGTGTTCGGAGCACCTTAACTTCTTCCAATCGCTGCCTATAAATAGCAGCTACAGGAAGCCGAAAAGACAGTTCGGAACCCCCAAGAGCTAACTGAGGAAAGCATCTGGGGCTAGTGTGTCGTGCCTCAGAGGTTGTGTCGGGTGATTCTAGGTGAGCACTTCCCCATTCTGAGAGGGAGGGAATGGTTCACTTAGGGCCGTCCCGGGCACCGTTGTAGGCCGATATCAGCCAACAAGGATACCCGATAGGAGTGGTTGATACCTAGAAGCAACACTCTAGCCGGGCACGATACCTAACCTCGATACGCATCGCCAGTCGCGGCGTGTCGCCCAAGAGGGTGCCGCCCGACATGATCATATTGGGCCAAGGCACCGTGCGCGATACATCCGCCCGTAATGAGCGTGTCGCCCGAGAGGGTGTGCCGCCCAACACGGGTGTATCGGGCAAGGCTCCTGCCCGGTATCGGGCTGGAGAGTCTGCTGTTGTCTGTCATCCTTCTAAATCAAGAAGGCGACATTTATCTTTGTTATTTCAGTCATTTACTTCTTTTACTTATGCAATGTAATCAGACCCTTATATGTTTATGGAAATAGAAGAGTTTTAATCTTCTGCTGCTTTATGTTTGGTACCCTTGTTGGATGATTGTTATGTTTAACATCTGAATTCTAGCTTGTACACTTGAATCGCGCTTCGATTAGCTACTGAATCGTGTTTTCCCATTGCAACAGCCTCGAGAGAGGTGTTGCGGCTCTAGTGTTTGGTCTGATACTGGAGTACGAGAGTGCCTGGGATCGGAGTTGATGTAGTAACCTTTCCACTCTAACTTAAGTCTAGCAACCCCGAGAGGGGTGTTGGTTCTTAGTTAGAGGTGCCCACTTCGAGAGGAGGGGTACAGGATGTTTTCTGCTGCCGCTTGTTTTACTGAATTTTTCTCCTTCGTTCCTTAAGTGATAGTGTTATCTCTCTGTTTTCGTTACACAAAAACCCTAAAAACTGATAAATGCTTAAAACCTTATTTTTCCTCATAGCTCCAGTTGGAGATAGAATTGTTTTGTTTTATCGATCTTATCCTGCTGATTCCCTTGGGGAATTTTATCATCTCCTTGCCATTACCAGAGTGTAACGTGTCGATTCCATGTTCTCAACACTACCACCCTTATCCCTGTGTTCAACCATGTATATCTACTTCGACCCCATAAGCAAAGTTGCGGGGGCCTAGAAGGTTTCGGGTTATAAATTTAAAAGTCTGACTACTTCAAATACGCCTCCAATTTTAGGACGCGCGATTTAGGCCGTTCAACAGCCACCTGCTACAGGCCTGCACGACGCGCAGAGCGTCGCAGGCTTGGTGCGCTTGATCTAGCCACCTAGGCCGCGAGCTGGGCGATGCCCCAGGTGAGGCGGAGGACAAAGGAGCTTGGGCGGCCATTGGTGGCGGCCCGCGAACCCTAGGAAGGGGTGGGCAACCCCGCGTAGGGCTGCAATCAGCACAAGGTCGGGTGTTGCGAGATTGAAGACGACCAATCAACGGTTGGATGTTTTTACCCCTCTGGGGTGTGAAGAAACAACAACTTACGCAAGGGTAGTATCGTAATCTGGTTATATTTTCAGCCAAGCAACGTATTGCATGGGATTGCGGACTTGTCAGCATCCCATTGGCCCAAGTAAGTAAATCTTGTGAAATTTGTATCTTTTTATTGGTAGCTCGGATCGATACATGTAACATATCAATTTTTCTCAGAAAAATGTGAGGAATCCATAAAAATATATTTAGAAGCTAATTCCTCTTGCAATTCGAAAAGTAGTGGAAGTTATCAACTTCAATGCATAAATGATTAAGAAACCCTAATTTGAGATGATTAATGTATTGAGAAGGGTTATGTGGATGATTAAAGTTGATATTAACATGTTTATTATAAAAAGATACATCAAGATCTAAAATGATAAACTTTACACGTAATTGGATTAATTTAGGGTTCCATGTGCATAAATGAGCTTTAATGGGCCTTGAAACCCTAATGTTAGTAATTGTGACTCTTAATGGCTTTAATTGTTCAAATTCATGAATAAAGCTGAGATATGATGATTTTAGCTATTTTGAGTATAATAGTTCCTAATGGTGGATAAATACCCTTAATATGGTAATTAGGTTTTTCTAGTGGATAAATGTGGAATTAGTGATAAATAGAGTTCATGAAAGATAAGTCGCTAATTTGAAAGGAACCAAAGGTCATAATTGGGCCTAATGATTGTGTCATGACTTAAAAGGATAAAAATGGTAATTTTAATGTAAAAGAGGCATAATAGACCTAATGGACTTTTTATTGTGCCTTTAATCCGAAATTAAGGTTATATGTTGTTAAAAAGGCAACCTTAATATCTTTCATAAAGAGTAGATGAGATAACTAGGGTTTGTGAGTAATTGTATAAAATTGGGGTTTAAAATAGTAAAAATGAAGCGAAACCCTAATTGCAATGGAAACCCTAAAAGTAGACTAGAACCCCTAGGAAGCGAGCTAGGTTTAATAGACCTTGATGGCCTAATCAATGATAGGAAAATTGGATGTATATTTCAGGATCCTCTTGTGTGCTTGCTTGTTTACTGGATTTCTTACTTAGTTGGATTATTTCTACACTCAAGTCAACCTGACAGGTATGTGGTTAATTATGGTTAATCACATTAGTTTCTCAAAGGTTTCTCGGATGATTAATCGCATTGAATGCAAGCTATCAGTTTGGATGTTCATACTTGCAAATCATAAAGTCGTTATGATTATCACAATAATAATACAAGTGTGTATTTTGGCACCTACATGCCACCATGATGGATGATGCCAAAAGGTCAAGCCTAGGAGGGAAGACACATGGGCACCATGAGTGGTGACCCCAGACACCAAGCTCAGGATTGAGAAGGTGGTCTTTATTGCATGACTAATGGGCACCATGAGAGGTGACCCCAGGCACCAAGCTCGGGATTGAGAAGGTGGTTTTAAGTCATTGGCAAAAGAGAAACCCTAAGGAGGGTATGCCAGGGTTAGGGCAAAAGCGGTGGAGAATGTCACATTGAAAGTGTAAATTGGCTTGTTAATTAACTTGATTGTGATATTTAGATTGTTAGCCATATTTGTGAAATTTTGGTTGTCCCCACATACCGACATATTCATTTATGCTGACCGATGTTTTGTTTGTCGGCGTTTTAGGTACAAATTGAAAAGGACAAATAGTAAAGTGACACATTGTGAAATTAAGAAATAAAGTGCAAGGAGTATTAGTTAGAATAGAGTCCATATGTGGATAGAAGTTTGATATCCAAGTTTTTGAAAAAGGTATGCAAAGTTTTTTTATACTAGATTTCAGTATAGTCTGGTAGAATTTTATAATTATTACTGATTATTTGTCGAACCTTTGATCCTGTTAATTAGGATAACGGCTCTGACCTTTGGGTCTCCCTTAAATGGGGGTTACTGGGAGGCAGGGTCGTTACAGCTAATGTCCATAGGACAAAGAGAATGAATAAGCATAGGTGATTTTCCCAACATAGAAGAATAGGGGATACATCATACCTCAACTTCAGAGTCTAAACAATCCAAGTCAGTCCTAGATCCAAGACTAGGCCTCCAAAGAACCTCTAGGGAAGGTGGACAGATCCAATAAGTAAGGCTCCCAAGCTTAGAGCGGTTGGTTTCTCCAACTAAGCTCCTATCTCGAGCAATAAGCACCTTCTCCACTTTAGAGGTGAAAAACCCTAACAAAAGAACATGGAGATGAGGTGTTTATGGGTTCTAGGTGGGGTTTCACCATGGAAAGCCATGGTTAAAACCTAGAGGAAGGTGGAAGGAAGACTAAAAACATGAAAATAGAGAAGGAAAGTAGGATACTTACTAGTTTTGGTCAAAATCACCAAGGAGGAGCTTAAGAAATCATAAATAGAGAAATTTGGAACCCTAGGGGCCTTCTTCACCAAGGTAGGAACCTCCTTTTACCTTGGGACAGCACCTTCATGGAAAAACAGAGTAGGAATAATGCTCCAAGCTAGAGGAAATAAAGGAGAGCAAGAGTTTTTGAATTTGGAGTTGGGAAGGGGTAGATATGGCTATATAAAGAAAGAGGTCAAGTATGAGGTATCTATGAGACTTTCCATGTGTCATGTATAAGGGTGTCCATGGACATGCAAGACTCTATGGATAAAGAAGAAGTCAAGCATGAGGTTTCAAGTTAATTTCCATGTGTCCAATGCTAAGGGTGCATATGGACATGCAAACCTTTATGGATAAGGAAGAAGTCAGGCATGAGGTGTCCATGGAGCTTTCCATGTGTCCTTAGCCTAGGGATTTCATGGACATGTAAGAGGACAGCTCATAGAGGCTTTTTGAATATCAAATGTCAGTTTATGGACACTTATAGGCCATCCCAACCGACCTCCAATCAAAGAAATAACCCCATTGGTTGATAGCTTCTAAAGATAAGCTCATTTATAAAGAGAGCAATCCCTAAAATGCCCTTGGAAAGAAACACCTTCAAACCAAGGTGCTACTAGGTGCCCTTTGGTTTAAAAACTCGAGAATGGTAATGGAATATATAATTATTATAATTCATGTGACAATTCGCAAAGAAAACCTCCCTATTGGGTAAATTGCAGAAAAGTCCAGAATGTACCTAAAATTACATAACTTGCACAAACAACATGCAAATTGGACCAAACTTCATCCACAAGTTATCCTTGATGTTTTGAATATGAATTTTTATTATTTATATATTTTGAAGTTTAGAATCATATTATTCATTACTTATGTCTTTTACTCATTTTCTCTCTCCTAAACTTATCCTAATATTTCAAGGTTGTCCAAATTAGATGAAATTTGACATGTATGCTAATTTTGATATGTATATTTCGAATTTGAAGTTTGTTTCCACTTTTGAGACTTTTTTCTATGAGATATGTCATATGGCCCATTAACGGCCTGTTATCTAAATTATTCATCCAATTAAGTTCCTTATCTTCATATTACCACCAAAATGAGCTATGTGGCATATTTTATGTATCCATTATAAACCTAAGATTAATGTTAGAATATTAGGATATATTAAGGTGATCTATACATGCATTATCTCATTGGGGTTATCCTAAACATCTATTTAGGTCTAATCTTCAACCTTTTTTGGCTAAGTCCAAAATGTCAACTTTCAAGGTAGGGTTCAAGATCTAGTATGTTACACCTACCCACCTCCGTAGGAGGACTACTGAGGTAGCTACTACTAGTACTCCCGACCATAGGGAGGAGCACCACCAAAGACACCACGGCAGCCATGATCATCTACACAATCACTCTTAGACTTAAGCGTCATGATGAGGACATCATGATTCAAAAGTTTCGGGTGGTAGGGTGGTACTCCCTTCTTTTTACTGATCTTGCATTCCATTCTGACATTTACTTTTGTTTTATTGCTTATTCCATCTAAATTAGATTTTGCTTGTTTTGCATACATGAACATCATGTAGTTCATTTCCTTGCATTTTTTGCATAATTTTCAAAATTTTGCTCTTCTTGCCATGCATTGCATATCATGTAGATTTTTGTAATTTTTGCATGTTTATAGTTACGATTTGCTTGTTTCTTACTTTTTGTTTCATAATGTAGGCTTAGATGTGATTGAAGGCGATTTGGCACCATTTTGACCAATTTTTCCCAAATTTGGAATTTCTTGCCTAAAAACATGTTTTCACCCAATCTCTACTTATTGAAGAGAAAATTTTGATCTTTGACAAATGCATGCTACATTATCATGATCTATTCCCAAATGGTCTCAGTTCTTGACTTTTACATGTGAATCATCTCTCTCATGCTTGTGAATTGCTTGGGTTAAATCGTGATGTAAGCAAGTTGCAAGCGCTTAGGTTTTGTATAATCTCATGATAATAATATTGTTTTCATATTGCTCATTCATGCGATAAGTCATTACTTGATGAAATTGTTGGAGTAACCTTCATGAAGGAGATCTCATGTCTAAATCCACACTAGTGACCCCTCTTTGACTCACTTTTCTTTCATCAATTCTTATCTCTCCACCTCATTAATGGATGTCAAAGAGCACACATTCAGCCTTGGCAACCTCCAAAAATCTGGGGTGACCATATCTATATATCCCTGCTTCATTCTCACCACCATGTGCCCTATCTAGACCAAAGGGCAAAGAAAAAGAAAAAATAAAACAAAACATGCTCCTATGTAATAGCATCTAAATAAAGAAAAGATGAGTGCTCCAATGTAATAGCACTCCAACCCCTTACTGCAACCCTTTCTTCTATTTGCATGTTAATTGAGCTCGAAAACATCAAATCTAGCTCAATTTACCCTTTTTCACATCCGTGTGAGTCACTTAATGTGGATTTACATATGAGATTGTATACATAAAGGTAAAATAGCAACCCTAGTCATTTTTAATTATCACCACCATGAAATAGTTTACTCAAAGTTATATGATAGCCATATGGATTGATTGTGTATTATATGCTCTATATGTGAAGTTTGTATGCTCGATGCTTTAATCATGATTGGTTTGTGAAAGAGGAGAGGAGAGATAGGTTCAATACATGTACTTAGTCACCATTGAGCTCATTTAGTCAATATACTTATGTTAAAATGCATTTGTTCTTTCTTATTTGTTGAAAAATTGAAGAGTGGTTGAGTTGGAGTATACATGAGGACAAGTATGTTTTAAGTTTGGGGTGGTGATGTAGCCATATTTTAGGGCTTCATCTTGTGTCTTTTTGTACTTAAGTCATATCTATACTAATTATATTACATATTATTTCCCTCAATATGCATATTTCTATCAAATGCACTCGTGGCATTCTTTGCATGTTTTCAGGTATCTGGACCACGCTTGGATGGACGGAAGAGGAGGAGGGTGATCCTATAGTTTCTTCACCATTGAGGGGTCCAAGGAAGGTCCAACAGCTTCCCCAACCTACCTCATTGGACAAGACTCAAGTGAAGCAAAGATGACCATTGAAATTAAAGTTGAAGAGAAAAGTGCAACTGAAGACCCCAGCACAATAGAGATGCCAAGGAATGGTTGTGTTGGTCAAGTTAAAAATCATAGAGAAAGTATAGTTCAAGAGTTGAAGAAAGAGCTCAGCAAAACAATTGTGTGGTACGACATGGTCATCCTACAAAGGACTCAAAAGGACTGTGCTACTCAGCGCGGTCGTGGTGCTAGACTCCAGCATGCCCATTCTGGATAGAACAGTCTGCCACATCCCAGCCCACTATGGTCGTGTGATTCGCCACGGTCATGTAGACACATAGACACTGTAGGCATGGTGATCACCACGACCATGCCACCAGCTACTCAAAATCTCCAAAACAACATGTCATTTTACCCATTTTCCATCTCGGACATTCCATTCCACCACGGTCGTCCTAATCACTACCCACCATGGTCGTGCTGCCTAACACTGCCATGCTACTTGAAAATCTACCTTGTTTTTGCACTACATTACACATTCTACCCTCCACTTGACCTAGTGCTTCCACGTCACCTATATATAAATGGGTGGCAGTTGGAGGTCGAGGTTAGCTACCTTCTACCCATCTTAGCTCCCCCATTTTTCCCCTTAGCCATTCCATCACTTCCCTACCTCATTTCCACTCCATTTCACCATTTCCACCACCAAAACCCTAGTTTCTTAGGGTTTTGACCATTTCCCACCATCATCCCATGTCATTCCACCTTGGAGGAGGAACAAGCATGGCCTTGCAGCTACTGGAGAGGGAGATTTCTTCGTCAACAATGATCTACATGGCTACTTCTACATCTTTCTTCTCTGTTTTTATACTTTTTTGTTACTGAGTATCTAGGACCCCTTGGTGGGTTTTTTGGGGTCAAAGTAACATACCATGTTAGGGGAAATTGATATGTAAACATTGTACTTTTGTTTGAAAATAATAATGTTCTATTTCTATCTCATTTCACATAAATTTCTTTGTGGTTTGTGCTTGAAATCACATAGGATTTTAAGAAAATTGCTTACATTTAGCTAATTTGGGAATTGCTCTGGGTCCAATTAGTGGGTCCCTAGTTAGCTATTCACGTTACTACATGCTAGTCAATTCTCCTACACCAATGTGGGAGATCTAAGTAGCTCATATAAAAGCATTTAGTGTAATTATCTTGGAGCCTTCTCAAGGCTAGATTGCAGGTGATGTGAGGTCAAAAACCTCATCTCCACCTTCCATTACTACCCTCGACCCCTAATTACCCTAAGAGCTTCTATTCTAGAAACATAGGCTTGACTAGATCCTAATAAAATTTCACTTAAACCATAATCCAAGTGAGCCTCGCAAGGGTGGGTAGGAGGTGATATGGACTATTTTCCCTATACATACCCTACCCCACCTATGGCCAATTAGTAGTTTAGGGAAATTCATTACATCTAACTTATTGTTTGGTTTGGTATTCTAAATGAAGAATAATGTTTACATGTCATCACCCCCAACCCAATTGACAAGTGTATTTCCCCAAACAGACCATACTTACATAATTGTCTAAAACCCTAATTTCCTTCTTGCTTAGCTAGCCTTCTTTACTTGTTTATCTCTTTGCTTGCCTTCCTATTTCATTGCCTTGTTCTTGCTTTGTTCTTATTAGTTTAGGTCTTTAATTGTCCTTTAGTCTTAATTGCTAGCTTAGTGTATTGTTGACCTCTTCTTTCTTGCCTTACTGTAATTTTCTCCTTTCTTGCCTTTCCTTGCTTAGATTGTCATTTCTTGCTCATTAGAACTAATTATCTTGGGTAATTTAGGTCATCATTCTTGTTCTGCTTTATTTTCTTATTCAACCCATAGTACAATAAAAAACAAACCTAGTCAAACCCTTCTACCCTAGACTCTACAATAGGAATCTAGCCAAAACTAATGTAGCTCTAGTGCCCCCTTTTCTTTGTTGGGCTCGACCCCTAACTAGCTACTTTCCTATACTATAACATGACATGATGTGCTTGCACGTGAAGTGTGTTAGTTTATGTGGTCTAGCCTATTAGGTATTTATAAATTTGAAATACTTTCATTGTGTGTTCGAGCCTTGAGGTGAGCATCTAATCAAAGTCAATTGGTTAGGTGTAATCCACAACTCTGAAAGATGCACCAATATCATTTTGAGAATATTTTCATTCCTTCCTAAATGCCTTGGGTATCTCATTGATGGCTCTTGCATTTAGGAAACTCAAGATATTACAATTATATGTGATTATTCCTTAAATGTTGGATCTAATGTTAATATCAATACTAGGTCAATAACACTATCTTTGATCATAATGAGGATACCTCTAAATGTAAATGTAAGTAATATTTTAAGAGGAAGAAACTTTAGTTATGGGTTACTTAAGGGTTTCTACCTAAAGTCGGGATTGAAATTAAACAAATCGAAATAAATCAACATCAACCCTAAGATACACTAAACACTATACCTAAGAA
The DNA here is from genome assembly GCA_963693085.1 of Alisma plantago-aquatica. Taxonomy (NCBI): domain Eukaryota; kingdom Viridiplantae; phylum Streptophyta; class Magnoliopsida; order Alismatales; family Alismataceae; genus Alisma; species Alisma plantago-aquatica. The sequence continues at coordinate 250,045,380 of OY856409.1, forward strand.
CCTAGATGAGGTTTGTTATGATTTGAATGTAACAAATATAGTGATACTTATTATGCATATTGGATTGCTTTATATTTCATGGAGATTGGATACTTGTTGGATCAAGTATGTGGATTAATTATGGATATTGCTCTTAATCCATGCTCTTTCCCAATGTTCTACTTATTCTAGAAAATTTATTGATTATTTTAATTCCTACAATGATAATAGCATGTGTGTATCATGTAATCCTAGTATGTTACTAAAACCCCATACTGGAATCTCATAAGGGTGTATCAAGGATAAACCCACTCATGAACTACTAATAGAAACCCACTCCAACCATGTATGAGATATTCACTAAGTGAAGAAATGTTGATCATTATGCCTGCAAAACCACCAGAGAAAGAGAATCATGCCATCTTGAAGAAATATTGGTTCATTGAATAAGATGTCTATATTATGGGCCAAAAACATGAATCCAAAATGTGAAGTTCCTTATTTTTAAGATTATTGATCTTATATTACCATATATGTTTTACTTTTATGTGTGTTTTTGTGGTTGCGGTCACATGCACAATGTAGAAATATGTTTACGTTAGTTTGTTAGAGTTTTAGGTTAAAAATATGGAATTCAGACTGAAGGGAAGATATGGATGATTTACATAAGGAAAATAATAAGTATAAATTCCAATTGAATTTGGATAGTACTTTAATTCCAATTATTAGAGATCTAGATTTTATTTCCAATATTTTAATTTCCAATTACTTATCTCGCTTTGAGCTAACTTTATTAAGCATCTTATTTTATCTTTTGAGCAAATATTGATATTAGATATGAGATAACCAACATTGCCTCTATAGTCCACACATATGGGAATTATGGGAGTGGGGTCATTAGAATTGCATCAAATTCAAATCTGTTTAGATCACTTTGAATAATTAGTAGTTTCAGTTCTCCTTCAACCATGAGGGAATCTTGTTCTGAAAGGTAATGGTATCCATGATTGGGACATAACCCCAAGTATGATAAAATTTCATGCGCATCATTAGTTGGTTTATGAGGACTCCCAATTCACTATAAAATCTACCTATCCAAAGCCTTAGTATTTTCCCAAAATAACATGCCTTCTAGGCCTTGTCATCTATTTTTCATATGTCACTTAATCCTATGATATCCTAATCCCTATGCACCCAATTGATGCTTCTTTATAATGAAGTGTAGTTAAGGCACCCTCCACAAACTAAAGCCTATGTAGTTCCAGTTTAAGATTTCAAAATGAAAGAAACGTGCTTTCTATAATGTATGTTTCTCTTCCAAGAATAAATCCTAGAAACTTTTAGGAAACTAGGGATAAACTAAGGTAACCTAGATAGTTCATGAAGATCCTTAGTATAGAGGAAAGAGAAAACTTAATGAGAAGAAAGTTAGTCCTTAAATCCTAATAAAAAATCATGATCCTTGGTAAATGAGATTGATGAAGGAAAATAGTATTTGAATAGAAGACAGAGGAAAACCAATAAGAAGGAAGTTGATCCTTGAGTCATGATGGGAAAAAACATGTTCCCGAGTAAATATAAAGAATCAAGAAAAGTGATACGGAAGTATATGCAAAACTTCACAATGAGTGAAGATAGTTTGGATGTTTATAGGTTTTCCACCTTGAGTCCCTGGGAGGGACCTGTTATCCTTGAGTTTGTTACCCATAAGGATGAAATCTTATCCCTAGAGATGCCATTATATCCCTAACACACCTAAGAAAACCACCTACAAGCTACAATAAATAATTAGAATTTGGTGAGAAAATAATTATGTTGAGGAAAACATCTTCTCAACCCTACCCCAGGTGAAGTCGAGGTATAACTATGCATACATATGTGCCCTATTCGTAAGGGAAAGAAATAAGATAGAGTTTAATGAACCTATCCATAAGGGTAACTGCATGGCAGTCTAGGTATATAGGTGTTGACTTTTTGAGAAGTTCTTATACTCTAAAAGAAGAAAGTGGAACTTCTTATACCATCTTCTAAATAATCCTTAAGACCTTGGTTCTAACTACTTTGCCTCACACTTGTGATGAGGCATATGACAGTGTGTTGTAGTGGGAACATACCTTACGGTTATAAAAAGAAAATGTGGTGGGATAGTTAGGGTTTTCTGAGGGCTCCTAAAGAAGAATACGTCCAAGGAGTCCAACAATATTCATGGTCAAATCAAGGGTAAGAAAACCCTCTCAAAGAAAGTAAGGAGGAAAGGAATTATAAAGAATACCAAAGTACTAGGACAATGGATGCCATCTCATTAGATCATGGTAATATGAAAAACTAGTGTCCTTCAACTCTAGAAGGAGAACGTCTCATAAGAAATATCCTAAAGTTCTAAAGGGACCCTAGCTAAAGGTCCCCACCCTGAAGATGAGGTGTTTATTCATTACTAGGAGTACTACCATATATGTTTTATGCATGGAAGTTTTGGAATGACCTTGTGATACTTGAAGATGATATAAACATTTTGGCTATGATATGTGGTGTGTGGATAATGGATTCCTAGAGACATAATTAAGGTCAAGCTAGGTAAAGGCATGGCAGGATCAATGGTAATAGTCTAAGCATGTTTTTTCTATTGAATCCTTGTTGGAGAATCTAGGTTAGCATTTGATGATGCGCTTTGATAAGTTGTTTACACCCGATGCTAGTATTTTGAGGACCCAAATAAGTTTGGACTAACTTGGCTTAGTTGTCAATATTATATATTGGTAGTCATGCATGCATGTAAATACGAGTGAGATGTTATGTAAGGAGTACATGAGACTCAAATTCTCTTTTAGAGCTTGTTGCTAAAAAATGTTATAGGTCATTCCAAGTTAAGGGAAAGACCTTTGGGACGAAGAAGAAGAATTTAAATCTCATAGGGCCAAGACATGTGGCTTAAGATCCTAACTTCCTAGTATCTATGAGAAACAAGAGAATACACTAGGCTATTCCTATGAATATGATTTGAATCATCTTGTTTTTTATAATAGTTGAGGTGACTCTAGATGTCCTAGAGGGACTGAACCCAATAAAAAGATATATGTTATTATCTAATGGTGTTAGGTAGTATGTAAAGCATGTAAGTCTGTACAACTACCTAGCCAAAAGATGTATACAAGGTACACACAAAAGTAAACAAAATGTTGTAATTTTATGTTTTAAACAATGATTTCGTCATATATATATATATATATATATATATATATATATATATAATGTATGTGTGTGTGTGATTCTTTGATGGATGAAATTGTAAATAAATTTTTTATGTAAAAATTAGTGTGCTAAAGTAAATTTACAACAATATGTGTAAGTTTTTGAACTCAAATTTATTCTAGAAATGTACATGAGGCATAGAAATCACGAAAAAGCAAGAGATATCTACCTAAGAAACAAAGCATGATTTGTGATTGGTACAAATAAAATGTATGATGATAGATATGGAATAGGTTATTCATGACTTCTCGAATAACCCTATGCAGGGTAGATCCCCAAGTCAACCCTAGGGTCAAGTGGTGAATATAAAGAGGTACATGAAACCCTAGGATTTAGGAGAATATCACTCCATAAGTACCTACACTTCCCTATAAAACCTAAGGGAATGGATCAAGGCACGTGATACATAAGAAAAGTATGAAGGATAGAAAACTTATAAAATGAGGGTTAGTATAAGTTGAGAAAAAATGGAACCTTAAGGGAGGTTGTGCACATATAACTCAAAGGCCCTGACAAAAGCACTTCTACTCGGACTAATAATATTTAAGAACTCATTAGAGTTAGGGAAAAAATGTGTCATGTACAAAGAGACACTCCTTGAACTCTACCTAACCCAATCACAAAAATCTAAGACGGTAAGTAGATTTACTATCTCTACACTCAAAATGAGATAAACCTTGTATTTGGACTGCAACCAAACATTTATTTCATCTTGGTGTAGATGATGGAGATTGGGTGGCCATCTTTAATACCAAGTTGTATATGAGATAAATGTATTGATCTTGAGTTAATGATGTGACCAGAACATATAGAAGTACTACCTGGAAACCTTATGGATATAGATAGATAGTAGTCCATGTGCATGAATATAACTTGGGAGAAAAATGATCAATGTGTTGTATAGTAAGGCCACATGGGACCGTACTTAGAGTAGTTTTAGTTTTAATTGTAGTTCCTATGAATGACTACTTAAATAAAGGATGGTGATTGTGTTAACAAAACCTTTCTAAGGTAGGATGTTAATCTAAGAGTACTTCTGAAACCCCTTGTAAGGTCAGTACCACAGTATAAATGAGCATGTGTGATATCATCTTGAGGAAAATAGACTCAGTGGTATAGTGGTTTTTCCATTTGATAGATGTGTGCTCGAACATATATTGATACATAGGATCTAAGTAAGATATGTGATATGATGTGAGGACCATCTTAGACCTCGTGATCCCTAGGAAGGAGAATTAGTGTAACATCCTAGGATTTGAGGCCTCAAATAGAATGATCTTAAAAGGAATGATTGGACTACCCATATCACCAAGGTGCACCTTCTTTTTAGGGACTCCATAACTAAAGTACTCTATAATTAAGAGTGCTCAACCCAGAGTAGTACTAGGATGGGTGACCGGTCGAGAAGTTTATCCTGACTTGTATGTGAGTAAGGACAAAGTGCGTAGTTAAGGCTAGTGGTGGTTGGTGGGGTCAGTCATCATTCATGAGACTCTACTAGTGCCTTTGATAGTGGGATTGGGCGTTACAAATGGTATCAGAGCCAGATCCCCTCCAGTAGGTGGGGCCTGTGTGGGCATGACATGCTTGTCTTAAGATGTGTGGTCCTTGCATGTTGGAAAGGGATATCCTAGTTGATGGAGCCACCCATGAGCCGGTAGTCATGGATGGGAGTTGGGTGTACATTTGTCATTCTAGGTCTGCACTGAAATGTGAACAGATTATGAGGTCATGTTGTTGAGCCTTGATGAGGATGTCAAGATTCTAAGTGGGGGAGATTGTAACGTCCTAGGATTTGAGGCCTTAGATAGAATGACCTGAAAAGGAATAATTGGACTACCCATATAACCAAGGTGCACCTCCTTTTCAGAGTGTCCATAACTAAAGAACTGTGTGGTTAAGCGTGACAAGTCAAGAAGTTTATTCTGGCATGTGTGTGAGTGGGGACAAAGTACACAGTTAAGGCTAGTGGTGGTCGGTGGGGCCGATTGTCATTCCTGAAATTCTACTAGAGTCTTTGGTAGTGGGCACGGGTGTTACAACTAGGTTTGGGGTACATATAGTTTTCTCAAGTTGAGTCCTAGAGAAGGAGGACCTAAAGACTGAGAAGTCTAGGGCCATAGTAAAGGAGAGATTTGGGTCTGATAAAACCATTCCTCAATTATATATAGTCATGGGCTATGTTATTCTTCAGTAGGAGAGGTGAATCGTTTTAGAGTGGTAAGATCTTCATGATGATATGAACCTTATATTTTCTGAGGAAGACATGATAAATGAATAGAGTTTAGTATGACTTTTGTATGGGTATGGGATAAGTCAAAAACCTAGGAAAGAATGAATGAAACCTAGTCATTATAGCAACCTCTTATGGATGTATTGTCTAACATCATATATATAAGAAGATGTGATGTTTCGATCAGAAAGAGAAGTTCTAAAGAAAGATTATGTACCCTAGAGATAGGTAGTCAAGTAATTGATTAGGATAGACTTCACCTTGAGTGTTTAAAGCCTATGAGGCTCACCATCAATAGCTCTTAGTGTAACTTCATGTTTAGAGAAATGATGGGCATGAACTGTTCAAATGCCCTGAGAAATAAAATTCATTCAGTATAAAGGAACTATAACATTGAATACACCACTCACACTAACATGTTGATGTATAATGAGACACTCAAGTAGGATCGCCTTAATTCAGCCATGATATAAATACAACCAAGTAGAAGTTAGAATCTCTGATGCTAAAAGAATTTAGCATCTATATTAAGAACATTTTTATTTGTATCTTGAGAGGGATAAGGAGGGAAGGATGTGATTATATGGATTCTTTTAATTTGTATTTTTACTTTTGAACTTTTATAATACAATTTTTTTTTATTTTGGAAGAATGATATAAGATTAAAGGACTTAAGTTGTGATTTTGCATTAAGTCCCTAGGGGAAAATTTTTTAATCCAATGTCTTAATGGTATACATGTTAGTCAATGGCAATCTTATGAATTAAATTATTACCTTCTAGAGCCATAAACAAGATTAGAATAAAATAGGAATCCATTTGTGGCCTTAAAGTTAATAATTTAAATTTGAAAAGGGGTAACAACTTGAATACCAAAAATAGTGAGTTCAACTTGTCTATTTTTATGTCATCTTTTTATTATGATATGAAAATAGTAATAGGAAGTCTCAAAATTTCAATGCAAATGGAGTTTCCTCGTGGCCTAAAGATATTGATTATATTTTATTCATTATTATTTAAAGAGAAATTTAAGGAAAGTAATTTTTTAATCCAACTCTTGTCTATAAAGAGATAATGATAATAACGAAATAACTCCAAAATTTTGTGACTATAAGTCTCTCCTAGTGGCCTAAAAAAATATTTCTCTAACATGTGTGCTAACTGCATGGCTCATTAGAATTTTAATTTAACAATAAATGTTACAATTTTACATTGAAAATTTAGATAAGGGAGATTTTACTTGAAATAGAAGTAATCCCTAAATTTTGACATCAATTGGAGTTACATAATTGGAATAACAAATAAAAATGAAAGTTGTCATCTTTACATTTAATTGATTGATTCATTAATCAAATGTGACATTAATATTATCGAACCCCCAAAGTTGATCATAGGGTGTGGAAGTCAATAGCATCGTAAATAGGCACCCTTGGATTAAAATTCTATGACCTATGGCTCGTCTCCTACCTCTAGTCAATTAAGAAAATAAGGGAAAACAAAACTAAGATTTTGTTTGCTCAACGATCTCGTCAATCATGGTGAGGGTGCAAGTTTAATTATATAACCAAATCCAGATTTGTAGCAGTAGTTATTTGACCCTTATATCATGGACGATGGTGTAGTATAAAGGGAGCATGTCTTTCCTTGCTCATTCTCATCCCCATCGTAACTCATAGTTGGATAGAAAATTGGGGAGAATGTAGGAATAAACCTGCCTATCTCGATGCTCAAGGGAGAAACACCCCCAAAAGTCATCCAAAAGTGGGAGGTTACTTTTTTAGATAATATGTTCATTGTATTGATAAAAGACATGCATTTCCGTAATAATGTTATGGGGGTAAAAACATAGCGGTAGTAGTAGGTAATTAAAGGGGTTACATATTGCCCAAAATAAAACCAAAAGTTGGGATTAATCACTAGTGGTGTATCCCTCAGGAGCATGAGAATAGGAGTTAATTACATATAATTTGTCTAGGTAAAAGACTGTTCATCAAAATAAAGTCCATTCCTCTTGTGAGGGTGGCATTCAGCAGAGACAGACTCTTGGTTCCTACTAGCGGTATGGCACTTCAATTTTCTCCATCCCCCCCCATCTGTCCTAGCAGAAGGTTCCTTGGAATGTTGTTTTCATGCATCAGGTTGAATGGGTCCTTGTGGATTTTGTTCCCACTACCATTGTTGTGACCTAGAACACAAGAAATCGTGATATGTTGAGTCCACCTGTTGAAGGGTGTGATGTATGGATAGGGTGAAGTTTTTAAATATAATTTCATTTCTGGTAGTCCATATGACCCATATGATGGCCATCGTCAATATCTTATGATTAGTGTATCGGTCCATTCAGATTTTTGCATGTTGTATTATGTACATGGTGTTGAGGTAGGTGTCTACTAGAATGATGGTGGCTATGGTGTAGTGGGTCCATATACTTATGGAGGTGTGGCATCTGTAGATAATATGTTGAGTTGTTTCTTCATTACAATTGCATAGATGGCATCTAGGGGATCTCCCAAAACCTCTACGTCTCATAGACATGTCCATGGGTAGTTTGTCATGACAAATGAGCCATGTCAGTATGTGTAATTTGGGGAGAATTTAATTTGCTAGATCTTGATGTATGGTCTAGTCAATCCTCTATAAGTAAAGTGTTGGTATGCTAATTTGGTCGTGTATTTAGGTCCCCAAACCCATGAGATGTGCATGTTGACATTTTATTCTAATTGGTTAAGGATGTTCAGATATGTGTTTGGGTATGTCCATTCTCTGAGGCATCGTTTAAAACTGTTGTCTTTGTTGGATCCTAGTTTGGTTAATGTTGAGTAGTTGTTGAGATTGATGAGAGTGTTGGGAATGTGCATGGTAGGTAGTTGTAAGTTGATAAGCTTTTTTTTCCAATGCCACCATGGAGCTTGCCAAAATTTGGTGTTATTCCATAGGTGGGGTGGTATATGTATGGTGTTGGATGTGATGTGAATAGTGTTGGCCAAGTGTTTCCACAGAGGTGATGTTGTCCTACTGATTTTGATCGACCATGGTGCTTGGTGTTGGAGATATTTATCATGGAAGATCTTGGTCCAGATTTTATGCTCTTTGTTGTTGATAGCTACTGTAATCTTTTGGATGAGAGTGAGATTGTGGATTATGATGTTGAGGATGCCCCATCCTCCCTCCTTTGTAGGGATTCATATTGTTTCCTATTTGTCTAGATGTAATTTCTTGCCTTTGTGTTCCCATAGGAACTTCCTATGGATTATGTCAATGTTTTTGTGAACTATAGGAGGGAGTGGTATGCAAGATATGTAGTAAGTGATGATGGGTGTGAGAGATGCGTTGATGAGGGATATGTGCCCTGATATAGATAGGTAGTTGTTTTCCCAAGCATTGACACGATTCTTAAGTTTGTTGATGATAGGATTCCATGTTGTGATAGGCAACCGAGCTGGGGTGAGTAGGAGTCCAAGATATGTGAATGGAAAGGTCTCATGACAACATCCCAACATGTTCATGTATCTCTCTCTCTATTGAGTCCACATGGTCACATATAATTGTGGATTTGGTGTAGTTGATTTTGAGTCTGGATAGCTTGGTGAAAATGGATAGAATCCTAGTCAGATTAATGACATTTGTGTTGTTGGGTTTGATGATAATGATGGTATCATCCGCATATTGAATCACATTGTGTAGGCAACCCCTCAACTTGTTAATGTATCCATCCTCTGTGGCATTCTGTATGAGGGTGTTTAGAACGTCTGTGATAATGATGAATAGGTAGGGGATAGTGGGTCTCCTTATCGTAGCCCATTAGTGTTTGTGAAGAAACCATGTGGTGACCCATTGATGAGAGTCACAAAAGTGCTAGTGGATATACAGGACTGCACACCATTTGGCTGGGAAATTGAGCCACTGCATACATTTGATGAGGAATTCCCAATTAACATTGTCAAAGGCCTTCTCAAAGTCCTGTTTGAAAATAAGAGTAGGCTCGTGAATAATGTGACAAGTATGCATCGTCTCCTGTACCATGATAAATGCATCCTGGATGTTCCTGTGTGGAAGGAATGCACATTTTTGGATTGCAATGATGTTGTTGAGGATAGATTTCATATGAATGCTAAGGACTTTAGATATGATTTTGTATGTGGAGTTGATGAGGCTGATGGGTCTATAATCCCAGATGGAGTTTGGATGATCAATTTTTTGTATCAGTGCTATGTGGGTGTGGTTAATGTGTTTGAGGAGATGCTTGATGTTATGTAGTCGATGAATCTCTTCCATAAGCTCGTTAATGTCCTCTTTGATGATGTGTCATGTAGCTCTAAAGAAAGATATGCCATGTCCATCAAGTCTTGGTGATTTCTCCAGTCCTGATTGTTGTATGGCACCATGACTTCCGTATCAAGGAAAGGGTCTAAGCGATGAATTGTAGTTGGGATCTTATGTGTGTAGATGTGATTCCAGTCGATGCTAATCCGTTGGTGTAGGGAGTGTCCATTGTTGTATAGGCTCTTGAATAATTGGGTAATGTGATTGATGAGGGTCTGTATGGGTTGTATAGTTGTGTCAATACCATCAATGTTGGTGATCAAACATCGAATTCGCTTGGTGTTGCATGTAGTATGGAAGAATTTGGTGTTCTTGTCTCCCTCCCTCAGCCATTTGATCTTGGCTCTTTGTTTCCATAATATTTCTTCTTGTGCCTTGAGGTTGTTTAATTCTTGGGTTAGGATAATGTGGGCATCTGAGGGTTGTTGAATAGAGGTGAGAAGTTGTTCTTCTTTCCTCTTGATGGTTTTGGGAATGGATCCAAATTGTGCATGATTCCATACTTTGAGGATAGGTTGAAGAAGCTTCAGTTTGTGATGTATGTCCATGGCAGGGTTGTCAGACGTTGGTTGTGTGAGCCAAAAATTGTTGATCATGGAATTGAAATCTTGGTGTTGGGCCCAGAATTGTTCAAAGTGGAGGGGTTTTGGTCCCCACATGGAGTGTTGTTTATGGAGAATGATCGAGAGATGATCAAATAGACTAGATGTGATGAAAGTGGTGTGGGTCCTCAGATGATGTCGTAACCATAGGTTATTACATAAAAAATGGTCTAGTCTGGCTCTAAACATACCCTTATGTCATGTCCAACAGCCATTATTTGGGTGAAGATTATGAAGGTTATGTGTGGTTATGAAGATCTTGAAGATGTTGGCATGACATGGAGTCACAAAACTTGGTATGTCGGGTCATGGGATCGTTCTTCCTAGCATGTGACCATGTTGAAGTCCCCCCTGTGATCCATGGGATGTCCCTATGTTGAGATGCCAAGGAGTGTATCTCCTCCAAGAAGGGTTCTTTTTTGTTCTGGGGGTCCATAGCATCCTGTGAAGTGCCATGTCTGGTTATTGGCGGTTTGGAAAAAAAACATCATAATACAGTGGTTTGTATGGTGGGTTGAGAGGCTATGTATGTTTTTTCGCTCCATCCTATAAGAATACCTCCACTAAAACCAGTGGGTGGATGTTAGAACCATCTATTAATATGACTTCCCCCATCTGTTTAAGTTGGAAGTTGTTAAGGATGGTTTTGGTTTCTTGGATGGTGATGATGCCAATGTGGTGTTGATAAATTGTATTCCTAATGGTTCTTTGTCTGTTTGGAGCTACAGCTCAACATATGTTCCAAGTTAAAATATTCATGGTGTAGATTTTGTAACACGAGGAAAAAAGGATCAAAAAGCTCTACCGGTTACAAGATTATTGTTCGAGTTCAAGATCTATTGTCCCTCCAGCCATTCTATGTGATCGGGTGACGCAATTTTACTATGCGCTAAAAACGCAAGTGTACGCGTCGAGTAGTACAGGCCTTTGTGAGGCCCGAGTCAAACACAGGGATACGTTGAATTATTGGAGACTTCTACTAACTATTTGCGATTAGCTAAGCCGGATAACAAAGTAGGGTTTGTTGTCGAAATTAAAAGAAAATAAAAATAAAACAAAGCAAACAATCGATTAAAGGGTAATTTAATCAATTCAAAAGGATATCTTTAGGATTTCGGTTTCACCGCGGGTTTTCATTGTATTAAATTTTATATAATGCCTCAATTTTATCTCTCTATCTGGGTAGTGGCCTGAAAATAGAATTGCCCACTGTCGTGGTGCAATTCACTACCTAGGTCTAGGTCGGTTCCACCGTCGTAGTAACCTATACCCTAAACTCTGTGCATTATGAACTCTCTCAGTATCCACCATTAATTTTACACCACCTTGGTCAAGGGATTTATCGATTAATGTAGATTTCGTCTCTTTTCAGCCGTTAATTCTTCTTTCAAAGTGATTAAGGGCATTAGGTTATTATTATGGTGATCAAGCATAACAATATATGGAGAAAATGAAACTATACCATGGATTTAAGAGATAAAATATGAATTACTATTATAAAATTGTCATATAATGAATCCCCGGGCTACTCCCGGTCCTAAAGACAAAGGGGATTAGCCCCTCATGGTCATCTCAATGAAAGACAGAGGAGTAGAGAAGAAAAACATGGGAAACATGGAGCAAACTCGTGTAACCCCTGATACAAAGGTGTTCCTGGAGATCCTCCTCGAGAAACGTGCGTTTTGCAGTCTTCCGGCAGCAAAATCGCCTGTCGGAGGTGCCCGGATCGCTCGGTTGACGGCCTTCGTCTCTCATCTCCTATCTTTCTCTCTCCTTCTTGGATGTTGTGCAACACAATGTCCTCTCCCCCTCGGGCCGTCCGTGCTCTACTTAGGTCATAGAACCACTTTACGGCTCCGAAAAAGCTCAACCGTCGGATTAAAACGATCCGTTTTAGTGCTGAAAATCGCCAGATCCCGACGCTGTCGATAGTATCGACCCTAGGTCGATGGTATCGACCATGGCACAGGTTATTCCTTCCAAGATCACGTTTTGGGGTTGCTTTTTGATGAAATGTCGATACTATCGACCTGGGGGTCGATAGTATCGACTCCGGACAATGCAAAAGTGCCTGAAAAAGTGCCAAAACATGTGTATAAGTCCAGGGATTATATAAAATCATATAAATATAATAAAAGAAGTATAATTTGATGCAAAAAGAGTTTAAGGGCCAACTATAGTGAATTATGCAAATATAATCAAGAAAATGACAAATACATGCATAAAACAGATATAAAATAAGCCTATAAAAGTGACTCAAAACCCATGCATCATCGGGTTAGAAAGGAATTTTTCCCCATCCAACGAATGGGGAAAACTAATGTCTATATTGTCACAGAAAGTGATAAAGGCCTCATTGTGGTCCCATGATGCAAGGTGTTTGATGTCAACAAAAGTTGTGTCTGCATGTGAGTGTGTTGTAGGATAAAAAGTAACATAATGATCATGTTCAACACGGGGCGAGAAATGTTGAGGCGATACCATAACTAAAGGTGTTGGTCGTTGATGTATCATACCTAAGTCATCTATGGCAAAGAAGTTCTTCCTCTTCTGAGACTCATGTGTACATAGCAGAGCAGCGTAGGAGAGGACCACTTCATGGTCTTTGTTCATAGGGCTGAAATGGTTAATAGTTGGGCTCGGTGTAGCACGGAGGTCATCGATGATCACATATTTCAGTTTAAAAGGTCTCCTGGTCCATCTTGTTATGAGGATCTTGTATCCTACTCATATGAATGAAAGGTGGACATGGGTCCAGAGTGTTTGGTGGTGGCATCTGGGGAGAGTTTTAGTGAGTACGGGCTCTTTTGAATCGTGGTACCGGTCGATGAGTTTCATTGTTATGGGTCAGATTCAGGTGGTTGTGAGAAAGGGATGTATGGTCCGGTGAAAGGTGTTTGCATGAGAAAGACTGGTGGTGGGGCTCGATCCATGTGGAAGGATGTTGTTTAAGATCTTCGAAGGAGAAGTTATAGGTGGATGGGTGTTCCATGTGTAGCTTGATGTTGTATATCATGTTCCTACATCTGATGTTGATGTTACCGAGAATCGTCGTGTCTTTCATAATAAAGAACACACAGAAAGCTTTGGTGTAATCAAATGGAAAAAGAGTGTCACATCTGATGAACTGTAGAGTATCCCCTACCAAGTGAGCAATCTCTCGAAAAACCTCTTCATTCCATAGGTGTGGTGGGAGATCAGAAATAGAGATCCATCCATAAGTGTCCATGGATGCAGGTGTAGCACCTTGTTCGATCGTCCATCTAGTGATCTTGGCTTGGGAAAAACCATTGTCGTAGGTGAAGGTGAACACCTGTCCCAGGGCATGCTCAAAGGTGGAGTTCTCAGGTAGAATATATATAAGTTTGGTGGGAGTGAGGATCTTGGGTTTCAAAATCATATAAGATGGGGTAAGAAGCGTGATGGCTTTAGTGATCTTGATGGTTTCAATGTCGTCCGGGGATGAGCATTGAATGATATCCACCTTAATGGTGCGAGCTGAGAGTGCCTTGAGGATACGCATGCTCTGGGTCGGTAGGTCGATAGAGCACTCTAGGGTTTGGGTGCTTGTCTCCATATTATGGTCAGGGTTTGTTGCAAAATGCAGGTGGCTGGAGAAAGGTAAATAATGGTGTGTAGAGATCTTCATATAAGGGGTTTGTAAATAAGAAGGGGAGGGGAGTGGCATAGAGACAGGTTTGGTAGGGTTAGCAGAGGTGATATCATTAGATGGCGTAGGATCTTCGAGAAGGAGGCAAAAAGAATTGCTACAAAAGATATGGTTGTCAGCTTTGTGGGTCAGCAAGTGGGATGAGGTAGATGTAAAGGTGGTTGGCCTTCTCGTCACACTCACAATTGGGTTGTGTATGTGGGGAGGGAGTGTGCCAGATGTTGAAAAGGGGTGAGAAAACCATCCCTGCTGTGGTTGAGTGTAGAGTTCGGCAATGTGGCCATCTCGGGAGTAGGCAAAGCATCATATGCAGTTTTGACATTGTCATCGATGGTGGCCGGTCTGAAGGCATTTTCCACATCTAAGATGATGATGTTGGTAGGGTTTTCTTCTAGTGACAAGGGTCCATGGGTAGTCCTGCTTAGGATTAGGTGCACTACGGTGATCATGTGGTAGATCGGCTAGAGATGATGGGATCAGTTTGTTGGATGTGATAGGGATATGTCTACAGTAAGGGTTTTGAACATACCTAAATCATGGGAGTAGGGGATCTTCGAAAACTGGGGGTGTTCGTCTAGCAGAGATCGGGAAGTGGTTGTGTCAGTGAGTTCTTCTTCTTCTACTTCCTGTGTATCTTGTGCATGTTGCAGCTCTGGATGCCCATTCATGTCCTGCAGCATATTGTTTCCAATGTTGGTGTCGTCGGTGACTTCTTCGGAGGACAACTAATGGTATCTATTGACACATTGTATGCGACGGATGTTTCTGGGAATGGAGTTGTTAATGTCCATCAGCCAAAGGTTGATGATCTATCTCCCCATGGGTGGAGAATGAGGTGCCATCCATTTCTGCATTGAGGTATCTCCAATATCTGATGATGAAAATACATATGATCGTTCTGTTGTCGAGGAAGACATCCTGATAGACCATCACTAGAGATGATTTTGGTGAGTGGAGAGGGAGGGTTTCTGAGCAATGGTGTTGTTGGTACTCAGTGTGTTTCTAAAACTATTGGTGTTCTGAGTGGTAGTATATATGTCTGGTATGGTGGGTGGCTGGGTAGTAAAGACACAACAGAAGAGTGTTTGCATTGAATGTGGATGTAGTTTCTACCTTAGTTGTTGTGTCGTCTGACTCTGTGCCTCATATTTGGTTGTTGTTCTATAG
Source organism: Alisma plantago-aquatica (assembly GCA_963693085.1). NCBI lineage: Eukaryota > Viridiplantae > Streptophyta > Magnoliopsida > Alismatales > Alismataceae > Alisma > Alisma plantago-aquatica. The sequence continues at coordinate 250,060,602 of OY856409.1, forward strand.
TCATCTTATATGATATTGGTAAAGTACCCAATGCATAGTTGTTGTTCAGAGCATGTCTACTCTTAGATAGTTCAGTGCAAGTGTTCTACCATGAACTTGTAGTGTAGTTGGTATCAGAACTATCCTACTCCACTAGGAAGTAAGAGAAAGGTGTGTTGGGTGGTGTTTCTACTACCAGTAGTTGGCAAGACTCTCACCGCCGGAAAAACTATTGTAGAGAGAAAGTTCTTTTTGTATTTAGAGAGAAGGTGGAGCCCTCATTCTAAGCAGGAGGTTACTAAAAACCTTAGGCAGATTAGCTCTCATATTTGTGATCTGAAGTTTTGGTGGCAACCTATCATTATTTGATGGATAAGAGGGAGCACTCTCTGGTGCATCTTAAACTTTATGGAGAGTTCAAGGGCACATGATGGAATTCCCAGACCCTTCTGTGGGGCACTACAAGCTCCAACAATAAAAAAACCCAAACCTCTTTGATTTATCCACCACCATATCCAAATGAGAGCTATACTCCAAGGTGAGAGGGCCTTTTTGGATCATGGGCACCAATTTCTTGGGCTGGAGAGAACCACTAAAGAGTTAGAATAGCCTCCTAGAGGTCTCACAGCTTCTGGGTAGAATGGGAGCATGTTGGTGGATTACCTATTGATGATGCCCTGCTTTGGAGCATACTACAGAATGCTTGCATAGGGAGTCAGCACCTAGCAAGGCCATGAGGAATAATAAGGAGGAACCGGTCCACCATTGAACCAAGAAACTAAAACCTGAACCACCAAATGAGTCACGCCCTCACTCAAGAAACATGGAAATGGGCCCCATGTGATGAGAGCCAATCCAAGTCCAACACATCAATCTCATATAGGTTTTTTAGCAAATCTTGAATTTAGATTAATGTTACAAAATGATACAAAATAATTTGTTTAAAAACATAACAAATATGTATATCATATTAATCAAAAAATTTAGTGGAATCTAATTTATTAAGTTGAATTTATTCCATTCCACAGTTAAAACATTCCTTTTGACATCCCATTAATGGATCTTATGTTTGGAAAACTCTAGAAATGACAGTACATGTTATTAACATATTCCTTGAACACTGGATACAATGTTGATAACGAACCTAGGTCGATAAGAGTATCTTTCATAATATTGAGGATTCTTATAAATGTTAAATAATAAGAGTATTGTTTGAGGAAGAAACATATGGTTTTGGATGACTTTAGGGTCTTACCCAAAGTTAGAATTGAAATGATAAAAATCCAAAGAAATCAATCTCAACCTTAAGAACAGCCAAACCCTAGACCTAAGAACTAAGATGAGATTTTGCATGATTTGATTGTACAACATATTAGTGGTATTCATTATGCATATTGAATTGCTTGATGTTGCTTGAACATCTCATACTTCTTGAAATAATGTATGTGGTTTAATTATGGTTAACCACTATATGTTTTGATGTTTTAAAGTTTTTCTTGTTCTAGGAAATGAATTATTGTTTTACTTTCCTATAACTTATGTGTATCATCTAATCCTAGTATGCTAGTGAAACCCAAAATTGGAATATCATAAGGTTGTCTCACAGAGAAACCCACTCCCAAACTACCAGAAGATACTACTTCAAACCTATAGTGGGCATTCACGAAGTGAAGAAATAACAACCCATATGTACCTATAAGCCACCAGGGAAAGAGAACTATGTTGTCTTGAAAGAGATGCTAGTTCACTAAATAAGATGTTTAAATTGTGGGTTGAAACATGTATTTAAAATATGAAGTTCATTGTTTACAAAAAAATTATTATTTTATCATCAAATATATTTTACTGTTATGTGCATTGTTGTGGTTTCACCCACATGCAAGGCATAACAATTATGTTGATTGTTGTTTTTCAATATTTTAGGTTAAAACTTGGAATCCGGACTAAAGGGAAGTTTTTTTGTATACAAAAAGAAATGAAGAAGTCTAACGTGCATGGAGTATTTATAGTACTTCAATTATAATTCCTAGAGATATAAGTTTTCTTTTCATGTTTATGATTTCCATCTATATACCTATCTTTGGAGCTCAAATTTTTTAAACATCTTATCTTATATTTTTGAACGATATGTTGGTTACCATTAGTTTTTTTTTGTGAATTTGGATCTTGGAAATATGAGATAACCTCCCTTGCCTCTGTTATCCTCATATATGGGGATTATGGGAGTGGGGGTTGTTATAGGAGGAATTACAAAAGGGACAATCAAAAGAATCTTGTATATGGTTATCCATTGAAAAAGTGCATGTCTAGCTTTTAGTAACTATGATAATAAAATAACATATTATCATGTAAGGAATCATTATATTGTTAGAAAGAGGCATAATGGAAAAACCTTGAGCAATCATAAAAAAATTAAGAAAAACAAAAACCAAGTTATGTATGATGCATATGTTCATGGTGGTGAAAAACTATAAGCTCCTTCAAAAATGATAGTGTTTCTTACATTTGGGATGCAATCACAGATTTATAGTATGACATATAGTATGAGTGTGTTTTTCAAGTTTGTTGCATTGAAGTGTTATGTACTTGAACATTCAAGAATGGGGAAATACTTGAAGTATGTAGAAGCTAGACAAACATTATCTTCCTCGTTAGCCTTCATCAAGGATAGATCTTTATTGTTGATAAAATTTAATGTGTCTATATCAAAAATCTCAGCGGGAAAATACATCTTACTTCGTAGCTATTAAGAAAATCAACAGACGTGTGGGGTTTTTATCACAAGTTGCATGAAGATCTACAATAATTGATGATAGTTCATCAGTTGTTGAGTTTGGTCTTTTGAGAGAGGTGGTGATGGAGTGTATAATTATGGCACCAAGGAAACGTAGTAGTCGGCTTTAGACTCTTTGTGTAACATACTGAAATCTAGGCATACATGTTAATCCTCCTCTCTTTAAGACCCCTATATGATTATGTGGATATCCAATATCCCATGTTCCAATTTTTACAAATATGTACCTTTAGTATCCATGTTCCACTGTGTTATAATATATCATACCTTATTAGGATTTTATAACCCTACATTACTAGGTAGTATTCCATGGACAAGAAATCTTAGGATGTAATAACCCTAGTAAATTGAATAATTGGAATATGTGTGTAATAACACTACTCCATAGTCTCAAACACAATAATATATTGTAGGATGATCCAAGGTCTTATTGTTAGAGGATTGGAAATAATTTAAGAGTATTCACCCTATTTGACCATTAAGGTAAGCAAATTACCCTAATTAAGTCATTAGTATATAATGGGGAAAATACAAAACAAATAATCTCGAAATGCAAAAATAAGGCCAGATTCGGGTTCTACATACCCAAATTAGGTAGTATACCAACTTTGGGCTTAATCTGATGTTAAATGCACCTTCTATAGCAATTTAGAATACTATGATGTTAGCTAAAATGCCACACATATGATATTAATTAGGTATCATGCCATGTGTCCTAAGTTTTAAGTTTAATCGTTGGAAGGTGTGTCACACGAACGCCATCCGAGTCGATTTTCGGGTAGTTGGGCTGGAGACTTCATCTTCCAACTCTCTCCTTCCTGCGGCCGCGTGAGACGTGGTCTATGCCACAGCTTTCGACCGCTTTTCCTCGCCATACTCGCTCATCTCTTCATGATTTCACCGCCAGTGAATCTATTTTTGCCCCTCTGTTTCCAACGATCCCTAACTCGAGTCGTGGAGTGCATCATTGCCAAACTTTAGCCCTCACGCCATAGTCGATGCCATCTCCAAAGTTCTCTGAATCGTTGTGCCTCAGCGCTCGGCCCTCATTCCTAGGGGTGTCGAAACATATAAATAGAAATAAATTTAACTTGTTAAATCCATAAGTAATTATTAGTTGGTCCAAATAAAGCATATAAATACATTTTTTAAATTAAAAAATATGAAGAAATTATGAGATAGGTTTTAAGACAAGATTTCCCACTCACTTTAGGGCCATTTTCTATATGATGAATTTAATGGAATCCATATAATTCAATAAATAAATATTGTGATTAGGTTGTGACATCCCTGACGAGCCTAGGAAGTGTATTGAATACAAATGTTTGATCATAAGATATGTACATTCTCTATTTTATTTTAGGCATTATTTGACTGAAACCTACATATATTTAATGAGGCATCCTTCAACTGATATTCTCCTTGAAATAACAATTGCTTGGGTATTTATATTTCATGATCTTGATACATTATATTCCAGTGTTTGTTGAAATACTTTCTTCATCTGGATTCTTGGATCCCACCTGCTATAACTGTCTTTTTATGAGAAATTGATTGAAATGCTAGTCTTGTCTCTCTGTTATAAGCATGTTATATGTTTGACTAGAATATCTAGAATAGTGATACTTATGTACAACCATACTTATAAATGGTGTGTGTAATCGTGTGTTTCTACCCTTATTTCTTTTAGGCCATGATCACATGGTGTTATGGCCCTTTTTAGATATATTTAGTCTACATTGTTATGCATGCAAAAATTATTATTTTATATTGAGATTGTTGATAATTGTCATGACAAGGTACTTTTTAGATATATTTAGCCTCATGTTTGTAATCTGAATTTTAATATGTCTCATTTCTCTTGTTCTATTTTTCTTGAACTTACCTAATTGCAAATAGCCCCCTTCTTGTGGGAACATCTTTTTTTGTACTTTTAATCCAATATAATCATGAAAGTGTTTATTATATGTTCATACCCGGTCTTTGTTGACCTATACCTTATTTCCTATGTTATGGGTGATGTTCCCTTCCACCCAGGTAAAGTACATTAGAAGACAAAGCATCAAGAAGATCACATGCATGTCACGGACTTAAGGACATCTTGGAATGATCCGTTTGCCCTCTGCAACAGGTCATACATGTGATTAGATTTATTAGATGTATGCCTTTTCGCTTGATATACCACCTTTGATGGTGAGGAACAATTGAGAATGAATAATGACGTAACTTTGTAATAGTTTTATTTCCACTGCTTTATTATGGCATAGCTCTTGTGTTGCACTATTCGAGTGGATCCCATCTCGGGTCTCACTCTTTACACTTCATACATATTCATATAAGACTCAAAGAAAAAGTAAACATTACAGGAAGGTTTATATATGAAGTCTGATGAATGCATATCCATCCTAATTTACTCAGATTTTTAGTCTAGTTTTATATTTAGATCTCTTAGTTTGCCTAGAAATATCTTCATTTAGTTTTAGTTAGAGTTTATTGTTGGTATGTAAGGATTTTGATGCTTTTTTCCTCCCTTTGCCGGGTTTGTAGTTTTACCTCTTCATGTCAGTCATACCAGCACAGCCTAGGGGCAGGAGTCAAGAGGGGGACACCTCTCGCGAGGTGCGGGGTAGCGCCTAGCCCAAATTATATTTTGAGCATGTTCATAAGGCAAATCAATCAACATTTTTTGCTCAATGAATATATTATACCTCCCTTCTTTTCCTTTTCCACCCATAGGCACAATGAATGTCTTAATCTTAAAACTCTCTTGAAAAACACCAGTGTTGGATCAAATGTACATTTGTTCTTTTGTGGGTCTCCCTAAACTCTCATAAAGCTCCTAGACATGCCTGATGTCAGAAATAATGGGGAGGAAATATTTCTAAGAAACAAAATCGGAAACAAAGATATTATGATATGTTCAGTGATCTCAGGAAGTTGAGATGCTTCGCCCCGCTTAGCAACAAAGAAATTAATGTGATGAGAAGATGAGGCAATCACAAAGGCATACAGTATTCAATTGGAAACTATACCAGATTTTATGATACTTGAGGATGAGCAATGTTTAAGTTCAGGGTATTTTGATGAGTGCATATTCATCTTAGTTTTGATTGCATTTTTAGTCTAGTTTTGCACTTAGATCTCTTGAATTGCCTTTGATTTTTCTTCTATATAGTTTTCCTTAGTTTTATGTAAATATTTAGGGTTTTGATCGAATATGTTGGTTCCCATGGCAGGGTTAACCTTCATAGCATGTGCACCAGCTTTGGCCACGGTGGTCCTGCTAATCGACTAACGTGCCTAAGAACTTTGTGATACTTTAGAGTTGGTTTTTCATGATCATTCCCTTTTTTGACCCATGGCATCGTCGACCTATTCCTTCATTGACATAGACCTCTAACGAAACAATCATAGCACACCAACCCCCCTGGGTTGGTTTGGTTTAATGCAGCATTCTCATCGACCGACGGCTCATTAGTTATTGACCCGTTGGTCATAGCCCAATAGAATCATAGCCACAAAACACCCCTACAAACTTCTACCTCATCTCTTTGCTTCTTCATCAACCCATCCCCCAACGATCCAACAAGATTGAGGTGAATGCGGGTACTAACCGACAAAGACTCAGTGATTGATGGTAGTCTACATGACGGATGCCTGACCAATGAATATATGCTTGGGACACCTGACGGCTTCTCTTTTCTTAGTGGGTCAGCAAGAGGACTACATCCAAACACCATCAACCAATAGTAGATCAAGATTGATGCCCCCACTATATTCTAGTTGACAAATGATGCAACTCAAGGCTTTGCACCCCCAATACGTCTCCCACTGATAACTGTCGACAGACAGTGTCTATGACCCCGTCAAAGATATTGTGCACAACAACATACAAGACCTCTGATCCATACTTCATAGTCTACAAATACCCAACTCCTTCCTCCATTGAAAGGGGACTGCTCCGCTCCACCATGTTGGAAGGTTGTCACTTTGTGTGCAACCTGAGGAAGATGATTGTAACATACCAGATCTAGAACCCTACCCTAGTAGTTTGACCTTTTGGTCCTAGCCAAACAAGGTTAAGGATGGAGTAATCCTAATAATATAATGCATGCCATATAATTCATTTGGTGATAATAAGATGATAAATAACTTAATTGGATGCATAATGATGTTAATGGGCCTCTAATGGGCAAGATGACAAAACTCATGTAAGAAAACCTCAAATTAAATAATAGACTTCAAATTCGTAATCTACACATCAAAATAAGCCTACATGTCAATTTTCATAAAATTTGGACAACCTTGAAATAATAAGGTAATTTAGGAGAGAGAAATTGCCTAAAAGGTGTAATTAATAAATAAATATAATAAATGACTTCAAAAGAGGAAAATAATGGTATATTCGTGATCTACATAATAAATATAGCCTTTGGGTGAATTTTCATCCAATTTGGAGAAAGTTTGCTTAAAAGGTAAAATCAGGAGAGAGAAAGTATGAAGAACCTTCAAAATATTAATTAAATACTTAAACAACTCCAATATGTAAAATTGATGGCAAATTCGTATCCAACACATTAAATATGACTTGTGTGTCAAGTTTCATAAAATTTGGATAATCCTAAAGCCATTATTAAAGGAGGAAAGAGAAAATAGTAATTTATTTATTTGACACATTAAAAGTTCTTAAAAGGAAAATCTAATTTTATATTCGGAATCTACATGTTTAACTTAACTTGTGTGCAACGTTTGGCTTAATTTGGATAAGAATAGGACCCCTAAATAAGGAAAGAGAAATATGTGTATTAATTGGTTTTAATTTTACTCCTAAATCGATTAAACTATAGTTTCCTAATCTACTGTTGTCACGCAGGCTTTGATTTCCTTTTCCCAATTTTGGCTTACTTTTGGACTGTTGATCTGCGATCTAATGGCTTCGGGGTCGTCTCCTAGCTCCAAATCGGAGTAGGAGTACAGACTGTTTTCTTTGATTTTTCGGTTGAGGATTTCTCCCTCGATTTTTAATCTTTTTCGACGATTCTTTCGCCTCTGTGATCCTTGCTCTATTCCGCAGCTTTTAATCCCAGATACATGGGTATTTATACCCTGAGTTACCCAAACCGCTGGCGCCGCCATTGCTATCTGTTTCCGCCCTGTTTCCCGCTTCGAGGCCGTCTTCTCGCCGTTTCTGGCCATCGGACCACGAAGGGTCGGTCTCCTGATCTCCGCTGAGGTCCCAGCTGTGAAACACGTGCTTTAGGTTGGCTGCTTGGGACAGTGGATATGTCCCCCTGCTCCGTCCTTCACCGGCAGCCGTTCTGAGTCCATGTCGATGCCCCGACCATCAGGATCGATGTAGAGGACTCGGGATGCTCCCTTTTTCCCTCACGAAGCTTCCTCTATGTTCGATTGGTTCATCGAGATAGGTATTATGTTTTCCCCTTTTTAGTTTGTTGTCTGTTGTCTGTTGATTTCAAAAGTGGTTTTTCCCGCATCCGGCCACCACCCAGCTCGAGTCTGGGGTGATTGAGTTCGGTTTGATCTCAGGAAATTGAGGAAGGGTTTCGTTTTGCAGGACCTGCTTTGGTGATGAGAATCTGACTTTGAATCGAACCTGTAGAGTTTCGTTTGCCTTGTTCTTGCGAAGAAGATGACACATAGCCATTTTACATCTTTACCCTCCTGCTTTACTGCTTTCGCTGTGTTTCTCAACCAGGGGCATTTTGGTCTTTTCCGCCTTATGTTCTTTTGCAGTGAGCAAGGTTTGGTCGTCCGCAGACTCGTGACTTGCCCACTCATGATTGGGCCAAGTCACCAGGTCCGTGGGGCCCTCTCGCTCTCTCTCTTCTCTTTTGCAACTCGTTTGTTGATGTGTTATTTTCTCATTGGCCGAATTTCAAAAATCCATTACTAATAATCTACTGAGCGGAAAAATACAAATAAATAGTCGTTGGATTCAGAAAAATAAGTGCTTTCTAATGGAATTGGTTTTATCACCTGAATCTAATGTTTTAAACAGGTGTTTTTAATGGATCTAATTAATGATGAATTAACTTCTAAAATTTATAACTAATAATTTATAAGTCAGAAAAATATAATAAAATATGTTTGAAACTCAGGAAAATATAATATAAAATATGGAATTGTTTTGGAAACCTAATTCATATATTAATAAAAAAGGTGTTTTTTTAGGGTTTATGAAATCAATATAAAACCTAACCCTAATTTCACATTTATGCTAAATAGGTGTTTTGGAAGCCTAGGCTTGGACCTAGATGTGACCTTGGATCGTTTAACTCTGAAGTTGAGGTATGTTGTATCCCCTATTACTCTATGTTGAGCAATTCACCTATCTTATCTTTCTTTTGACTTTTACCTACACATATGTCTATTCTCTTGATATCATGGTTCGTGTGAACTATCTTACTTGTTATATACTTGGATATTCTCTTGATATCTATCTTGTGCCTTGGTGCATGTTGGTCTCTTATATTGTTATGTGCCACATTAAAGTGGATATTATATGTTGGTGTTGTCCATTGTGTGATGGCAACCTTTGTTTAATCTTCTGACTAAACTATTTACTTGCCTCTATATTTACATGCAATGTGAATCAGTAGCACTAGAATAATGTAAATTACTTTGGTTTTTGGGTGTGTGCCCTTTTTGTTTATGGGATGGTGGTGGTGGTGCCCCATACCCGAGTTTCAAGGATGTGAAGCCTTGGCTCAACTTTTATATATTGAGAGTTTGACGGTGAGTCATTCTCTATCAGGTTTTCAAGGATGTGAAGCCTTGGCCGCCTTAGTGTTTATATTTTTCTAGGACTATGTTTATCTCACATGCATGCAGGTTTGATGATTGGTTGTGGGGTGTGTGCCCTACTACCTATCTAAGTGATTTTGTTGCACAAATATTATTGTTTATGGCAAGTATCTCCTTTAATGTGATTCTTTCTCTTGATACCCATTTGGGTGGTACTTATCTCTTGCATGGGAAGCCTTTACACTTGATGTCCTTTATTTCCTTACATTGCTCAAATTTGCTTTTTAGTATGCACATACCAGCCTTTGCTGATGTTTCCTTTTGTTTCTCTTTTGCTGGGGTATGCTTCCAACCCTAGGTGGAAGACTTGGATGCATGGCATGGTGACCTGGACTTAGTTTGTGAAGCTTGGAGACAATATTGAGGTGGTTTAGATTTCCTCTACATGGATCCTTGTGATGTAAGTTTAAGTTGTAACCCTTTGTTTAATAATTGAATAGTCAAATATTTTCTTCCGCTGCTATACATTGGTCTTTTGATTACCATTAAATAAAGATTTGAAAACTTTACACCCACTCCATCACACCTTTCGAGTGTGTTTGGATTGGAGGTTCTATTGTTCAAATTTTTAGTAGAGAAGTGGTTTCACTTCTTTAAAGCATGGTATCAGAGCCCATGGTAGTCAGAATCGACTATTTCAATTTTTTCTCCCTTTAGAACCCTTGACTTAGTTAGTTACCTTTAAGTGAGATGTTGACCCTAGATCTGATATATGATGATCTTTTGTGCAAAAAGGTTTGGTTTGAGGACAAGAATAGGTTATGAGGAAGTAATCATATGGAAATATTGTGACTTGGTTTTTGCTTTTATTTTGGGCCCTAAATTTCAGTTTTCAATTGCAAAAGTTTTTCACAACAAATTATTTCCCATATACTACTACATGTATAAAAGAAAATGTTTTCTCTGGATTTTATCGATGTTTTCTTGAACTAAGTCACAATGAAGAGAAACTATAGTTTGAGTAGAATCTAACCCTAGTTTTGTACCTAGGAGTTTGATATAATGGTGTATTTGACCTACCCTATGACTTTTTTTTGGATGATCATATAGGGTTGATAGGTTAGAGACACAAGGACCTAAAATCTCAACCCTAGATGGTGACTATAGTTGGATACATGAGAAATAGTAATCTCCAAAAACTTTCATAACTAAGAGATGTGGGTAGCTAAAAAGTTGTTTAGTTTGACTTGTTAGGTTGAACCCTTTAAGGGGTGGAGAGTAGTTAGTGGTTGATGTTTGGATCAATAGATTTCGAGGACGAAATCCTTTTAAGGGGTGGAGTGTTGTAACATACCAGATCTAGAACCCTACCCTAGTAGTTTGACCTTTTGGTCCTAGCCAAACAAGGTTAAGGATGGAGTAATCCTAATAATATAATGCATGTCATATAATTCATTTGGTGATAATAAGATGATAAATAACTTAATTGGATGCATAATGATGTTAATGGGCCTCTAATGGGCAAGATGACAAAACTCATGTAAGAAAACCTCAAATTAAATAATAGACTTCAAATTCGTAATCTACACATCAAAATAAGCCTACATGTCAATTTTCATAAAATTTGGACAACCTTGAAATAATAAGGTAATTTAGGAGAGAGAAATTGCCTAAAAGGTGTAATTAATAAATAAATATAATAAATGACTTCAAAAGAGGAAAATAATGTTATATTCGTGATCTACATAATAAATATAGCCTTTGGGTGAATTTTCATCCAATTTGGAGAAAGTTTGCTTAAAAGGTAAAATCAGGAGAGAGAAAGTATGAAGAACCTTCAAAATATTAATTAAATACTTAAACAACTCCAATATGTAAAATTGATGGCAAATTCGTATCCAACACATTAAATATGACTTGTGTGTCAAGTTTCATAAAATTTGGATAATCCTAAAGCCATTATTAAAGGAGGAAAGAGAAAATAGTAATTTATTTATTTGACACATTAAAAGTTATTAAAAGGAAAATCTAATTTTATATTCGGAATCTACATGTTTAACTTAACTTGTGTGCAAAGTTTGGCTTAATTTGGATAAGAATAGGACCCCTAAATAAGGAAAGAGAAATATGTGTATTGATTGGTTTTAATTTTACTCCTAAATCGATTAAACTATAGTTTCCTAATCTAATGTTGTCACGCAGGCTTTGATTTCCTTTTCCCAATTTCGGCTTGCTTTTGGACCGTTGATCTGCGATCTAACGGCTTCGGGGTCGTCTCCTAGCTCCAAATCGGAGTAGGAGTACAAATTGTTTTCTTTGATTTTTCGGTTGAGGATTTCTCCCTCGATTTTTAATCTTTTTCGACGATTCTTTCGCCTCTGTGATCCTTGCTCTATTCCGCAGCTTTTAATCCCAGATACATGGGTATTTATACCCTGAGTTACCCAAACTGCTGGCGCCGCCATTGCTCTCTGTTTCCGCCCTGTTTCCCGCTTCGAGGCCGTCTTCTCGCCATTTCTGGCCATCGGACCACGAAGGGTCGGTCTCCTGATCTCCGCTGAGGTCCCAGCTGTAAAACACGCGCTTTAGGTTGGCTGCTTGGGACACTGGATATGTCCCCCTGCTTTGTCCTTCACCGGTAGCCGTTCTGAGTCCATGTCGATGCCCCGACCATCAGGATCAATGTAGAGGACTCGGGATACTCCCTTTTTCCCTCACGAAGCTTCCTCTATGTTCGATTGGTTCATCGAGATAGGTATTACGTTTTCCCCTTTTTAGTTTGTTGTCTGTTGTCTATTGATTTCAGAAGTGGTTTTTCCCGCATCCGGCCACCACCCAGCTTGAGTCTGGGGTGATTGAGTTCGGTTTGATCTCAGGAAATTGAGGAAGGGTTTCGTTTTGCAGGACCTGCTTTGGTGCTGAGAATCTGACTTTGAATCGAACTTGTAGAGTTCTGTTTGTCTTGTTCTTGCGAAGAAGATGACACATAGCCGTTTTACATCTTTACCCTCCTGCTTTACTGCTTTCGCTGTGTTTCTCAACCAGGGGCATTTTGGTCTTTTCCGCCTTATGTTCTTTTGCTGTGAGCAAGGTTTGGTCATCCGCAGACTCATGACTTGCCCACTCATGATTGGGCCAAGTCACCAGGTCCGTGGGGCCCTCTCGCTCTCTCTCTTCTCTTTTGCAACTCGTTTGTTGATGTGTTATTTTCTCATTGGCCAAATTTCAAAAATCCATAACTAATAATCTACTGAGCGGAAAAATACAAATAAATAGTCGTTGGATTTAGAAAAATAAGTGCTTTCTAATGGAATTGGTTTTATCGCCTGAATCTAATGTTTTAAACAAGTGTTTTTAATGGATCTAATTAATGATGAATTAACTTCTAAAATTTATAACTAATAATTTATAAGTCAGAAAAATATAATAAAATATATTTGAAACTCAGGAAAATATAATCTAAAATATGGAATTGTTTTGGAAACCTAATTCATATATTAATAAAAAGGTGTTTTTTTAGGGTTTATGAAATCAATATAAAACCTAACCCTAATTTCACATTTATGCTAAATAGGTGTTTTGGAAGCCTAGGCTTGGACCTAGATGTGACCTTGGATCGTTTAACTCTGAAGTTGAGGTATGTTGTATCCCCTATTACTCTATGTTGAGAAATTCACCTATCTTATCTTTCTTTTGACTTTTACCTACACATATGTCTATTCTCTTGATATCATGGTTCGTGTGAACTATCTTACTTGTTATGTACTTGGATATTCTCTTGATATCTATCTTGTGTCTTGGTGCATGTTGGTCTCTTATATTGTTATGTGCCACATTGAAGTGGATATTATATGTTGGTGTTGTCCATTGTGTGATGGCAACCTTTGTTTAATCTTCTGACTAAACTATTTACTTGCCTCTATATTTACATGCAATGTGAATTAGTAGCACTAGAATAATGTAAATTACTTTGGTTTTTGGGTGTGTGCCCTTTTTGTTTATGGGATGGTGGTGGTGGTGCCCCATACCCGAGTTTCAAGGATGTGAAGCCTTGGCTCAACTTTTATATATTGGGAGTTTGACGGTGAGTCATTCTCTATCAGGTTTTCAAGGATGTGAAGCCTTGGCCGCCTTAGTGTTTATATTTTTCTAGGACTATGTTTATCTCACATGCATGCAGGTTTGATGATTGGTTGTGGGGTGTGTGCCCTACTACCTATCTATGTGATTTTGTTTCACAAATTTTATTGTTTATGGCAAGTATCTCCTTTAATGTGATTCTTTCTCTTGATACCCATTTGGGTGGTACTTATCTCTTGCATGGGAAGCCTTTACACTTGATGTCCTTTATTTCCTTACATTGCTCAAATTTGCTTTTTAGTATGCACATACCAGCCTTTGCTGATGTTTCCTTTTGTTTCTCTTTTGCTGGGGTATGCTTCCAATCCTAGGTGGAAGACTTGGATGCATGGCATGGTGACCTGGACTTAGTTTGTGAAGCTTTGAGACAATCTTGAGGTGGTTTAGATTTCCTCTACATGGATCCTTGTGATGTAAGTTTAAGTTGTAACCCTTTGTTTAATAATTGAATAGTCAAATATTTTCTTCCGCTGCTATACATTGGTCTTTTGATTACCATTAAATAAAGATTTGAAAACTTTACACCCACTCCATCACACCTTTCGAGTGTGTTTGGATTGGAGGTTTTATTGTTCAAATTTTTAGTAGAGAAGTGGTTTCACTTCTTTACAATGATCCCATCTACCACAGCCATTGACACCTCTTTGGCATTCGCTCTTTGCCTCCACTCCATTCTCTATCCACAGTGGTGGTCAAATCTTCATGGACGCCTCCACCCTTCCACCTATTGTCTCTTCCCTGACGGTTCAAAGTTGTAGAAGTGAAGAGCCAAAGAAGGAACAACATCATCAACACTTGCCCCCAGTGACCTCCTTCTGTGTATGGATCATCCTCTTCATTGGGTAGAAAACAACTACTACACCATGTTGCGACTCCTCTTCCATTGAGACCATGGATAACCCTTCTTTATCCCATGTTTTCTCTATTTCTGCCATAAGGAATGAGTAGGTTGTCTTGTTGGGGTGTGGCGATTAGCCCCACTATCTGTTCTTGCATGTACATTTTTGATGTTTCATGGCTCGTGTGTAACTCTTTTAATCCAATGTTAATTATTTAATGCATGTTTTATTGATTGATTTTCCATTTTGCATGATCTATTATATTACTATGTTGGGGGAACTTTAATGCTTAAGTTTTGAATATTAATTTGCTTGGTTGACATCTAGATGAGAACTTCCGAAGGGGTATCTCCATAGCAGTAGATACATCACCGGTGAGTAACAAGACATCGAGCTCACGGAGATATCCACGTGATTTCCCTCACCTAACGAGTGAAATCTTACTTTACTTCATTTGGATGGTTTTATCAAGCCTGGACATGTTATGGATGTGTTTGTGTGTGTAGCGGTGGTGAACCCCGATTCCACCCTAGTGACTTCCATCATTAATCTAAATTAAGTTTAAATCATCATTTTTACTTTACTTTGCAATTAGTTTAACTCAATCCAATCAATTCTTTTTTTATCGATAAAAGCTCCTAATCCAATCAACTCTTAGTTCTAAATATTGGTATTAGTTCAAATATATACAAATGAGTAAGATTCTCATAAACATTCTCTTGGAATTTTGTCCTTAACTATACTGTGATAAGACTCGTTCACTTGGGGGTGGTATTAGTGCAGGTTATTTTGGTAAAAATTTAGGGATTTCAACCCTAGGTGAATTTGTTAGTGCAATAGAAGTCACGTCATAATATTCCACAACTCGATCGACAACCATCACCCATCAGTTTGATCAACCTCTGCCACTCCATATCTCAATCGATCGACCTCAAAAGAGATTGATAGATTGACCTCCATTACAGCACCAATCGACCTCCACTCCACCATCCACACAACTAATGTGTTGGTTATATTCCTCTTATGACATCCCTAAGCAATAAGACAAGCATTTGCACATCATGGTTGCTTATATGCTTACTTTTGTGATTATGGGGTTTTGTTCTATAGACATTGTTTATCGTATAACTGACCTAATAAGTGAGTAGTCCAATCGTTAGCATTCAGGGAGTAGACACGTTACGTATTTCCATTCTTTATACTACATCCATTCATGTATGAACCTTAATATATTTTGAATTAGAACTTTTATGCTTGCTAATCCAGTTTGGCCAACTATTTTAAATGTTTATCATATCTTAGATGTAGAGAACTTCAATCCTAAGATCTAGGATATCATTTAGTTCATGTTAATCTTTTGATGAGAGATTTTGATATGTGTTTTTAGAGGCAATAGGTACATGATATCTAGGTAACATGACAGCAAGCTTAGAGTAATACTTATTCAGTTTTGATACTTATGCCAAAAGGGGGTTGTACATGTTCTCAACATATAAATGGTCATACTTATTACAATGCAGTGAGAGATGGAATGACAGGTAGTGGTTGTGAAACACATTCACCCTAGTGAATCCATCCATTGATATATACATACTTTAGTTCAACAATTTTGTTAGTTGTAACTTAGTTTAAATAATAAATCCCACTTTTATTCTAAATACTAGTTCATGTCCAATTACCTTGATCGTGTTACTTCTTAAATATGTTGCCCTTTGGGTCGATCCTAATACTATACCATGATAAGACATGTCCTCTTACAAGTGGTAATTATTGAACGTAGTTTAGGTAACATTCTAGGGATATCTCCCTATGTGAGTTTTCTTGTGTTATATATCACACATCAAAGTCCTACAAGTCTCACCCCTCTCTCATTGACATAAGGGATTGAGGTAGGATTTCTCCTAAACCATAGATAATAGATCACAAGGAAAGATCATTTGGGACTCTTCAATGGATTGAAATGATGTCAATATTTTCAAGATCCATAAGGTAATTACTTTCATCCCACCCACACATATAAGAAATTCATCCTCCAATGCCTCTTTCAAGGTTGATCTCTCATATGGACTGACGGAGCCCAGTATTAACTCAAACAAGATTTCGGTAAGGGGCATGCAACTCCAATTAAGGATAAAGGGATAGCGAGTGAAATAGAGATTATTTAAATATGAACCTAAAAGGCTGAATAAAATTAAATACAGATTAAGTGTTATCTCATATGAGTTAAGCCTAATCCTAAAACATGATTAGTGACTAAAGTATACCAAAATTAGGATTTGTAATAATCGAGAAAATAAAATAAAATAAATTTGTTCCATGTTAATCAGATAAAAATGAATTTCACATGTATAAAATTATATCTATGTCACAAGTTGTAAATAATGATTCGAAGTACTACAAAATGACATATAATAGAAAGAAGATGATATTTTAAGTTTGTATACAAGAACTTATATCATCATATATGCACATGCATTGTCTCTCAAAACTTCCTATGAAACTCCCATATGAAATTAGTATAAAAAGATGTATAAACAAAAAAGAACTAACTTGACAAATTCTCCATCTCAAACTGGAAATCATTGCCTCTGTTAGAGATCCATTTGCATCGTTTCCTCAATTACCCAATGTTGAGGAACCAACAAAATAAAATATCATACCTTTTGATATTTCATAATAACATGTATCGAACTTATAAAAAGCCAATTAGCATTTAACTCATCAAGCTTTTTCCAAAATTAGGAAGTTTCCAAAGTAGGCAACTAGAGGAGAGGGTCATCCCAATGATCCTCTACCTCAGGAACCCCCTTGTAACGACTCGCACTTTTGAGTGTCTAAAAGACCTTAAAGTCACAGATCGTTAATCATTTACTCCAGGATCAGATTCATGAAATAATACGAAATAGTAAATAATTTCCATTAATGATCAAATATGTACATGTTTAGATAAAAAGTTCCTCGAAGGAGTTACATAACTTTTAAACAGAATTAACTTTTACAGTTGTGAAGATATACCATCAAGACTAAACCTTCATGATTAAACTGTAGTGTCTTCAACATCTTTTTCTGTACCCTCATGTCCACGCTATCAAGTATATCTGATACCTAAAACGCCGACAAACAAATACGCGATCAGTATATTTCTATAATGGTACGTGGGTTCAAACAATAATCACAAGTACAGATATAAGCAAACATCTTTATCTTGAATATAAACTCATTTTCATATTCTAACCCTTATCTGGTCCACTACCTCAGGTGTAATCATTGTCCCTCCGGGGCTCGTGTGCATTACCCTTAAGATCAGTCTGACCCAGGGTTCAGAATGTAGTTATTTACTTTACATGATACTCATATGAACTTTATAGTTTGCAAGAACTAAATAAACAAGCAAGCAGTTTATTTTTCATTCAATCTCATCAAGAAACATCGGCAATCTCAGAATTCGATACATGTATTCATAAGCGTAACCACGTACCTTATGCCATCGTAGAAACTATGCAGAATCTAACATGTACTTTAAGAATGCATCCAAACATCCAGGCAACAAACTATGTAATCAACAAGTATCTGAATCAAATCTAGATGTGCCCCTAAAATAGGGTTTAGGGTTATCTCATGTTTGGACCAGGGATTAGGGATACCAACCCTAATTCCTTCATATCTTGGTATCTAAGATTACAAATTCAGTTTTGCATATTAGGTGAAACCCTAATCACCCACTTAAGCATGTTAAATTACTCGTGACACCTAAGTCACACTACTAGCATTAAGATTATATCACGATGTCAACATTGGTTTCAAAACCCTAAATCAACATGAATATGATTATTCATCTGGAATCATCCATTATTCATCATTAATAAGGATTTCTTCATTATACATGTCTAGATCAGGCATTATCTTAACATAAACGAATATATTCAATTAAGCATTAGATTAAGGCAAATCTAGGTTTTCCTTTACATTAAACACCTCTAAACATGCATTGCATATACTTTTAGAATATGAAGCATAACTAGGTTCTGAAACTACTTTATTTGGATTCCTCTCATTTTTCTGAGAAATTTTCATGTATTATATATCCCCATCTGAGCATCCTAGTAATTTCTATCGTTTTTGTAAATTTATTATTAACTGACCAATGAACCGATGACATGTCAGCATAAGGATGTTTTCATCGTTTATTTGGCTAAGTTACAGAAATAGAGTGCAATTACCTCTAGGCCCCTGTTCTCTAGGAAGGCACCCTGGGGCAGAAGGGTCAATCAACTGTGAATCTCCTTCTTCCTTACGATCGACGTGACTCCGCCAGATCCCGTCCGCACGCATCAACGCCCGACACCGCTACCTCCGACGCCCGCTTCCCGAGCGACGCCCCCGTCTCCGTCTTTCTATATCTCTCTCCGGAAGGTACAGCTTCGTGCCCTCCATGCCGCCGAAGAGCCTCCTCCGTCCAACCTGTTCCTTGCTGAAGCCGACGCCCTGGCTGCTTGATGTCGTGGCTGTGGCTCCGCGCCTGGTCTCTGCTCGACGCGAAGGTGGCGCTTGACCTTGCGTGCCTCCACCTGCCCTTGCAGCAGACCACCACAAGTCACGACCACGCTCAGGCCCTCACTTCTTCCTCCACCGCAGTCGATAGTGGTTGACCGCCGATAGGAAAAACAATGTCGCACCCACGTCGGGTGAATCTCGCCAACGCTGGGCACGACCACGGCCCATGGAGGCCAATCACGGAGCAGTCCCAAAGTGCCAAGGTTTTTCTCACCCAATGTCGTTGCAACATCTTGTCCTCAAGGCCTACCTCTCGCCCTCCATCTCCCTACCTTCTCGTCGTCTCACCACCGTCCAGACCCTTGGCCTCCAACGCTATCGGTGCACTACTGTGTCCTCCGATGATCTATCTCCACATGCCGCCAAGCTACTACAGACACACAGTGAGTCATCTCATCCACTTCGCTGATCCATAACTCCTCCAAGCATCCCGCACTAGCATCAGGAGGACCCTATGGGTAGGGTTTTGCAGAGTCGCCACGGCCAGCCTCCATACCTTCATATTGGTGGGGTGTCGTGATCCTTACCCAATCACCCTTATACTTTTAGGTACGAGTATATGAATCAAGGAGTCTGTATCCACTAGGACTTGTGAGTCCATGGGGTTCTGGTTTCATTAGACGTTTATACATAATCGGGCAGTTCCCACATCAAACAAGGAAGGATATAATGGATCCCATCCCATTTTTCCTTATTGGATAAATACCAACTTCTCAATTAAAGCACTTGTTTAGAAAGCCATTAAAGGTGAAACGCCTATTCTAGATTATCTTGGATTATCTTAGAAATCCTCTCATTATCTTAACTTGTAATTATCCTTCAACATACCAAAAAGGCAACGCAAGGTAACACTATTTGGTGTCCCAACCATTGTGTTTCCAATAATGGAAAGATAAGTATTCTTTTAATTATCTAACACATTATTAACTTTATTCTTCTTTAGAAAACGTTTATCAATATCAAAAATCATTACTATTTATTA
Organism: Alisma plantago-aquatica; assembly: GCA_963693085.1. Taxonomy (NCBI): domain Eukaryota; kingdom Viridiplantae; phylum Streptophyta; class Magnoliopsida; order Alismatales; family Alismataceae; genus Alisma; species Alisma plantago-aquatica. Next base: position 250,080,655 of record OY856409.1, read on the forward strand.
ATGCACGAATTCCTTTTATCTATTTGTCTTGTGTTACAAGCACTTGTGCGACAAAGACAATTAACAATAGTATTCCACCAATAAAATCATTGAGGAATTATCAAATTAATCCATGCATCATAATTTATAGTTCAATTTTTACCAAAATTTGAGGATATTACACCCCTATTCTTAAGCACAACACATGCTTCCACAATTCACCTTGTTTGTTGAATTATACGTCTAAACCATTAGAAAGTTGTGGGATTCCTTGGTCATCGACACCACAGATAGCAAGGACACATCCCTACGAAAAACCAACATGCAAATAATAGATGAGGAAATCCTCATCAAGCAAGAGGAGTCTAACGCTCATGCCGCTCAATGGGTGAGTCTCTAAATACTTCATTGGCCTCAAGCCACACATAGTGACCTATGTATAGCACCTAAAGCGAATGTGGACTCTGGATAAATAGATTTAAATCCTTGATTGTGGGTGTAGTTGTTTTGTCATCCACTTAATAAGCTCAAAGGACCTAGTATGTGCCCTCAGACAAGGTGTATGGTTTATCAAAGGAAAGTCCATCCTCCTCAATAAATGAGAGCAAAGAGAGACCTTCGAGTAAGAATGCCTCACCAGCCTATTAATTTAGATCAAAGCTCACAACATCCCACTTGAGTGTGGCATGATAACACCTTTTTATTAATTGGGTCCTCCCTTGGGAAACCAAAGAGAGTGGATAGGGTCATCGAAACTAGAAGGTACTTGAACTTTGCATGCATCAACATGGTTTTCAACATTTCTTTTTCATTCCTTGAAGTGCTTATAATTTGCATATGTAAAGGTAAACTCTAGTCAAATTTTAAATAAAGTGTGAAGAAAGGGTCCGGCTATGCCTGCATTGTAAATCATCCATGCATGAATGAATCTTTTGTGAAAGAGATATGCATGCAGCAAGCAGCACTAGATATGCTCGACCATATGCCAACAAAGGACCATAGGTCATAGAGAGAAATGTCAGTGCACAACCACATGTTGTATTATTTATCCAACAAGGCCATGAATTTCTCAAAGTGGAGTCACGAGTTGATTATCCAAACCCTTCTATCTAGGAACCTCATATAGCCTCTGATCACCATTTTACTAATCAGGAGCCACAAATTCCCCTACCCTCCTATTCTTCAACCAATTCTGGAACCAAAGTCATAGGTTTTTGGTAGCTGAGAAGGTACTCCCCGATTGAAGCTATTCACCTAGCGACAGTACAATTTCCTTGATAATGAGGACTCCCCACAAGCTAGTAGAGTTGGATCCACATGTTGGCCTTTTGTATATGCCAGACACTTATATTTTGGTGATGCAAATATTTCCCAAATTGTGTTACTAACATGTGTGTTAAGTGTTTCAGGTGATCAAGGAACTAAGTCAAGATCCAACTACAAAGACCTTGCAATTATATGTTTGGATACTTGCTAAATCAAGTTTTACTATGTATTTATGTATTTGTTTGTACATGTGTGTTTTCATAGAACTTGATAGACATGATGTAAGGACAAGTGATGATCCTCCAAAACCTACCAGGACCCTATCCTACACTCACATGAAGACTTTAGGGTTGATAGGTTTCATATGAGTCATAAATAGGACCTCACATACATTGTAAATATTGGCACATAGTCTTTCTCGGTCGACAATTTTGTGGACCGAGACACACTCATTTAAAGACTCGAAAAACTAAGAAATAGCCTTGCATATCTAGAGTTCTGAGTCAATATCCATCGACAATATTTTTGATCGAGAAATTCGGTCGAAGAAAATTTCGACCAAAATAGAGCCATTAGACTTAGCAGATGGACCGACACATAGCCGTTAGAGCAATTTGATCCCAGGACCTTATCCGGTCGACAATATTGTGGACGGAGAATCTTTTCAGTCGACAATATTGTGGATTGAGAATCTTTCTATTCGACGATATTGTGGATCGAGAAAGGTTCTGGAATCTCTTTTGATTAACAATCCAATTATCCGCTACAACCCAATTTATTTTGACCGAATAGCTAATTGACCACTAAGAACACTCTAGACACTACCCACATGTATCCTAACCACTTGTAAATATTTCTTATGAATAGGAGTGGTCTTAGGGAACCTAGACATCAACTTTGTACACATTACATTGCAACAACATTTGATACATACTTGAGCATACTTCGACTTGACATATTTCTCAAAGAGCTTAGATTCTATACTTTAAGTTGCTATCATTCTAGCCTAAGCCTTTATCTCAGCTATAGTATCCTCTCCACCTAATACTACTTTCCATAAACATCTTTGGAGTGGATCATCGTTGCTTGTCCATTAGAGATCGATTGTATATGTTATGAACGTATTTTGTTACTTTCTTTCTCCATTATATTTCTTCTTTGTTGTATTACTGTTGGACTACTACTTGGAGTGAAGGCTGTGTAGGAACTTGCGAGAAGGAATCTTCTCAACTTGATTCTCTTCTACTGGTCGTTAAAGAAGAAGTGAAAATAGTACTCTTCCAAGTCCGTCAAAGAAGAGGTGAAGAGGGTGACCTTCGAGCGGTCCGTCAAAGAAGGTGTAGTTCTCCTTGAGATGAAAAGGAGTATTAGTCTTGCGCTACAAAAAGAGGATTACTCTTGATCTTAATATCTGCCATCACATTCATGCTTATTTGGTATTTTTATGAAATGTTTCAAGAAATGACTTCTTATAATGCTCATACTTCTTGTGGCTACATTTGACATTTTTCAAGGAGTGTTATAATAAGGGGGAGAAACTATCAAGAAAAATACTTTTGATCTAAACTTGGAGATAAATAATATGTGTGATGACACTCAAGTTTAATGTACTCAAATTAATTTTATGCAGGTATCTGTGAGAATCTCGGTCGAATAACATTTGAACCGATAGGAACTCAGTTGAAATATTTTCTCGACCGGTTATCAGCAACATGGTTAATTTGAAACTTGGTTTAAAATTCAAATTTTACTTGATATCTTAGTTTCTACATCTAACATGGATATCTTATCATGACAATTGGGATCTTATACGACTGTTTTTTTAGTAAATACTTTTCTCATGTTTGAGCTCATTTTTTTGGTATGAGAGTAAGGGGGGACTCAAAATCTTTTGATATAACATGCATATCTTTTAAAACCTTGCTCTTAATGGATTCTCTATATCAATATGGGTTTAATATTCCTTATATTTGGTCTAGAGATATTTTTGACCTCATTTATATGCTTTATAGGTTCTCTATAACAATGTGGGATTAACATCCCTTATATTTGGTCTAGAAATACCTTTGTTGACCTCATTCTGAGCTCAAAGAGCTCAAAGAATTCTCTAATCATTTTTGGGCCTAACATCCTTTGAAAATGGTTGAGAAAATAGTTTTTGGTTTTGTACTTCCTATTTTTCATGGCATCTCTATATCATGGTGGACTTGACATTCCCTACCATTGATCTAGAGTATCATTATGATATTTGTGCTTTATTGGGTCTTTTTATCATGAAGTACTTAACATTCCTCTCATTGATAATTTGATAATATTTCAATTATTCCTTGGTCATATATGGCTTTTTTACTATGCCTTATTATGCCTTAATGTCTATCTTTTTGGATTTTCCCTTCAATCGGTATTCTCTTTAAATTGATACATTGGGCATAAGTTTTTCCTCTCCAAAATGACTATCTTGTTGAGGGATAGTGTCTCCTTGAGGAGCACTAGTAAGTGTTGATCCTCTTTGATTTTGACAAAAGGGGGAGAATAACCCATGAGATAAATTAGCTCTCAAAGGTATGAAATTATATTGGCTACTTTCAATTTATCTTATGGAAATATTTGTCATCATCAAAAAGGGGGAGATTGTTGGCTTCTTGTACATGCCACACACTCATATTTCGATGATGCAAATATTTTTCAAATTCTGTTACTAACATGTGTATTAAGTGTTTCGGGGATCAAGGAACTAAGTCAAGATCCAACTGTAAAGACCTTGGAATTATATGTTTGGATACTTGCAGATCAAGTTTTACTATGTATTTATGTAGTTGTTTGTACATGTGTGTTTTCGTAGAACTTGATAAACATTATGTAAGGACAAGTGATGATCCTCCAAAACCTACCAAAACTCTATCCTACACTCACATGAATACTTTAGGGTTGTAGGTTTCATATGAGTCATTAATAGGACCTCACATACATTGCCAATCTTGGCACAGAGTCTTTCTCGGTGGACAATTTTGTGGATCGATACACGCTCGGTTGAAGAATAAGAAAACCAAGAAATAGCCATACATATCTAAAGTTTTGAGTCACTCTCAATCGATAATATTGTCGGTCGAAAATTTTGGTCAAAGAAAATTTTGATCGAAATAGAGCCTTTGGACCGAGCAGATGGACCGACACATAGTCGTTAGAGCAATTTGACCCCAAGACCTTCTCTGGTCGATAATATTGTGGACTGAGAATCTTTTCAGTCAACAATATTATGGACCAAAAATCTTTTCAATCGACAATATTGTGGACCGAGAAAGGCTTTGGAATCTCTTTTGATTAACGATAAAATTAGTCGTTGCAACCCAATTAATTTCGACCAAATGGATAATTGACCATTAAGAACATTCTAGACACTACCCATAGGTATCTTAACCACTTGTCAACATATCTTATAGATAGGAGTGGTCCTAGGGAACCTAGGCATCAACTTTTTACATAACTTTGCACATTACATTGCAACAATATTTTACATACTTGAGCATACTTCGGATTGACATATTTCTCAAAAAGCATAGGCTCGATCTTTAAGTTGCTATCATTCTAGCCTAATCCCTTAGTTCAGCTATAGTATCCTCTCCACTTAATACTACTTTGCATAAATGTCTTTGGAGGTGGATCATCGTCACTAGTCCATTAGATATTGATTGTATATCTTCTGAGCTTATTTTGTTACTTTCTTTCTCCATTCTATTTCTTCTTTGTTTTATTACTGTTGGACTAATTCTTGGAGTGAAGGTTGTCTAAGAACTTGTGAGAAGGAGTCATCTCAACTCGGTGCTCTTCCACTAACCGTTAAAGAAGAGGTGAAGAATGGTGCTCTTCCAACTCCGTCAAAGAAGAGGTAGATCGGTGCTCTTCCAAGTCCGTCAAAGAAGAGGTGAAGAGGGCAGCACTCCAGCGGCCCGTCAAAGAAGGTGTAGTTCTCCTTGAGCTAAAAAGGAGGATTAGTCTTGCGCCACAAAAGACACCAGAGACACCGGTAAATTTTGTATATTGTGTATCGGTATATAAAAAGAATAAAATACATGATTTAGAAATCTCAGTTGGAAACAATTAGGTAGTAGACTGACGTATTTTGACGGAACCACTCTAAATCTATGTGTCTTTTGTGGTTGTCTTCTTTACTTTATATTTATGCTATACTTTAAGTAAAACAATTTTAATTGACTGAAATTGTCATAAAGTTGTATTCACCCCCCTCTAAATCTTTTCACCACCTCACAAAATCATGGAATAGATAGAAGCCTCAACATTCTTTCTTAGAATTTATGAGGCTTAAATCATAGCTATTGTGTCATCAAAGAAGAGGTTTAATGTGTGCAAGCTAATATTGTCATCTTGGTTGAGACAAAAGTAACAAACATCAACATGATCATTTATCTCCTCTTTAATGTCAGATTGCTTTCTAATGTGGCATAGTGTGCAACTTCTCACATCATCATCTACTAGGATGACCCCCCATAACCATCACGTCGATTTCTAGCAATGAGCAAACTGTGTGTGATGGTAAAACACTATAGTACTAGACTCAAACTAATTGATGTCTAAAGCAACAATGCTAAATAGAGATCCAAGCTATGGAAAAGTATCTAAGACATAAGTGACATTGTTAT